>JAFBJS010008692.1:0-16499 GCA_016785265.1 Paraplagusia blochii
AAGCTTTTGGTGCCCTCTGCCTGCGAGTACTGGAAAACAAATGTTGAGATATATTCGTTTATGATTATTATGTTATGTTATTTATTCATTTTTGTGCATCAGATGTGAAATATAGTCCCACTTTTCATTCTCTTGTGTTAAAAGCTGCTCGAGCAGAAAATGTAAGAGTGAGACAGGTGGTGTAGAGGAAGACACAACTCACAACCCCTAATAAACACCATAGAAGAAGTATAATGTACGGTAACACGCTTTGTACATGAATAAAATCAGTATAAACTGACCCTCATCATGGAAAATACAGAAAGAATGCGGCTTTATAGTCAGCTGTGTCTTATGTATGTACAAAATGTTTTTTCCTTTAAAATATGTATTGGGAGTGGCCTATAGTCCAGAAATTACGGTACATTTTTATGTTTATGGAATTGTTCTCCACATTTTTGGTAAATCCTATAGATCTCAAAACCCCAGTCCACAGACTTCCACTTGTTCATTCTCTGGTTATTGTTTTTTTTTTATTTTATTTTATTTTTTATTTTATTGTTATTAGTGTTGTATTACACTGAAACTGACATTTTAGTTTGGAAGTCTGTGCTGAGCAGTGAATACAATATTGACTGAATACAATATTTCATATGTTAAAATGCAGATAGTCTAATATTGAAATTTGAGGCAATTTTCCTTGTTTTAGGTTTTCTCTTTATTATATGTAAATAATGTTATCTTGTTAGTATCTTTATTTTTTTGTATTTATTTCATTTTTTTATATATATATTTCCTCCTTTTATTCTGCTGCTGAAACATGTTGAGTTAAAGATTCTAATTTGTCATAAGATACTGCATACAGTAAGATATTAGTACAACTTAGTAGTATTGTAAAGTACAATATTTTATGACAGATTAATTATACAGTTTAGGTAATGGTCATGTGTCTACGCAGTATTTTTTTAACCTCTGTTGACGTTGATACTTCAGTCGCTGGTTTATTTAACGACTCCCGTTGTTACTCTGCAGGACAATATCTCCTGCTTCCCAACAACCCCCATCAGACACCTGCCGCCTGGCAGCAGCCATCAGAGACCTCCAACCTGGTTCGTATGCGCTCCCTGAACCTCGGGAAGTCCGACCCCTCCCTCACCTCCAGCCCGGTGAGTACTGCCCACATATTGATATTCCACAGTTTCTGTGTCAACATCCAACCCTGGTGCTGCTCCGACACCTCATCCCTTTTGTTTAAACAAAAGCTGTGTTTAATCCACGAGATTCTTGCCCTTTGTGCCATCAACATGTGTCGCAGCATTTTAATATCTTTTTGTCGGTGTGCTGGGATATTGACTTTTTCAAGAGGAATTTTTCTACACATAATATCCAAGGGCTATTGTATGGCAGTGGTGTTTAGCTTTGAAAATAAAAAAAACTATGAGTGACTCACACTGTGGTTTGTGAACCACTGTGCCCTTTCTAGAAATATCCTGGGGTAGTTTACCATAAGGATTACGGTAATTAATTTACATAGTTGTTGAATTTTTATATCCATAACATTCATTGATTCATTCATCCATTCTGTGAGTCTTCCTGAGGGCTTATAGAAAGTACAGAATGTATATATGACTACAGAAAATACAGAAAAACATATATTTAACAAATAAAATTTACTTTACACATATTTTTAAAATATATTTCACCATAGTGGACCCTGAGGAAACCTTCTGAAATCAAAAATTAACTAGTGCACAGATGTCAAACTAAGGCCTAGGGGCAAATCTGGCCCGCAGTGTAATTATGTCAGGCCCACTAGATAAGATCAAATGTGTACTTGAGTTTGCCCACCATGCCTTTTGCATGGATTTTGTTCTCTAAATTGAAATACAAGAAACACATACCACTCATGTGTGAATTATTTCTCATCTGTTGATAACTTTTAGCTTTGGCTGTTTCAGATCCAAAAAAATATATATATGTTTAATTTCTGGAGAAAAGGGAAAACATTAATTAAATGTTTGTGGTTACAAACTCAATGTATATTGAGTTTGTCCTGTGACTTTAGGCCAGTTTTTATTTCTGGCCCATGGTGATATTGAGTCTGATACCCCGATCTAGTGAATCGATTTGTTTCTCCATCTCTAACCATCTATCCATCTAATGCATCTCACTGCAGTAGTAATCATTTCACTTCTTGCGTTTGGAAGAATTACCGCAATTTCCGGACTGTAAACCGCAACTTTTGTGACACAATTTCAACCCTGCGACTTATACAGAGATGCGGCTAATATGCATTTTTTTCTAACTGCTCGAGCAGAAACGGTAAGAGTGAGACAGGTGGCGTCGAGGAAGACGCAAGTCACAACCGCCAATAAACACCATAGAAGAAGAAGAGGTATAGTAACGCACTTTTTACATGAATAAAATTAGCAGAAATTGACCTTATCATGGAAAATGCGGCTTATAGTCCAGAAATTACGGTAATTATCAATACATTTCTTTTTATATGAAAGTGTTTGATATAAAATCTAGATGTATTCTCGAATACCCCGTTCCTCATGTACACAGGAACTACAGGAGCATAATACAGACATCGAAAAGGAAAAACGAGGTTATTTTCAGTAGTAACTGAATAAAGTCTTGGAGGACGTGACCTTCACTCTGCTTGTTTTGGTCTCTCTGTGGCAGAGACCCTGCAGTGATCTATCATGATCTCTTTGTCTCAGGAGTGAGATGCAATCAAAAGCGGGGGCTAATCCAATGCTGTAAATCTATGAGTCATTCCCCGTGTGTCTGCGTGTAATCGGTTGAATAAAAGGTTAATCTAATAAAATTTATCCGAGGCCGCTTTTTGTTTGCGAGTGCTTTTAGTGGCGTCGTGACCAACTTGTTGTTTACACCGCTCGCGCATTAATAATACTAATGGGTTTAAGCCCCCTATAGGAAAAAAACCCACACAGTGACGAGGGTCCTTTGTATGTCCGTTGTATGTTTCTTTTACTACACCATCAACAGGCGCCATACACAGCCTATTGTGCCGTACGTGTGGAGTAGGACAAGTATAAATAGATTGAGCTGTGAAACAAAGCTAAATTAACTAGAATTGCAGAATTATTTCACTTTTTAACTTTTACATATTTAAATTTCCATCTGTCTTATCTCAATTTGCACACTGGGGGGCACTGCTAACCCTGCTCTGTGAAGATCCACCGTTTAATTCGCTGCATATTTTTTTTTTTCCAGCTGGAAAAACTAAAACATAACCCCAACTGTTTTATTTTACCATTTATGAGCAGCAGTAGTTCACAGTAATTAAATGAGACTCCTGTAAGACATCTGTACTAACTGGCTTTTTACATTGACTTTCAGTATTAGCACAGTACTGCACAGTGTAGCAGTGGGATTCCTGCGTGGGAGGTACATAATTAGTATTATTTTACCTTAATTTAAGTGGAGATCTGTTACTAAAAATGGCTTTTAATGGGTTGATCTACTGCAGTATAGACTGACAGCCATCAGCCAGTCTGTTGTGTCTGATAAACAGGATCTCCTGTGACTATCACTCACAGCCTCACCTCAGGAGTGGGACTGTGAGGTCATGCAGACCCAGCAGTAAAGACATGTTTTTTTTTTTTGCCTCAGATTTTATTCACCAAATGTGAGCTCAGATATGGTCCAAATGGGGCTGAGAGGGAGCTTTTATGTGGCTGTGCACAACCACATCACATGTGCCGTCCTGCAGCTTCCAACTCTCCATCCCAAAAACCTATAATGGAGCTTGCCTGCTACACCATGTACAGATGTAGCAGGAAAATGAATCTGTTGATTTGGAAGGAAGGATGTTGTTGTTTATCCCAAGTTTTTATAGGAATTTTTTCCTCTGCATTTTACCCATCACCATAGTGAGCAGGGGGCAGCCGGCTGAGCCAGCGCGCGGGGAGCAGTGTGTGGGGACGATACCATACTCAGGGTACCTCAGCTGTCGGGGAATTCAAATCCAAGTCCATTTCCTTAACAACTAGGCCACCAACTGTCCAAAACAGTTGGTAGCTTTGAGGGCCTGAGACAAGTGGGGAACTTGGTGGTAGGTGGATTTGAACCTGGAACCCTGCGGATCCCAGTCGTGTTCCTTAACCACTGGGCCACCATTGCCAACCATTTTGTAGAATATAGGACAAAGATGTTGGGCAAGATATTTTAAAGTTTTAATTTACTTTATAGTGGAGGTTTACAGAACAGTTGTGAGACCAGCCGTGATGGATGGATCAGAGACACTAGGAATAGGGAGAAGACAGGAGACAGTGCTGCAGGTAGAGAAGTAAAAGATGCTGAGATTCTCTTTAGGAGAGACAAGGATGGACAGGATCAGGAATGAGGTGATTAGAGGGACAACACAGACAGGAAGGTTTAGAGAAAAAGCTAGAGAAGCCTCAAGTCTCCTTCCTGGTAGCTCCATCTACCACTTAGGAGACTAGAGGAAATTGATGGATACAGTGAGGGAGGACATGGAGGTAGTTGGAGTCAGAGTAGAAGATGCAGAAGATAGCTGTAAAGAGTTAGAAATTGTTGACTCGCTGTGACAACTGTGACAAAAAAGGGACAAGCTGAAAGGAGAAGATTAATCTGTTTTTTTTTTTATTTGTACAGGATATTTTAAAGTAATAAAAACATTACATTTATTTTTAAAAAATCTCCAACTTGGTCTGTGAAAAGGTAGTTAGGTAGGTTAGGTTAGGTACTGTATATCTAAACATTTACATAAATTCCATTACTGTTGCTACAAACTAGACACACTTGTTGAATTGAAATCTCAACCTGTTCAAGAGATGAGCAATAATTACTAAGGTACAATTCTATGAAGCTAAATGTTGCGTTGTACTTCTTCCATAATTTGTTTTCGTCCTAAATCTCCCTGATGTTATTTGTCTTTACTGTTTCCTCTTCCTTTGACTTATTCCCAGATTAGTAACAAACAATCTTGATTGAAATCAATCCCGGTTGATCAAGACTAATCCCAGGCTACCTGTCTCTTATACACATCTTGTCAATAAATATTTCTGCAATTTAATTTTAATTATTGACATTGAATTCCTAGAACAGACAGGAACCAATGAAGAAAAAGCAAGAGAAGACAGATTGAGACGGTTTGGACATGTTCAGAGGAGAGACAGTGGATACACTCGTAGAAGAATGATCCTAGAGATGGAGCTACCAGGTAGGAGACAAAGAGGAGATTGATGGATACAGTGAGGGCGGACATGGAGGTAGTTGGAGTCAGAGTAGATACAGAAGATAGCGGTAAAGAGTTAGAAATTGTTGACTCGCTGTGACAACTGTGACAAAAAAGGGACAAGCTGAAAGGAGAAGATTAATCAGTTTTTTTTTTTATTTGTACAGGATATTTTAAAGTAATAAAAACATTACATTTATTTTTAAAAATCTCCAACTTGGTCTGTGAAAAGGTAGTTAGGTAGGTTAGGTTAGGTACTGTATATCTAAACATTTACATAAATTCCATTACTGTTGCTACAAACTAGACACACTTGTTGAATTGAAATCTCAACCTGTTCAAGAGATGAGCAATAATTACTAAGGTACAATTCTATGAAGCTAAATGTTGCGTTGTACTTCTTCCATAATTTGTTTTCGTCCTAAATCTCCCTGATGTTATTTGTCTTTACTGTTTCCTCTTCCTTTGACTTATTCCCAGATTAGTAACAAACAATCTTGATTGAAATCAATCCCGGTTGATCAAGACTAATCCCAGGCTACCCTGTGATTAATCAGAGTGTATTTGTCAATGGACAGCCCTGAATGAAATGTCTTTTGACTTTCATTCTGGGCCACCAGTGGTGACGGTTGTAAGGAGTGCAGTTCTGCCAGTGACAACTCGTATAACAATGAATAGATTCTCTCAGCAGACGGCGTCTTTACAGCTGCACTGTTAGAGCATCTGAAGAGAGAGAAATGACTTTGTTGATATGGGGGATGTGATCAGGCTGAACGTCTGACGTTGTCAGATAAACCAGGTCTAGTTTTAGTTGATAAAATGTGAGTGTGGGTGTTTCAGCCTGTGGGATTGTTATGCAACTGTGTGTGTAAAATAACTGCAATGCTAAATGTTAACCGTATTTATTTGTATGATTAAATTGTTGCTGTTATTGACACAACAGAGACTCAGTTGCAGGATAAATAAATAGCTCATGAATAACTAGTTGCAAAGGCACTTATGGTAGAGCATGAGGAAATTTTTAAATATACAGTGCGCACGGAAAGTATTCATGCCATTTAAATTTCTCTCTTTGTTTCATTGCAGCCATTTGCTAAAATCAAAAAAGTTATTTTTTTTTCTCACTAATGTACACTCAGCACCCCATCTTGACAGAAAAAAACTGAAATGTAGACATTTTTGCAAATTTATTAAAAAAGAAAAATTTAACCCACCGTATAAAAATAAAATTTTATTGAATATATCTCCAGGACTTTTTGTTGTTCGTATATGAAATGAGGTTTCTCTAGTGTAAGGGATAAAAAGCTTGAGAAAATCTTGATTATAGCCTATGCCCTTCAAGTCTAGACATAATCATGACATTTTTTTTTTCCTTTTAATTGCTACCTCAGTGATTCCCGCACAGGTATTGTCTGCTTTACTTTTATGTATTCAACAGTCTGGCCTTGGTTGCGGATTGAAAAGGATGGATTTTTCCTGAAATGGAAATTTTTATTCTTTGTTTTCAATTGAAACATGTTTTTTTTTCCATCAGAAATTCTTGATAATCTCCGTGGGGGGCAGAAACACAGACACAAGATTCCAATGGGTTTAGTTTGCGAAAAAAATAACAAAAGCCAAATTGTGTATTGTGGCAAAAGCAAAATTTAAGTGAAGTTTCAAAGCAATTTTGACAAAAGACTTGTTTTTTTCCAACAAAACTTAAGTAAAAGTGATGCAGAAAATGTGTTTTCTGCTGCAAATTTAATTTTTGTTTGGAAAACAAACAAGGGCTATAATAAAACACAAAATATAGAGAGTTTAATGTTCGTACAGATACTATAAGGACTGGCCGTTACTACAGACTAATAACTTTTACTACGTTAAGGTGCAGCAGAGAAACCTTATTTGTTGCTAGGGGTGGAGCTTCACAGAGTGATTTGATTACAGTTATGAGTCCATGTTTTCTTTTATTGCTTGTTCTTCTAACACCCACGGCTTTTAAAAAGGGGGGAGTTGGTCAAATGTTGTTGTTCTTTGGCTGTGGCTGAAGCTCAGTCTTGTTTATTCAACTTCTAAACAATCCAAGAGTTTCAAAGTCATTTGTAGTGGACCAAAATGAAAAAAGACAAAGTATAAGGTCAAAAAAATGGACACACTTTTTTCAGTTCATTATTTCTGTAAAACAATTTAGAAGAAAATGGTTATTGTTTGGAAAAAATAACAATTTGTCCTTGTATGAACATTCAATAAACACGTCTGTGAATCCCCAGGCCTAATGAAAAATTACACATAAAAGAATGTTACAGCTTTCGGTCCTCCCACCGTCTCTTCTCTGCAGTTTTAAGACACCTTGGGCTCATTCTGCTGTTCTTTGTCCCCCGTCGGCTCACAGGACTCCCGTTATTGCTTTCTGCTTCTTTTCCTCCTTTATGCTCTCCCATCATGCCCCTGGGTGTGCATGAAGCTTTGACTACAGCGTGACACATCTCTGTCTTGACTGTGATGCTCTTTGGCAGAAAATCAATATTTCACCTCTGGTGTGATATGGAGATAAGGCTGTCATAATCCTGATGTTGTGCCTTTCTGGACTCTCATTCTCTCCAGTAATTGAAGTCAGAGATGTCCTTCACTGATATCATTGTTGCTTCTGGAGTTTGTTGCTGCACACAAAGGAACTCAAGTTTATAACAATAAGTTTGGCCTTCCATAAATGGAAATAAATATCCTATAGCTCAACAGCAACCTGCTGAGAAACAGCATGGTGGAGATGACACTGTGTTTATGTGTGTGAACTTCTGTACATTTGACTTGTCAGTATCACATAGCTTTTTATGAGCTTCACTTTATTAAGATGCATCCAGTTAAGATGGTAAAAATAATGAGCAAGATTAATAAAAGCTGTAATATTATGGGTTTATATACTTGTTTAATCTCTTTAATTGTCTCATAAGTTACCACCATGATAGTATTGTCTTATAATACTCATAGCAGACAAAGTAGGTGTCTCAATCTCAAATATGTTGAGAACCACCACTTACATCACTGAAGGGTCGCGTCATCTTTCAGTGTTCAATACAAAAGAAAAATAATAATAAAAATCAGTTTCCCATAGATTCTGTGTAATACAACACTGAACCAGTAGAAGACTGTGGATCAGGCTTTTGAAAACTGTAGGATTAACCATAAAATGTGAAGAACAAATATATAAAATATTATTATAAATTCAACTTTCACATCAAGGTGGGGGCCGCAAAATATTTTTCTACGGGCCGCAAATGGCCCACGCTCGCCTGTTTGAAACCACTGGTCTATTGCGTTGTCCACAGCAGCCCTGGTATTCTCCACAGTATTCCTGTAACAATATATCAGTTCGGAATATCACAAACCAAGTGGTGTTTTACTGTAAACTCCTGATCTTTGATATAAATAAAACTGTCACCTTTGATACAGATGTTGCAGCTGAGATGTTGATGCTCATGGTTTAGATTCAATCACATCTGAATCTCACCGCACCAGGAGATTGAATTAGAGCACCACTTCACTCTGTTCTCTGTCAGGCTAATCATGTATCTGTCGTGGATTCTTCACAGCTCTCCTCAAAAGTCCCAGGGAGCGTTGTCTAGGAGAAACTGCGATGTTACAATGTTAATGCTGCATAATTGCTTCATTTTGCATAAATATGTGTACATTTTCTTTACTTTTTGTTTGAAATCTGTATTAGGACCTTGAGAACACAACAATTTTTTATTACTTCTGGCTGCTTTGGGTTTAAAACAGTGGTCTCAAACTCAAATCAGTTGAGGGCCACCATCCACACTATCATTTCACACAAGGGCCGAATCAGCTTTTTTGTCCCTAATACAAAAGAAAAAAATATAATTTTCCTGTAGATTCTGAACCAGAAGGACACTGTGGATCAAGGTTTTGAGAACTATAGGGTTTACCATAAAATGTGGAGAACAAATCTATAAAATATTATTATAAAAATTCAACTTTCACATGGAGGTGGAGGCCGCAAAATATCGTTCCAAGAGGCGCGAATGGTCCACGGCTACAAGTTTGAGACCCCTGGGTTAAAGACTCACAGTTTTGTCATGTTCAGATATATATTTTTTTTAGTCCCTTTGGCTTTGGACAGATGGATTCTTTGCTGTGCTCTGGGTTAAGGGAATTGACTGTATCTTTCTTCATCCCTCCTCTGCCTCGCTCACACCTGCGGGTTGCCTCTTGGTCTGATAAACTCAGAAGCCGTAGGTCACTCAATCAGCACTCACTGCATGCTCTCAGAGTCAGATCTCCCTTTCTTCTCCAGAGGAAAAAGCCTGAGCTGCCCACCCGCTGAGAGGAAATAGTCACAGGCAACCCCTGTCCTCTTCCTAAAGGCTTTTCTGTGTCTGTTCTCCAAGGCCACTGGCACAAACTGCATGCTTTCATGATCGGCCTCTATAAAAAAATCCTCCCTCAAAGTAGTTTTGCCTTTATTTTTCTTTTTTTTTTTTTTTTGGTAAACATTGGCTACTAAAAAGAGATGATTGCACTGATTGTTTATAAGGCAGCTTTCTGTTGATAAAGTTACCAAAGATGCTCCCTAAATGTGAGGTTATTTCTGTTTGGTGTTATTGGTGTTTGACACTACATGTCACCAGTATCAGCACCTTATTTTCTGGACCATGAAGGTGCACTGTCAATAAATGGTCTTTTTTTTGTCACTATCAGATCCTAAGGTACAGTGAGGGACCTAAAGTGGTCAAATAAGACACATTTATTCTACATAATGGCTTTAGAAGAGATTCAGCTAAGGTGAAGGGAAAGGTTTACAGGACAATTGTGAGACCAGCCATGATGGATGGATTAGAGACACTAGGAATAGGTTGAAGACAGGAGACAGAGCTGGAGGTGGAGGAGTTAAAGATGCTGAGATTCTCTAGAAAAGACAAGGATGGACAGGATCAGGAATGAGGTGATAAGAGGGACAACAAAGATGGGAGTTTTGGAGAAACTTGATTGAGATGGTTTGGACATGTTCAGAAGAGGGACAGTGGATACATTGCTAGAAGCCAGGTAGGAGACAAGGAGGAGATTGATGGATGCAGTGAGGGTGGACATGAAGGTAGTTGGAGTAGAAGAGCTAAGGGTTAGATGGAAGTTGTTGACTCGCTGTGGCAACCCCTGAAAAAATGGACGAGCGGAAAGGAGAAGAAGATTATCTGAGATGGTCCTGTTGCTGTTTCTTAGCTCTTCAGTGATGATTGCAGCCTTTAGTTTGACTACTTGAAGGTGACAGTTTTCAGTATTATTATTATTATTATAACAATAATATATGTTATTTCTAATGCACTTTCCTCAAAGTGCTACAAAAAGGCATAAGTGAATGTAAAAAAAAAATGCATCCAGTAAAATCACAATGAGTAACATGTCAGAAGTAGAACTCCAGGGTCCACCTCCTGGACAATTTTGAGTCCTGGTAAGCGTGATTAGGAACCTTTTTATTGAGTTCACCACCTGCAGTTTGTTTCACGAGCTGGTACGGGGCAATGTGCTTTGGGTCGTGGTCATGGAGACTAATGTCACTGTGGCCCGGGAACAGACAAGTGGATACAAATGGATGGATACATGCAGTGGACAAGTACACAGATGATAATGTCTTAATAGAAACAACCCTGTTAACAGCGTCATTATAGTTCTTACAGGAGTTTGGGCTCAACTCAATAAAATAAGACAGTGCTGCTTCTTATCTCTGTCATTAGTCCACTGAGGAATAGTCGTAATTGTTCCTTTGAGCAGAAAAGGACTGAGCAGTGAAGTGAGACTTTGTCTGCTGAATTTGACAGGACTCTTCAATTCCCTCAGGTAATCTGGACGGCACCAAAAAAGGTTGACGTATGTTATCCTTGTTGCCTGTGTGTGTGTGTGTGTGTGTGTGTGTTTTTTTTAAAGGGTTTATTCCAGAGTAGATGAATGAGTGTTTCTACCAAGTCTTATCAGCACAGCTGCATTAATGACCAGCATAGGACACCACTCCCTTTGTATAGGTTGATGTAGTGGTCACTAATTCTATGTCCCTCCACTATCAGTCGGGAGTGGTGGTCATCTGTCATCCCAGGCCACACTCCCTGTGAGAAATCATTTCAGCTTGGCTGGTGATGGGGAGAAAGGAAGAGGCCTACTTAATATTCACTGAGCGGAGCAACACTGAAAGGAAATGAGTGAGAGCGGGTGGGGAAAATGGAGAGAAAGTGGGAAAGAAAAACAGAGACTGAAACGGAATGCAGAATTCCTGGATAGAATTGGCAGCCAGGAATTGACAAGTGATATTCCAACGACTCATAAATCTCTAGAGTGCTTGGCTATTGAATTGAAAGGTGAGGAAATCTGTGATTACTACAGTGTTCCAGGGACAGTGTATTACATTTCCATCCACAGACACAGGATATGCAGTTGTGTAGATAATGGGTTATGAAGCGAGAGATTCATTTTAGCATTACAATAATTGCCTTATTGGTTGTTGGTCCTGACGGATTTTCGTACACAGCCAGGAGCAGTTTTTTTTCCTGGAGGTCTAAAAAGTCCTGAGAAATATTTTTTTTTTTTTTAGATTTTACAGAAATCCCATATCCTGACTTTAATTTCCTTCCTCTTCTTTGACCGAGCGGTCCCAGCTATAGTCCCAGCCATCATGTTTCTGTCACCTATCTGACCTTTGGGTTTGTGCAGCATGTTTGCGTTCTGCATGTAACTCATCGACTTCAATGAGAGCAGGGAATCCGTCAGGCTGCCTGTCGCCTGACAGGATGCCAGGCTCATTGTTGCGGCCGAGGTGAGAAACAATGCGCGGAAGGATTTCCTGTTAATTTCATGGTCACCTACAATTCCCAAAAAAGCGTGGCTGCACAGAGAAATGAGTCCGGGGGCCCACAGTTGTCCCTGGTCCCCCCCCCGCCCCACCCTCGACTCACCCCCCCCACCCTTTTGCTACGCTGTTTGAAAACTGCCTATCCTCCCTGAATCTCTCCCTGACGCTCCGTCCCTTCCCTCCCACCTCTCTGGCTCCGTCTCTCCTTCAATCACGAAGTTGCAGAGCAAAAGGAGAAAGCGCGAGGAGGTGTCACCTGACTGGCCCCCTCCGCACAGAGAAATGAGTCCGGGGGCCCACAGTTGTCCCTGGCCCCCCCCCCCCCCCCCCCCCCCCCCCCCCCCGACTCACCCCCCACCCTTTTGCTACGCTGTTTGAAAACTGCCTATCCTCCCTGAATCTCTCCCTGACGCTCCGTCCCTTCCCTCCCACCTCTCTGGCTCCGTCTCTCCTTCAATCACGAAGTTGCAGAGCAAAAGGAGAAAGCGCGAGGAGGTGTCACCTGACTGGCCCCCTCCAATCAGATAAGTTTCTGATGGAAGTGTTTAGCAGCTGCTAAGATCAGATTTAGCCTGAGGGAGGGAGTCAGAAAAGGAGGGATGGAGCGGGAGACAGGAGTGAGGCAGTGCAGCATGGCTCTGCACCGGTAGAGAGGCATGATAAGTGGGTGCCGTGTACCATGGACGAGTCCAGCATTCTGAGAAGACGCGGGCTACAGGTAGGTGAGCAGAGAGGCTCAGCCTTGTACAGGGAGCAATGTGGAGGAGGCTGCACTGTGTGCTTGTGTGAACTGATGCACAAGGCTGCTGTGATGTTTTCACTTCTTCAGCTGAACACAGTTGAGACTTTCTCCGGTAGAATCCTCTGTCAGGACTGAAGGGACCGTTATGGGAGTGGGATCATAACTGTGATCATTGATGGTTCAATAAAAACCAGGCTGCAGGTTTTTTACCCTGGTTTTCTCTGCGTGTAGATTTAAAAAAAAAAAAAAAAAAAAAAGACAAATGCATGTTACTTTTTAATCAATCCTTAAATCTTCCTTGCTGGTTTATCAGTGTTGGCTGCCGGCAGACTGAATAAGAACGGGATTGATCACTGTACACCGTGTGAAGAGCTTCCTGGAGCTTTATTGACTTTTTTATAATGGGATGCAAGTTAAAGCATCCCCTCTCGGTGTCAGAAATCTTGACTGAAGTCTGTGCTGTGATAGGAATTGGTCCTTACAACTCAAACTGAAAAACTCAAATTAAACTCAAATTTCCCAGCCGTCATTCAGCTGTAGAGACAGAGATAGAAGTAGAAAGGGAAGTAATGTTCAGTCACACAGTACAAATTGATCTTTTTTTTTTATTACATGTCATCTATAATTCATGACTTTTTAGACATTATTTATCTATTCCACTGCTTCGGAGTGGGTGTTTCACTCGAGCATAAACTGGACTGTGATTTATTATTTTTCTTGCTCTATAAGATCTTCCCTGCTAAGAGACAAATTGATAGGGATGGGGCTTTTTTTTTTAAACTATGTGTAACTGTGGATGATAAACGCTGTACTGTAATGTTGTTCTACACTACAAAGACTTTGATGGTGTTTAAATGGTGGCTCATTAAAGCAAAAGTAAAGGTTTATAGTTGTAACTGTTGAAACAAGAACTCTTCTGTGGTCTTCTCAATTAGAAGAGATTTTTCCATAACTAGTTGTGTGCATTGTTCATCTGGTCACGCCATTCTTTTGTTGGACCTCTTTAACCTACCACAGCAGACTTCCTCCTTCTCCTTCACACAATTTTTATTCCACATTCATCATTTTCTTTGGTGAAAACTGCTTTATTAAAACAGAGGGACACAGACTCTGATTACTGGATGAAAGGGCTGAGCTGCTCCAGCTTTTTTTTTTTGATTCATTCTCATCTGTCTGCAAATGAATGACATCATTCTGTTCAGACCAGGTTATTGAATGGGATGAATAGGGAACTGGCCTTTTACCCAGTGTGTGTGTTTTCAGTAACAATATAACAAGAATAAGATTAAGTGTTATTTCCATTTTTATTGTATGTGTCTCATTTGAATGCTAATTTAGAAATAGACATTAAAACAGTTAGCTGTTCTTTAATGACAGTACAGTATGTTCCTGATTTTGTCCATTTAGAACTTTGCAGATCAATTATATTTGAATAAACAAGATTATGTAATAAAACAATTTTTCTTTAAAGCAAAATAAGTTGTTCACCTTATCTTTAAAGGTTACTCACCTCTCGTATTATACCTACCGTATTATATTGTCGTTAACGTACAGTATTTTGTATTGATTTTGCACCGTGGGTCCTAGAGGACTGCAATTTCATTGTGCTGTATGTCCTGGATATATGGTACATATGACAAGAAAGTTGACTTTGACTTTGAAAAGTATTAAAATTAACCTGATGTCCACTAGAGGGGGTTATAGTGCAACCAGCACTACCAGCCCCTCAGTTTGAGAACACGAGATTCCAGAATACTGGAGTTTAAATCTTTAAGGGCAGCTTTTCTTTCCTTCTTTTTTTTATTTTTTTATGGAAATCCCAAGAAATAATTGACAGCTGTGATGTCTGCGCATCTGTAGTTCACTACTGTGACGGTCGTCCATGTAGAACGTAGTTTGGTTTAAACAGAAGGAAACCATATTGTTTTTTTAACTTGATTGTCAGTCATGAGGAACCAGGAGAGAAGCGTCACTTTTCTTGTTGACGTCTAATAAACTTGACAGCGTGCATTTATTTTTAGACTTGTGGAAAACTACCAGACTGACTAATCCTGCACAGGAGCATCATTATTTCTTACCAGCAGACCCATTAATGACTTCTCTAAATGAGTTCTTCAGACAAAGTCTGTTTAGGCTGCAGTGCGCGTAGTTGGGTTAGGCATTAATACTGGGAAGACTAATGAGGCTAATTGACTTGTAGTCTGTTTTTGTCTGGTTGTGTCTCAAAACGTACTTGCTGTTGCGTGAAACTTCAAATATGGTCTGGTGGGCTTTAGAAAATGTCTGAGAAATAATCATTCCATATTGGGTTTTCTTGTACAGGCAATGTTTCTGCATGAAACCTGTACAACAGGCATTGTCAAGGTGTTCCTCAAGGGGCCACTGTGGCTGCAGGTTTTTGTTCCAACCAAGCAGTGGCGCACCTGAGTTGACAGGTTTAATCAACTGATCTCAGTCCTCAGACAGCAAATAAAAATATTAACAAAATTAATAACTTCATTTTATATAGCGCCTTTCAAGTAACCTGAGGACTCTTCAGAAAAAAAACAATGGGTCTGGAGAGATAGGACAGACGGGGGTTGGAGGCGGGGCCAAGGACCATAGGCCTCAGTAAATGGATATGATTGGAGCTGTTTTTAAACATGGTCAGTGTGTGGGCTTGACGGATATGGAGGAGTAGGCTGTTCCATAAAGAAGGAGCATCGACACAGAAGGCTCTGCTGACTCTGGTGACTCGCAGGTCTTTATCAGAGGACCTCAGGGACCTTGGTTGAGAGTAGTGCTGGAGAAGATCTGAGAGGTACTGTGGAGCAAGAGCATGGAGGGATTTGTATGTGAGGAGTAGAATTTTGTAGGTAGTTCTAAATTTACCTTGGAGCCAGCGGAGCTGCTTGAGTGTTGGGGTGATGCGTTGCCACCGCTTTGCATGTGTGAGGACCCTAGCAGCTGAGTTTTGGACACGTTGTAATTTGTCCAATGCCTTGGTGGGAAGGCCAAACAGGACGCCGTTTCAATAGTCCAGACGAGAGGTGATGAAAGCATGGATCAATGTCTCTGCTATGGAGTCAGATTACGAGTCGTCAGATGTTATTGAGGTGGAAGAAGGCGGTTTGGGTGGTGTTTTTGATGTGGGCCTGGAGTGTGAGATTGGGCTCCAGGGTAACATCCAGGTTGTGCACCTCCTGGGAGGCCCCGATGGTACAGCCATCCACATTGACAATGATCTCACCAACTTCCTTGGATGGAGATGGTGCCGGGGACACCACCATGAGCTCTGGTGGCCATCCATGTGTTTATATCTTGCAGGCAATGAACTGATTGATTAGTTGGTCTGATTGCTGATTGGTCAAACTATGTACTCATGGATGGTTGGAATAATAACCAGCAGCCACACCTGTCCTTTGGAACAGTTTTCCCATGCCTGCTCAACATTCTCCTCAAGTAACAGGTTACAAGGTAGTACAAAGAAAATACTAAATATACCCACTGTTTTTTTTTATTTTTTTTACTGGAGATAAACAATGAGATTCTGCAGTATGTGTTTGGCCAATTTTTAGGGAAAACGGTAAAATCTTCACCAGAAAGCACATCTAATTGCACATATACATTGCAAAGAAGCGATGCTGAGTGAATATTAATCAGGGCTTAAATGAAGATGCAGAGTGAACATGTTTTTATTCATGCTCTGCAGGGAAAAGTGCAAGATGTGCACC
>JAFBJS010008692.1:22325-49231 GCA_016785265.1 Paraplagusia blochii
CTATAAAGTCCCTTCTTAGTCTTTTTTATTCCATTATGTTCCATAACACGAGGTCCTAGGTCCGGAACTCGAAGTAGTAGGGCCAAGATGTACAGGTGAAGTTCTGAGTCTGGCTCACAGCAAGAGAAAGAATAGAGACTCCAGGGACGTGAAGTCCCAGCCAGGTGTTAAGTCTACTACAATGTTTGAATAAGGAATAAAGAGAAGTCAAAGAATAGAGGGTAGAAAGAGATAGAGGACAGCGATAGAGGACTCAATGTGCCACGGGACCCCCGGTGTTCTCAATCTACAGCAGCATATCCAGCCGTAGGCCTCGCATAGGGTCTACGACTGTAGGCCATTGTGGGTGGTGTCAAGCAAAAATAGCCTTAATCTACTCTTGAAATTAGAGACTGTGTCCGTGCAAAAGGTTTTTGAGCAGTGCAGAACAAAGTTTGTTCCCCTTTTATTAAATTCCATTACTCCTGCAAAGCTTTACATTACTTTTGATACGTAATATCAAACTCAGGCCCAGGGGCCATATACAGTATTTGGCCCTCAAGATCATGTCAATTGGCTTCAAGGCATATAAACCTTGTATACTGACAGTATTTGTAGTATAAGTGGTTTATGCACTGTGTTATAGCACATATATTTTTGTTGTTGGCCTATGAAAAAAGATTTTACCAAGAAGGAACTCAAAAGGCTACAGGTAAAAAGATATAATAAGAAAAATTAAGTTTTTTTGTAAATCATTTCACTCCCTGAGGCTTCATCAGTTCAGTTGAGAACTGAAAAATTGATTTAGTGTTGCTCCCCTTTTTTTCTTATGATGCATGGTCTTTCGCGTGTTGTAGAAAAACCATCATCTGCGTTCCGAAGTGAAAAGCCTTTTGGATGAGAATTTCCATTTGTTTATCTATAATAAGCTTTTGTTGTTTTGGATTCAACGTTTATGCAAAACTATGGTTCGTCTTTATATGAAACAATTCCATAGTACATATCTATAGAGAACATGCACAAATACCATAATTTTTTTTCAATAGATATTAGATTCAACACATCCCAGTTTTTAATTTTGGTCCAGTGTGAATTAAGGTTTGATGCTGCTCCACATAATGGTCCAGGTCCATTTACACCCTGGTGAATAATAGCAGTTGATGGAGCTTGTTCAACGCTGACCTAGTTTTCATTTTTAATTTTTTTTTCTTTTAAGTTCTGAACATTTTAATAGAATAAATATATGATATTTTGCAGAGATTTTTTTTTTTTTTAAAAAAGGACAATTTTCTTAGTCAGGGAAGTTTGGTGGTTTTGGCATGTTCAGAGGAGAGACAGTGGACACATTGGTTGAAGAATGGTCCCAGAGATGGAGCTACCAGGTAGGAGACATTGAGGAGATTGATGGATGCAGTGAGGGAGGACATGGAGATACTCAGAGTAGAAGATACAGAGAAAAGGGGGAGATGGAAATTGTTGACTTGCTGTGGCCACCCCTGAAAAAAAGGGACAAGCCAAAAGGAGAAGATTTTCTCAGTCAGAACTTGTGAAAAAAATCGTTCTGCGTACAAAGAGCTGTCTTTAATCTCCTTGTATTGTGAGTTGAGTGGACGGTTACGTCCCTAATATAAATGATGTCCATGGTGATGGTGTGTGTTTTTGGCTGAAATGGGTTTATTATGAGTCTTAATTCTCTAATGTGTTTTCACACACTCCAAAGGGAGAATTGACTTATGTTTATCCCATCTGTATAAGCCTTTCCCTGCTGGCAATTAGTGTTGTGTGAGCTGTGGTCATGTCTCCCAAGGAAGCTCTCTGCCCTTGGTCTTCTGCAGGGAGCGGTGAAAGCCAGACATTAAGCTTTAATTGATAGCAAAGGGAGAGCGGGGTTTAGCACTTTTTTTTTCTGCTGACTGGAGCAGCCAATTCACATCAACTCCACGTCCTACGCTGTCTCAAACAAAGGACCTTGTTTGAGACAGGTCCTTGTTGGACGGGTTGTTGTGAGACAATGATGCGCCCGGTGATCAAATCAGATCAGATTTGTAGGCACCCGGTGAAGCACGATTACCGTTTATTCGTTTTCCTATACAACAAAAAGTCAAAACTCAGCAGGGAAGGATTCAAGGCAACACCAATAAAAAGGACGTCTTCAGGAAGACACTCTGATAAGTCAAACTCTTCCGTTTGGATCTGTGCTCAGTGTTTTTATGTCTCTCCCAGTGGTTCTCGTTTATTGACTTTCATATTTTCCCAAATGGGACTTGGACGTCAACGTGACCTCTCCACCAACCGCAGCCTGATGTTTTACCTTGTAATTCATCTGAAGCATCTGTCATAAACGTATCGACTCTCCCATGTACAGAACCTAATTAGTGTGACGCTGTTGCTCAATTTTAGGTGTCCCCGGAGGCTATTCTGAAGATCACAAGCTGTAAAGTTCTATAATGGTTTATAACCTGGGGCTGTACTTCATTTCCAGGTGTTTTATTATGTGTTTTATTTAAGAGGTAATTGGGTTTACAGAGTGCTGTCCTTCCATGGTCCTTAAAATTCAGTTGCACTCTTTAAACCCTACTTCCAGGAGTCTGTCCGTGGACATAAGCTTCACACCTGCAAAAAGATTCCTGCCCATATGGCAGCTGTTTGCCGTTCTTAACCTGCTGAAACAACAGTATCTGTGGTCGTTGGGTTTTTATTCACCAGACCGGATTCTTGTTTGCTGATCTTAACTGTTTTGATCGTTGCTGTTGGTTTTATATCAGGGTTCTCAATCCCGCCGCCCATGGGTCACGGGCTCGTGGAACGATATTTTGGAAGCCCCCATCTTGATGTGAAAGTTAAATTTATAATAATATTTTATAGATTTGTTCTCAACATTTTATGGTAAATCCTATAGTTCTCAAAACTCTGATCCACAGTCTCCTTCTGGTTCAGTGTTGTATTACACAGAATCTATGGGAAACTGATTTTTTTATACATTTATTTTCTTTTGTATGTGTATATATATATATATATATATATCATTGATAGCTGACACAGCCTTTCGGTGAAATGATGGCCCTCAACTTATTAGAGTTTCTGACCCCTGTTTTAAATGGTAAAATGTAACATTGAGGGTTGTTTAGTTGTGGAAAACAAAGCACACTTAAGATTGTTTTCATTAATGTATACATTTTATCTATTTAAGAGTCTCTTAAATTAAATTACAATTATATAAATACATTTTTAAACATTACGTTACAATAAAAATGTGATTTAAATACAAATAATACATGCCATAAAAATGTAGTTACCATTACCAATATAAAGAAATGAGTATAGGCCAAAGGTTGGAATTTAACAGCTGCACTGCTGTGATGAGTCTGGTTTCAAAACTGTTTAGTACTAGTTACTGTTACTTTACCTAAAGTTCTCCTAAGTTTTCAATCTATCAAAAGTACGGTAGAAAAAAAGTGACATGCCCTGTAAACAGCATTGTCTCCAAAATTCAGTTGTTTTAATTCTGATTTTCTTTTTACATCTTATCTGGTTTAAATATTTTTGTTTAAGAAATTAAATTAAATCAAGTTTTCAAACACTTTCAATGTTTATTAATCTCAGAAACACATTTGTGTAAAGTTTCATAAATGCTTTTGAGAATTTGGCCTACTTAATAAAGCAGAACATATTTGTGCTTAACTTTTGTGTCTTTTTCTTTGGCAGAAAGAGCTGAGTCTTCCCAGAAGAGGCAGTCTGTAAGTACCTGTTATTGCATTTATTTTTAAACTGCTTTGTGTCTTAAGGCAGTGGTGCCCAACCACTGGGCCCGGGACTGGTAACGGTCCGTGGGTGAATTGGTGCTGTGCTGGAGAAAAATAATGTTTCCTTTTGGGCACATCTGTCTATTACTTCCACTTGATCCATATACACAAAAAAATAATGAACAACGAACAATAATGCAACTATATTTGATTAGGAAATATTTTATTCAAGTGAAGACAACAACAATAAACTCAAAATGACATAAAAGAAGTCGTTGATACAAGATTCTAACCTTGTATACTGGTAGCAGAAAATTATAGGATGGCTGTACTTGGGAAACCTTGTTCTGTGCATGCACAGTTATTTCGGGTAGGAAGATTTTATAGGTTGGAAAATATTTCAGAACATTGGAAATTGTTTTAAGGGGTTACAGTTTCTGCCACAACTTAACGTGAAAATAGTACGAGACATTTAACCGGTCCATGGCACAAAAATGGTTGGGGAACACTGTCTTCAGGCATCCGTGTTGCATGTTTATAAGGTCAGGCATGCAACTTGAATGGCAACAAACGATCACCTGCTTACAATCAAACAAACATTGAAATATACTTACAGAGTTTAACTTTCAGGAGGCCTAATTCTTTGCCATAGTGAGACTGGGCTTCCTAAATCTAATTAAGTTTAATTAAATTTAAAGGGTTGCGAATGTTCTTGGTGCTTAATCTACTCAGTCTAAACAACAGCATGAACACTTTGTGGCGCAGGTTTCAAAAATAGCCACAAAACCTGTCCTGACGACACGTACTTGACTTGGAAAAGTTCTTGTTGTTCTTTAGTTTCACATTTTGTGCCGTTGCTTGTGTCACATTTAATTATTCCGTAAACTTTGTCTCGGCGTGCGTCATTGGACAACTGCAGTGAATCATCTCACCCATTCTTCTAGATTAAAGATGTTGGTCATTTCTTTCTACCAGTCATTGGTAATTTATTTTCTGGTACATGGAATATTGATTTTTCCTAACTTAGTATGGAGTATATTAAAGAATATTAAAGATAAATTGTGGTGTTCTGACAGAAGTTTTTGTCTCTAAGCTGGTGTTGGAGCCAGCTTTCAAAATACTGAACTCGGTGTCTGAATGAAAACTTTCATATGAAAAGATGCAGGACATTTTTTTTTTGGATGTTTGGATTTCTGTTGTCCACCTTTCATGAGTGCCTTAAGATGTTTAAGTGTTCCTTCTACTTCTAATTATCCACGGTCTTTCCCTCTATGTAGAAATATCACACACTTCTGAGTTGGTCTCCAAAGGGCTATAAAACTAGTCTAATTAACTTATTTCTAATATTTAAAAGCAAACTTCACACAAAATGTTCCAAGCATTCTTTGTTTAGCTACAGTAGCTTCACACCCCGCTGTCACTGTTTCAGGAAAACATTTTTTTTTATCCACACATGATATAGTTATGTACTATCCTTGGACAGAAAATTTGATTTTTAAGAGTTAAATATATATACTGTGTGTATGTGTATATATATATATATATACATATATATGTATATATATATATGTATATATGTATATATATGTATATATGTATGTATATATGTATATATGTGTATATATGTATATATGTATATATATATATGTATATGTGTATATATGTATATATATATGTATATGTGTATATATGTATATATATGTATATATGTGTATATATGTATATATGTATATATGTATATATATATCTATATATGTATATATGTATGTATATATATATACATATATATACATATGTATTTATATATATATGTGTATATATGTATGTGTGTGTATATATGTATATATATATGAATGTCTATATATAAATATGTATATATATATATGTATATATATGTAACTGGGTGTGTACGTTAATAAAAAGGTTTTCATAAATAGCTTTTTAAAGGATATTATTTTCCAGTGAAACCAATAATTTTGGTTTTATTCATGTTACCAAAGAAATCTTCATCACTATTTCACCATTGCCCTCTCTTTTCTCTTTGGTCAAAAAAAAAAAAAAAAATCAAATGGAGTTGCACCCACAGACCCAAAGGTGAGTCATTAGTAGAAATGGTCTGCTCTCAGATCACCATCTGCATCAGGTTTATTTCGAGAGCCGCAGCCTCATCTGACCTTGGTAACCATAGCAATGATGTTTGGTTATGACAAAGTTGATAGGAGGGCTTCAAATTCATCACAGCTGCAGTTCTTTTAATTTTCTCTCACTGTCTGGAAGGAAGAGAGTGACCAACAGGAAAAGACAGCGCACATCTTTGGGAGGAACACTGGAATGTTGTGGTTGGCATTGTCAAATTGTCGATGACGTCCATCACTGCACAGACTGGATTTAACACAGCAGGTCTTTTATCATTAGGATTTATGTTTAACAACTCTGAGTGATGAATGGCATCTTCCTGACAGTATGGTGTGCACTTGGTCAAATGTCGACACCTCTTTATGGCCTGTCCTCATTTGGAACATTGGATGGGTGCTGCCCAAAATTTTTTTTTTTTTTACTTCGCAGTTCAATACACAGACACTAGAGATTTTGACCAAACAGGTGCAACTGTTTCACCTTTCAACCATCAACACGAAAAAAAAAAAAACCTGTTGTGATTCCAGTACTGTTATATACTGTAAGGAAGCTGCTGCTGACTCTAGGTGTCTCTCTTCTGACGGGGACTTTTTTATGGAGATACTCAAACGGCAGATGCTGTCAAGATACTTCATGAATTTCATGATGAATTGTCGTTGACAAGGTTATTGTGGAGATATTTTGAGCGGTCCTTTTATGGCTGGCTTTTTATGGAGACAGTTTATCATGTATTACTAGTCCTGACACACACAGATCTTTGATCTTCAGTTTTTTTTTTTTATCTTTCACCTAAAAATTGGGACAAAAGGAAACTCAGGGCAAATGCCACAAATTTGCTTCAATAATTAAGTGAAAGCACCAAGTGAACGAAATGTTGTTAGAGGATTTGATGAAATGATGAGTTCAGGCTCAGGCAGGCAAAACATTTTACTGTTCCTTTTTTTTTTTCTTCAATTTTGTTTTTATAGCATTTGCAGGCATCTTAGTATTTTCTCTCTGCACATCAGCGCTGTACTGAGTCTTTCTCAGGTAGAACTGCATGAGCGTCGTGACATTCAGGTTTCCATGTTTTTTTTTTTTGTTTTGTTTTTAAAGCACTGACTGAAATGCAAAGCCTGAAAAATAACTTTTTTTTACAGTGTGCTGAGAATGTTCACCTCTTTATGACACTCTAATTGGGATTTCAGTCATAAAAATCACAAACATGGATTCCGGCAGAGCTTTGTTGAAGCAGTCATTGTGTGATTCATTAACATCAACACCTTGAGTTTAGAATACCATCTAAATGCCCAGTGTGTGGTTATAGAGACCTCAACCTCAGGTCAGATGCCTGGCTTCGACAGACAAGACTCACAAGAACGAGGCGCTAAATAAGTCCACAGTGACGTGCTGACTGACGCAGCTGTCAAATGGTTTCAAGGAGACCGCAGAACAGCAGTCTCAACCTCAAATAAGTTGAGGGCCACTGCCCCCACTGTCATATCACCAAAGGGCTGCATTAGAAATTATTGATCAATACAGAGGAAAAAAAAAAATGTGAAAATGAAATAAAAAAGAAAACTCTTTCCCACTGTAATACGACACTTCAAATGAGTTTTGTGATACTCACATTCGTCCGCAGCAGTATTTTCCACTGATTGCATCCAACAAAACCATTTTTTTTAGCAGTGACTTGCAGTAGAATCCTTCTAGAAATCTAACATTCAACTTTCACATCAAGGTGGGGGCCATAAAATATCACTCCATGGCCCACAAATAGCCCACGGGCCGCGAGTTTGAGACCCCTGTTGTAGACTGAGGACAACAGCTCCACTAAAGCTTGTTAAAAAGCTTTGGGAATATGGATTTATCTTTGTGACTAATCATAAGCACAAAACTACATCAGACCAAAACTGTTCTCATTGATGGTGGGAAGCAGTTCACATCTCAACAACAGCTCTGGGAGGCTGTTCTGTCCTCGTGCAAGGCTGTTCCAGCAGATACTATCCAAAAACTGACAAATTCAATGGTTGGACGACTTGACAAGGTCCTTTTCAACAAGGGGTCGTATGTTCAGATGTGACTTCACTTGCGATAATGTTTTGATTTAAATAGTGCTGGATTTCAGTCACATTCCAGTCAGGCATGACCTGATAATGTTTATAATTTCACACACACACAAAAAAAATATTCTTTATGACAATAAAATGTGTGGAAACCCATTTGTGCGTAATAATTTGGAACATGCATTTTTGTGATGTACTATTATCATCGAGAGGTTCATTCAAAAACATTTGAATTGTTCTCTAATGGTTGGTGAGTGGAAAATCACGATGTCTGCCATTCATATAGATAATTTTGGAAAATCTGAGAAAATCTGATTTGACTAATAATTTGGAACGCGGTGTGTATATTTCGGCCATAATAAAAACGTCTTCTCAGTCTAATACATTTACTCCTTACCTGAGCGGCTGATACCCAACACCTTAATTTGTATAATTTCTCATTTGTATACATACGGTATATTTACAGAATGTAAAAATTAAATGAATAATGCATTGTTAAATCAAGCAAAGTCAAAATAGTGGTTTCCTTTGCGAGGTGACACATTTCAATCTCTCTGCTCAGTGATGTCACCTTTTAGATGTGTTTATAGAGACCCCTACCTTCAACAGCTATTATTTCAACACATTATACAATGTTGAAGTGTAACCAAGACTTTAAAACTAAATATCTTTACAGCAGAGTTCATTTTTCCTGACTTTGTTTTGGTTGGAGTTTCTTTCCTGTCTTCTCTGCAAGCACTGTATTACAGGACACATCAGCACACCCTACTGTGTTTCAGTTTGTTGTACTGCCCCCAAGTGGCTTAAACTGCTTGACGTTATGCTGCACCAAGATATTGTATTAACTACTTAGTAATTTAATTTTCGTAGTGGACAGCTATAATTATGTCTTAGTTTGACATTATTGTCTTTTTGGGAGTTTGATTAAGAAAAAATTAATACAAGCTCAGAGAAATATGCATTCAGCCAAAAGATATGGGCCACAAAAAGTCTGTAAATACTTTTTGTTGATCACAAAAAAAGTATTGATTCTTAATCAAGCTATCCACAAACAGTTCCTGTCTTTTTCACACATTGTTCTGTAAAATTGACACACTTCTTTTCCCTGCTGTGATTTTTTTAATTTTTTTTTTTGTATTTGTACAATAACAATAAGGCCATTCTAATCTGAAACTGCTCCTCTGCAGGGCTGGAAAATCTGCATCACATGCATGTCAGTTATTTAGGACATATATTTGTCTGGATAACAGTTTTTGTGATTATGATTATAATTATTAAGCTAATGTTTAACATTTTTGAAAAAAAAAATTCTCGTACCTTAATTTTTTCTAGACTGAAGCTCCAAGTTTCCTCTGTACTTTTACTTGGCACTTTTTAGTTAAACAGAGTTTTGGCAGAAGAAATGGTGACTGGTCTTCTAACGGATTGGATTTTAAGTCGGCTGAAAACTTGAAGGAAAAATAAGTATTTTTTGGTTTCTAGCAAAAACAATGTGTCTTATAGTTGTGAAGTAACAATTATTAAACAAGTGAAAATAGCTGTTGAAAAGGGTGTTTGACCCTTTGTTTTCACATTGACACTTTAGACTTGTCTCTTTTTCAGTCACAGGAATATCATCATAGAATAGTTGGATTTTAAAGGTGGAGTAAAAAGGGTGATGAAGTGTTTTTGTTGCTGGTGCTGTGCCGCCTCCTCTCCCTCTGCCTCCTTCATACAGGACCCCTTTAATTCAGATTTTTAGCAGCAGCTGCCTTTGTTTTTGTTGCGTTATTGCCACCCACTGTCATTTGCAGTGACACGCCACCATTCTTATTTAGTGGGCAATAATGCTGACTTAGGGGAGTACTTCTGTATGCATTTGTTGTGTTGTTCATCTCACTCTCCAGTGGAGAAACAAAGAATAACTCCCTGCTTTTTATTTTGTTTGTGAAAGAAAAGATTTTGTCAGTGATCCACAGGCTATTTCTATTCTTTTGTACTTTATTCAACACTTCAAAAAGTCGGCTGATTTTTTTTAGTTTTTTTTTTTTGTAGATCGGTCTACAATGTAGAACTAAATTTCACAGTGGCCGAAATTAAAGGTGGCATGAAGTCACGGGCCAATCTGAATACTTATAAAAATAACCTGTTAATATAATATATATAAATAGGGTCTCTTGGCAAGATATCATTGGGGGCCCAAACCCTATCACTGCCTGCAGCAGAAAATATGTTTTTTGACCAGGCCCTCTAGTGGCCAAAACCCCAAGCAACTGTCACGTTTGCCGGTCTTCAGGGCTCACCCCTAAGTAAATGTGGGACACTGAATCTGGAAAAGCCACCTAATATTATCAATATTATTAAATCTGACATAAAACACACATCAGTGTTTTTTTCCCTTTATCTTTAGCCTTTCCGGATCATTTTAATGTTTTTTTACAGAACACAAAAACAAAATGTCTGTACTATAACAAAGACCATGCATTACTAATACTACAAACCCTGCCAGTATGTAAGGCCCATAGTGGTGCCATGATAGTGGGCCAACTTTAGTACATATTTGATATGATCTTGCGGGCCAAATATAATTACACTTTGGGCCAGATTTGGCCCCCGGGCCTGAGTTTGACACCTGTGGTGTACATCATTACTAACTGTTTCAAGCTCCAGTATTTCCTCCCTCAATAGCAGACTTGGGCAAACTACAGCCCGGGGGCTGAATTTGGCCCATTTGGCATTTTTATCCAGCCCTTAAAACATCTCCTAAGTATGCTATAAATATTATTATTGTACTTGTGCTTCTTTTTCCCTGCAATGCCCGCATTTTCCCAACAGATGGCGTAGGAAAGGATAAGTTTTGCATCTCAGCCTTCAAATCCTCTATCTATCTGCTCCTGACTGATCCCCAGTGTTAAATTTTTAGTATCTCTTGTGGCTGCGGGGGTCAAAATATTGTCCCACACCTGCTCCATAGCCGTGAGACCCACACCTGTCCACACCTGCGGGACTCTCATCTCATGTTTGTTTATGTTCAAAATGTGTCGTGACATTAAGCGGAGTATTTATACCTCCAACAGTGAGTGTTGTCAGGATGGATCCAGTTACTAAACCAGGCACTGACTGATGCTGTGCTCAGGCAGAGTGGTGCATTAGGTGTTTCCTCCTGAAGATGACATCATCTCCAGCAGTGGTGACATTGCACTGTGTTATGTGTCAGCCCTATGTCAAGGTGACTGCAGACAGACTGTGCATTTAATTCATTGCATTCATTTCTGCTGTGTAGCAAGCCAGCAGGGGGAGGAGCCCCGGTGGTTGGAGGTGGTGGTGGTGGTGGTGGCAGGGGGTGGGGGGGCTGTTGAATGTAAATGCGTAAGTGAAGGAGCAGGGGCGTGTATTAGGGGAGGGAAGAATGGGTTTTGTCCTGCCTCCGTGCCCTCTGCAGGCAGCTGAGGTTCTCATTTGACAGCTTCAAGGTGGAACGTGGAAAGACCAAAACAAGAGCCTGAGCCTCCCCCCTCTTTTTTTTGCCCCCCTCCTTTTTGTGGGGGCAAATGAAACTGGTTCTTCTCCTTCCACTGTGGTGGCTGCGTTTGGCTCTTTTGTCAGTCTGAGACGGGGCGGCAGGCAGGCAATGTGAGTGCATATCATGACCACAACAGAGCAAACAAGCACAGTTCAACCATGAAAGCCCAGCGGGAGAGACTGAGAATACCGGGGCTGACGCTCGAGTGAGTATTTTCCTCCGTGTCCTTGTGAGCGGGAGATGTCTCCTCTGCAGTCTGCAGCTTCATCTGTCTCTGTGTCATATGTTGCCGTCTCTCACATTGGCTTCAGGCTCTGTTCAGTTTTAGCATTAGCATTAGCAGCAGCATCTGCAGCAGGAAGTCTAATGTCAGGTCTGTTACAGCCAGGCAACAGTCGCCCTGTGTGTGTGTGTGTGTTTGTCAATGGAAAAAGCTCACGCATGTATCCTCATCCACAATGTGCTTTTATTTTTCTGGCGTGACACATGCGAGTGGTGCATGAGCAGGAAACAAACACACAGCACACCTGTGATAGGACTGTTGTCTCTCAGGGGGGAAAAAAAGGAATCATTGAATTACCTGCCATCACGACCCTGGTCTTTTTTTTTTAATACGTATACGATGCAAATTTTTTTATTTGGGTCAACAAGGCATTTGTCATGGTTCTTTGCATGAGAAATAACAGACCACCAGAGATGAATGACTGCTAAAACTGGTTCCTTCTGCGTGCAATTGGAACGTAATATTACATTTGCTAACTAATATCCACTGATATTTTCATTAACCAAGAGATGAACAAGACTTGGATGATTTCAGTGTTTAGCTGATCATCATGAAGCATTTCCTGGAAATTTCTAACAGGCCAGATATTAGACGGAAAATACACGGAGTCAGAGAAAACACAGGCACAGTCACCTTTTCTCTTCCTCTTTTTACTGAAAAAAAAAAAAAAAAGAGTTTACCCATTAGATATAAAACCTGTTTTGCAGCACTGTATGCTGTATGATTATATACATATCATGCAAATTATTTATTCTTAATTTAACAAACAATTACTAGCAGCTAATGATCGGAACATTCCGTTAACCGTTAGGATACAATGGCCAAACTTTTGCTTTTGGTTCTGGAGAAGCCTAGCTAATGGGCAGTTGGTGGCCTAGTGGTTAAGGAATCGCACTTGGGTCCTCAAGGCCCCCAGTTTGAATCCCCTCATACCGCCAAGTTCACTGAGGTGCTTAGCCCTCTGCTCACTAGGGCGATTGGGTTAAATGCAGAATCATAATTTCCTGAAGAATACCCTCAAGGGATTAATAAACTTGTAAAAAATATATAAATATATATATAAATATAAATAGCAAATAAAGGCACAGTTGTAAACAGTAGATCATTTAGTTTGAATCAAAATAATATTGAAGCATAAAGACTTGTGAATATTATGCTACGAATTCAAGTAAAGAAATATTTGTCAGTTTATGTTCTTATATTTGTATTTTTTGCAAAATTGATTCTATACTTAACATTAATCACTACTTAAAAATGAATACTTTGGTATTGTAGTATCAAACAGTCTATAGACGTCCATTAATAGTTAATAATACTTATACCCAACACTGTCTTCTATTTTTCCTCTTTCTAGTGAACACGCGCCCGTGTTTGCACTCAAACACAACACAACATTTTGGTTCCGTTGTCAAACAAGGGCTGCAGAGCCAGACAAATGCCTTGAGGAAATGGCTCCTTACTTTGATTTAACGTGAAGAATCTATTCTACTTGATGCTGCTGTTTTAATCTGAACATAGTGATGTCAGCTGAGGGGAGATTTAAGGGGTTGTGTGTGCGTTTGTGTTGCGTGTCAGAAAAAGATAAAAGACAACTATTCACTACATTTAACCTCATTTACACTTACAGCCTCACCCCACGAAGCTTGAGCCCCACTCCCACTAGTCCGTGCAGCCCGTGCAGCCCGCTGCACGCTTTTCATTTCTGGAGGTAAGCAAGAGCTCTTCAACCATAGCTGTTCTGTTCTGATCGGACATTAATGAATGTCTGAGTCAGTGCCTTGCTCATCTGGTTAGGCTGACACGAGTGGTTCATTCTGACCTCCTGCATCCATCTGCCGTAGAAATGCCACTTAGAGAGAAAGACAGGGTTCTTATATAATGTTGAACGTTCCTCTTCCCCTTCCCCCCATCTGCCCCTCGCTCTGATCTGGGCTTACGTATCTCTTTCATGTGCTAAGTAGGATTTGCAGCATTTGAAAAAAAAATCTCTTTGAAAATAGTCTTAGTTTGATTTTTAGTAATAAGTCGTATTTTATTTTTATTTATTTATTTGACTACATATGTTTAAGATATTTTTCTTAATTTTTTTTATTGTACCAAAGATTTTTTTTTAATTGACTGGTCTTGATTCTGACCAGTGTAAACATTGTATGCATTAGCATTACTCTTGTTTATCAGCACGCAAAACTAGTTACTAATCAACAGTTACACAGATTTTAGGGATCTTCTTACCCACAAACTACCGGCAGCTTGATAACAGAATGATTTACAACCCATAATACAAACATGACATGTATGACTTTCTGATAAGGATACATGGTCTAAGCAAGGCATGGGCAAACTATTGGACTCACAGGTCACAATAAGTCCTAAATATGCAACATGGGCCGAATCAGGAGCCGATAGATGGATTGGTTGTGTGAATTAATATAAATGACATGTAGAGTCATGTATAAAGGTTGAACCGACTTCTTAAGCCTTCTCTACTCCATTTATAGCAGGGGTCTCAAACTTGCGGCCCGCGGGACATATGTGGGCCATTGAACAATCTTTTGCGGCCCCACCTTGATTTGAACGTTGAATTTATAATAAACCTTGATCCACAGCCTCCTTCTGGTTCAGTGTTGTATTACACAGAAGCTATAAGAAACAAATTTTTTAGTATTGAACACTGAAAGCTGACGTGGCCCTTTGTTGACATGATAGTGTGAGTGGTGGCCCTTAGCTTATTTGAGTCTGAGACCCCTGATCTATAGGGAAAGTGATGTTTAATTCAGCGAGAAGTATAATCACAATCCAAACCGATTATATGATGTTTTGGTGAAGTTTGGTGAGCCATTTCTGACTCCCCGTGCCTTATTTTTGCCCATGCCTGGTCCAAGCTCTTTGTATGATCTGGTTGCTGCTTAAGTGTTGCTGCTTCTGACACAGGCATTCATCCCCACTCATTCAAAACACTCAAAACATGTTTCTGTATCAATGAATAGCACGGAACGCCCACACATGTCACCTCTGATCTTGTTGTTCTGCTCAGATTCTGCACAGAGGGAAGTGCAGCAGGCATTTCAGTGACTCAGCTCCAAACCAGAACGTAGAGGCATTTTAACTAATGCCGCGTTAACCCTTGGGGTTTTGATCGATCGATCACAACACATACGTTTACTCCAGTTCACATTGCTTCACACTGAATATATATCGTTGATATATATTCATATATTTATATCAAGAGTTTTTCTATGTATAATTCTATTAGCAGAGGAGCAGAAACTCTAAAGAGCATCAGTGTGAGAAAAAAACATCTTTGGGACAAAGGGAAATATTGGCAAAAATAAGAGTTTTACCACAGCCTGGAAGTCAAGTTATAGCACAAAACTAAACCTACTCCTTTTAATTTCCCAGAGGGGAAATAAAGTTCCATCTATCTATCTACTGTATCTATCTACTGTACACCAACTAAAGGAAAATCAAGGTAAATTCTCTATTTTGTAGAGTGGTAAAGTACTTTATTTGTTTCGGGTCTTTACAATAAATATTGCCAAACACAATTGAAATAATATCAGTAAGAAATATGAAATAAAGCTACATTTTGGTCATGAAACCTTTTAGTGAATCCAACTCCCTTCCTGTTATGCACCTGTTTTCAAAGCAGCGTTTATATTGTATGCTCACCTGCTCTCACTGTGGTAATAAATAAATCAAACAAAGGAGCAGACAAGCTCATACTGTATGAGGTAGTTGTTCAGTCAACAGTCATTTTGTAATACATTTTCTAACCTTTGAGAGTGAATCGTATATTAGAAGTTTTTAAAGAGATATGTGAAAGGCGGGCAGCATGGAACAGAATAGGAATAAACATAAAAACCCACTTTTTTTTTCTTTGGTCAAAAACTACTTTTTTTCCAGTGTGGGTTGAGGGAACATGCTTAGGATAATGATCTTATTTCACTTAAAAGGTCTGTAAAATACTCAAAATTTATTTTCCAAACAGTGAAAGGCAGTATGATCAAAAACCCTTCCACTAAGTGGAAGCATATGTCTATAAACACAAAAAATTAGCTCGGGAAGATCTTCATGTTTCTTTTTTCAATTCCTGCTTGTATTACGTCATTCCTTTCAACTTAACAGGATAAACCCTGAATAACTAAGTTATGAGAATATTAAATCCAAGCTCAATGAGGTCCATTACCTTTTGAGACATTTGTGTTTTCTGGATCACCATGGGATTTGGGCACAAAACTTGTGAAAGGATGGTCTAAATACACCCCACATCTCTACAGAGTTAAAGCTGTGTCTTGAAATGGCTTATACAGGTGTAACTTATAGATGTTTGTAAAGAATCAACTAAAGTCAACTGGAAATTATATAATAACAAGTTCAAATCTATTTGAGCATCATTTTATACATAAAGCAATTTAGCTAGTGCTGCACAAACTTTTTGTTTAGTGTATTATATCTGACTCTCATTGAGTTGGCAATAGCTTAAAATCTACTATATAATTACATTAATAAAATTATTTCAGTAATATTGGTAATGTTATAATAGTTTTTTTTGTTTTTTTTAACTATGATTAACCAAGAACTCTATATAAGACATTATTATTTTTTTAAATTTATTTCCCTTTGGTATTTTGGACAATTTTACGCTAAAGTAGATATACACATGCTTCTATATATTTAAATATATTCTATAATTTAACTAGAGGTCTACAATGAGTCAGAGAAATTAACAATGAACCACATTTTACACATTTTTCCGTTGACCTCACTCTTCATGATGCTCTGTGCGTGTTTGACTTTGAACCGACCATTTTTTAATGTGGAGCACAGAAACGGAGCAGAGCCATATTTAGAGTGAAGCCTGTCACCCCGGCCTATAGGGAGACAGGCTGAGACACTGTAACAGGAAACGCACAGGGAACATGGGGCGGTGTGATTTTTGATAACCTAGGACTGTAGGTGTGGTAGCTAGCCAACTAGTTGGCCATTTACTGACGTCTGACATCTTTAATAATTGATTCATAATAAAGTGTGATGTAAACAAAAAGCGCTGTAGATATCTAGAGGCAGATTGAATTAATTTGACGTGTACTTTATACATACTCCATCAATTACACAATAGTGTGAGTCATGAGTCGAGGAGTTCAGTGTCTTATCTGAGCTGCTGGTGTTTGGCTGTTGTAGCTCATGTGACTACAGGACCGGCCTTTGCTCTGTGCTGTAGACTCTCTGGTTATTACTTATCAACACTTATAACAAAGGTGACGTTTTTGTCTGGGCTTTGTGTACCGCCTTGTCTGGTTGGAATACTGTAATGCTGACACCTGGTAAACTCCATGTAAATGTCTGTGAACCTTCTCCATATAAGTAGCCTTCAAAAACAGGACGACTGATCACACACTCCTGTAGTAATTCCTGTCTAAATTCATCACCAGACCGATAGAAGACAGTGTCTTGTGTAGGGTGTGTTAGTACAGCCTGGCTTGTCCTGTTGGTGATGATCATAACTTTAGATGTTATATCTTTGAACCAGTCCTGCTGAAAATGTTTGATACACTTAGGTCACATGCATCAAACTCAGATCTGGCCCGCAGTGTAATTATATGTGGCAAATACATATTAAAGTTGAACCACCAGTATATAAGACTACAGACTGCCATGAACAGGATTAGCAGTAGTATTCGATGCAGTGTTTGGGCTATGTTAAAGTACATAAGTATGCTTTTTTTTTGTTGGCCTGGCTGGAGAACTCTAAGGACTACAGATGAAGAGCCATAATAACAAGCATATACATATTTTATTGTATAATATAACATATGTTATATTATTAGAAATGCAAAGTTTTTATCAAATTGTCAATAATTGTTACGCTTGGCCAGTGACTTTGTCCCAATTTATAATTTTTGCCTATTTTAAATATCAATATGACACTCCTTACATCTTAAACTCGGGGCTCGTGGGCGATTTGTGGCCCGTGGAACAATATTTTGCGGCCCCTACCTTTATATGTATAATTATATTTTATTCATTTGTTCTTTTTAGGGTAAATCCTATAGTTCCCTAAACCCTGATCCACAGTCTCCTTCTGGTTCACTGTTGTATTACACCGAATCTATGAGAAGCTGATTTTCCATTAAAGTTTTTCTTTTTTATTGAACACTGAAAGCTGTTGCGACCCTTCGGTGAAATGATAATGTGGGTGGTGGCCCTCAACTTATTTGAGTTTGACCCCCCTGCCTTGCTTAGAAAATTCACCTGAGCTTCATGTGTTTTAGTCAGTGTGTTTGACTCGTTATCTGCTAAGGGTTGTTAGAAACGTGCGTCAAGGTGCAAAGGTGATGAAGTTAACGTAGAGCTCCTGCTAAGTGAATGGTTTGGTTATGTGCCGTAGGAAAAGGCACAGGGACAACTGCAGCAGGGGACGGAGATATCCACGCAGGAACACAACATCTCCATTTCATATTGGTCCTCATTATTAACCACTGCCCCTCCAGACTACTGGGGTGTGCCAGTTTGTAGAGGTAGTGAAACTACAGCAGCATCCACCAGTGATGCAGCACCACTGTGTTGAATAAACACCCCCCTGCGCAGGCTGTGAAGTGGTAGCTGTCGGTTACATGATATGGAGCATGTTGAGTGAAGGGAGCAGGAAGAAAGTTTGGGACACAGAACAGAGTGGCAGTGAGACCGGGACACAAAGCGTCAGCTGATATTAGGTGTCATTTCCGTATGACAGTGGTCGGCTATCAACACCTGACCTGGATCACACGAGGTGTGCCTTTCAGAATCCTCCTTGGATTACTTTCAATGCGAGGACACGGGAGGAGGACGTGTCCTCGCTGCTACAGTGTTTATGCCGCAGCTTCCTGCAGATGTGCCTGTGCAGAGGACGTGCGGACCGAAGGACTGCTGTTGCAGGGGCACCTGTCAGGACCGCGCCGGGGGTCATGTAGTTCCGAACACTGATAGCTCTTACTTCTCTCCACCTTGCCCTCAAAGACCCCTCCTCTGTTCCCCACATTGGCATGATCTGCACACAATGTCCGACTCCAGTCTGTGGACAGTGCTGTCCAACTTCAACCTGCCTCACTTTTTCACTGGAGCTCGTTTGCGTCGCTCAAAAAGGTAACTTTTACACCAACTTAAGGTGCTTGCTTATACAAAGTTGATTTTAAAGATCTTGGCAGGATTTTCTTTTATTATTATTGTAGGTAAACTGAGATGCTTTATGAAGCCAGTGTCAATGTGGAGCTGGGAGTTTCCTGTTCAACTATTGTGTAGTGTTTTCTTTGTTAAAGGCTCTTGATTGTTTGTTGTTAAGGCAGTCGTATTTCCTTTCCAGATAATGAAGTCAGCCCCCCTCGTTAATAAATAAACACAAATTGCAGAGAAGTTCAATCGGTTTATTGATATATCCAAGAAAGGCACAGATGTGTTTGATATTGAGATTTTTGTACATGGACAGAAATTATTGTTGTTTACTATCATCTGAGATTAATGCTGAGAAGATGTTGTGTGCGTGATTTTTGCCTCTGACCTGATTTATAAATATTGTTGATCGGGTGTTTTTAGGGCTGACAAACAAATAGTATTTTCATACAGACTCATGTGGTAGCTATGGATTAACTACAATTAACCAGCAATCACTTAAATGCCATTTACTTAACCAGAACAGAAAGGAGAGATAACTGTTTGTGACTAATCTCAATTAAAAATTGTGAATATAGAATATAATGTGAAAAAAAACTTATAACTTTCCGTCATTAGGATCATGACATTGGTGCATGAAGAGTTTTCATGAGATTTCTATACACTGTTGTAGTTGTCCATTAAAAATATTTTATGAGTTTACAGTTTCACACAATGTATTTGACTCCAGAGATAAATCCTCTGCAAAATGATTCTATGCTTGATCTACTGGTCTATGGTATTAGACCAGCAGATCTCCAAAAGACACAAAGGAGTGTTGGTGGATCCTGAGCAATAACATAAAAAAATATTGTAATAACTAGAGATGTAATTCTATTTCAAGATGCTAATCACTGGGCTAAAGTGAGACTCGTATAGGTATTGAGTCAGACAGTATAACTTATGTTATATGTTAATGTAGAGAGTAAGATATCCAGTTAATAGGTAAACTGGGTATGGGTATTTTGGGGCAGTGGAGGCCTAGTGGTTAAGGAAGCAGACTGGGTTCCGCAGGGCTCCAGGTTCAATTCCACCAACTGCCAAGTTACTACTGTGGTCCATTGAGCGTGGCACCGTCCCCACTCACTGCTCCTCCTGCGCTCAAACCTGCCCACTGTTCACTTTGGTGATGGGTTAAATGCAGAGGTCGAATTTCTTTGTGTGCAGTGGTGTGGATCACAATGTCACAGTGACAAGGAGTTTGATTTCCTTCCTTCCTTCCTAAATATATTTAGAGTTTTCAATCTAGATCACTTCAGCCTGGTCATTTGAAAAGTAGCCCACAAGACAAAAAAGTGTGGACACCCCTGGTTTTGAGGGTATTTGAGTCAACTTTTCATTACTTTGATTTCTAAGTACTCCTAATACCTCGAGTATTGTCATCAAAAACATTTTTCAAGGTATGTCTCAAGACCTGCATTGGTATTCTACAGCATAAGTAAATTGTGTTTGTCGTCACAGACGAAATTGGAATGAGACTGCTGTACTGTACAGCTGTGAAACTGGAGGATGAGATGGGGAGCAGAAGGTGATGTTGGTCTACAGATGAGCATTCTGCTGTGGCTAAAAACTGCTTTTTACCCAGGTGGCAAGGTTTACATACTATTATTAGAGCCGTGTGTGTCATTCTTTGACTTTGAATTTTAGTTTTACAGCAGGGAACGTCAGATGATGTTACACTGAGCTTTTGTCAGCTCACCTGACGGAAATGACAAACGACTGAAACTCGGAACAAATGTTTTCTAAAAGTGTCTTGTTGTCGACGTAGGTCAAAATAACACATTTCACAAACCTGATCAAAACTATTACAAATCAAAGGGTTTTATTTTTGTCTCCTCGCTTATCCAAAAATATGTGACCACGCCGGTATCTGAAAGTCTGACTCTGACACATGTCTCTGTGATAAAGAGTTGAAATAATGTAGGTCGTTATAAAGTTTGGGAAAACGTGACAAAGGTTGTGAAGTTTTGACGTGCACTTCTTAAATGGTTTTTCTAATCTTTTGCACGCGAGACTGTAAAACCTCTTATGGATCCGCTCCAGGACTCTTATACATCTGCAGTATGACATGCAACACTGGCCTACTTTCTCCTTATCTTCTGAGCCCAGAGCTTATTTCTCCACAATTTTACTGCCCTGGTATATCAACATGGTCTCGGCTCAGCCTCTTTGATATTAAGGTGCATCTGAACACAGCACTTGACAAAGCCTTTGTGACTTGTGGTGGTTTCCTGTTAAGTTATCCATATTTGTTGTCCACTTGAGTCGCCCTCATCTCCAAAATGGTGGTGTCCAGATGATTGATTTGGCATCAATGGAGGTATTCTCATGGCCTAAACCGCAGCGGGTGGATATAAATAGAGGTTAAACTTGATACTGTGCATCAAATATATCCACACTTTTATTTTGTGCTTACAAATTAATGACAGGTGACTGCACTAGAGGTTGACCCTTCAAAAAATGCACTTGGACAGGTCTGGAAATTCAAGCCAATATGGATTTACTAGATCACAGCATTGCTCCATTTGGGCCCTGATGAGAAACCAAAACATTGCATTGGCAGTCACACTGGAATCTATTATTATTGCAATGTCCGTAGTAGTTGTTCTTACTAAGTCATCCCTGAACTGTTGTTGTAAACACTGTTTGTGGAAGCCAAGTGTGAAAAGGGAAAAATGTAAACAGAGGGAATGAACTGGAAGGAACGCTTCATGTTCTTCGTCTTTTATTGTTATCTGATGAGATCTGTAGATTGTATTTAAAATTGTAATTTATGTTCTTGGACCAGTACTTATTTGTTGGCTATTAGATATAGCTGTGATGTGCTTTAAAGTCAAAACTTGTCATCTGAAATGTATTTATGAGATGTAAACTACATCGGATTGGGACTTTTCTTCTCTGCACGTTTATGATACTGTTTTGTGATGATATTGGACATCAAGACCTTATCATATTATGTTTGGCATTGAAACCCTATTGAAATTCTCAAATTATTGGAGGCAATTGATGGGAAATTGTGAGTTAAAGGTGCTGAGGTTCTCTTTAGAGGATAGACAGGATCAGGAATGAAGTCATTAGGGGGACAACACAGACAGGAAGGTTTGGAGAAAAAGCTAGAAAAGACAGATGAAGATGGTTTGGACATGTTCAGATATAACAGTGGTTATATTGTTAGAAGAATGATCCTAGAGATGGAGCTACCAGATAGGAGACGAAGAAGAAGGCCAAAGAGTTAGAGTTGAGGATACAGAGGACAGGGTGAGATGGAAATTGTTGACTTGCTGTGGCAACCCCTAAAAAAGGGGGAAAAGAAGAAAAGAAAGAAGAAGAATTGTTGGGAAATTGCCTTTTTATGCCTAATATTTTCCGTAAGAATCTGATTAACAAATTCAAAAAAGAAAAAACAACCATGATTAAAGCAAATATTCACTCCCTTATTGATGATACATCCATAAAGTCTTTGCTGTAAATTTCTGACCCATCACAACAGATGCTGTTTTCATAAACGTGTGATTCCCGGATGTCGACTCAATTCAGGCCACGTGTGATTTTATTCACTGTTGATTCATTTCTTCAATTGGATTTGTCATTGGTAAAACAGCAATACATCTACATTGATGTCATATCACAACTGTTCAAACCATAATAGAGAATTGAGAGACACTGCCACAAAGACACATCATGGTAATTGTGCTCAATGGTATATTTTCTCAGCTCACGTTTGACTGAGATTTCGCGACGTGACTGAAACTTTGGAGCCTCTGCAGTATCACCTGTACACGCTGCTCTGCAGCAGAAGCAGCAGCAGCAGCAGCAATGACAAAGAGATGAAGGCCACCTGCTAACACAGTTCTGCATCACTGCAGAAGGCACAGCACATCCCATCATTCCCTATATATTCACAAGTGAAACAAACAGGGTGAAGAGATGGAAATGTGGTGCTCTCTCTCCCTCACACATATACATAAATAAATGTATTTATGCACATGCCGTTGATTTATACATACATTTCTATGTATATGTGTCTGTATTCAGCTAAAGAAAAAATATGCAAAGGATGTCTCTTCTAATTTAGGACCTTGATGATAAAATTAACAAAATCTAAGAATAAAAGTGCGATCAAACGTTCTGTTCTCTAACGAGTTTTAATAAAAGATTGACCTTGTAGTAGATTCACTCTTGCCAGACAAGTTAGAGAATATGCGGTAAAAGAAAGCTAAATTGATTTAATCTAAGGACACTCATTTTACAGTGTCTTTTCACTCTTTGTTTTATTAGCCATTTGCTATAGTAAAAAAGTACATTTTATTTCTCATTAATGTGCACTGAGCACCCCATCTTGACAGAAAAAAGAGAAATGTAGATTTTTTTTGCAAATTTCTAAAAAAAAAAAAAGAAATCACATGGTCATAAGAAAATGGGTCAGACCCATTTCTGTTTTTTGATGGGGTGCTGAGTGTATATTAAGAAATAAAATTAACTTTTTTGATTTTAGCAAATGGCTGCAATGACACAGAGAGTGACATATTAAAAAGGGTCTGAATACTTTCCTTTCCTGTACAGTATATTAGTTTTAAACAGTAAAATAGTCAACTTTCTCAGGAGCTTGGATTCATGATGGTTACATGGACTTTTTTGACACTTTGGACTTGTTTCTTCCTGCTGTTTCCTGTGTTTGAAACTGTCCGTTGTCCTTCCCTAACATTTACATCTGTGGTTTTACAGCTGCAGAACAAGCAACAGAAAAAGCCTGATAGGAAGCGGTCAGTCCACAGGTTTACCACGGCCTCACTCCCCACTGTCATCCCTGACAGGTATGTATACTGGTTGTTTTTCCTCATCCATATCAATGACTTGTAAAAGATATTTAAAAAATATTTTGGGGATGAGACAATAAAAGGGTTCATCTTAGCTTAAATTTTGTGTAATTAAAAAAAAAATGTCCGTCCCTATTTATTTTTTTACTTTACTGGAAACTTTTTGGGGTTAGGCAATTCTAAATCATGTTATTTCTTGTATTTATAACTAAAGGATTGATGCTAAATGGTGGCATTGGTGTCTTATACCGTTTTCACACTGGCACTTAATTCGGTATTCGCTGCGACGCGAAACCACTTTCTCTCCCCGTTTGCGTTCACATTACAAACTAACGCGCATTTGCTCCTCAACTAATGCGCATTAACTAATCCACCTCTAGTCGGGGGTTTCAATACCGAATTAACTTATACGGGTGTAAAGCAATAAAAAGTAAAACGGTTGTCGCTCCCTGCGTGTGTGTGAACACAACACCCGTATTAGTTTAACAAGCTGGTAAAATGCTACGTGAGCGGCTCATCTTCTTGTCAACCGCTATATGTTGCTGCATTATTAGGAACAGGATTACAAAACACTTCCTCATATTTTCTCTCCTTCGTCATTCGTTCTTTGTCTCTCCTTCTCAACGCTTTCATACGTCTCCTTGATCTTTCTTTAACCTGCTCCATGTATTCCTCAAAATTGCATGTGCGTTTGTTGACAGAATTCATGTTGAATAAAACCACATATTAGCGAGATCTCGTTATATAACTACGTGATCAAATTGAAACTGGACCATGGTTGGACTAATGCGCATTCGCTCCCTTATTGTGTGTGAATGCAAAGCGGGTATCGAATGCGCAGCGAATACCAAATTAAACTGAATGTGAATGGTGAATCGAATGCGGATTAGTTAATACGGGATCGAATCCCGAATTACCTAGTTCAGTATTCGATTCCGAATTGAATGAGAAAACGGTGTTAGAGGTTCAGGATGTGGACTCAGTTTTGTGGGCCTCAGTTTTGAGCTGCCAAGCTGCCAAGTTAGAACTGAGGTCCACTTTCCTTCCTTTCCTTTACTATGTTGACATAAATGAACAGAAAAGTAACCTTGATCATATTTGTATTGTCCTCCATGTTCTGGGGTCGCTCTTTCAGACCAGAAATTTTCACATGGGAGAGAGAAGGCAATGATTGTGTTTGGGGAGGAAGTGCTGGCCTGAAGGGAGGAAATGCACCAGGGTAGGGAGAGGCTGGGTGAGAGTGTGTGTGTGTGTGTGCGTGCAGGGGGGGGTCCACATTTGCCACAGGGCGTTTTATTTCCTGGCTTTGGTCAGCAAATGTAGAGCTGCAGCGCAAATTACAGGTTATGGTCTGGACTTCACTGTAGCCGTTTAAAGATGGACATAGAGCCGAGAAGGATAAGATCTATTTCCAATGAATGTGTTCAACTCTGGGACTATTTGACTCTGTGGCTCAAACGTAACATTGGTTCAAAAGGTAAGAAAGATATCTTTGAGCCATTTTTCTACTAGCAACAGGACAGTTGTGAGACCAGCCATGATGGATGCTTTAGAGACACTTGGAATAGGCAGAAGACAGGTGGCAGAGCTAGAGGTGCAGGTGTTAAAGATGATGAGATTCTCTTTAGGAGAGACAAGGATGGACAGGATCAGGAATTAGGTGATTAGAGGGACAAGACAGACAGGGAGGTTTGGAGAAAAAGTTAAAGAAGACATATTGAGATGGTTTGGACATGTTCAGAGGAGGGACAGTGGTCATATTGGTAGAATAATCCAAGAGATACCAAGTAGGAGACAAAGAAGACATTGATGGATGCGGTGAGGGACATAGTTGGAGTTGAGGAGACAGCCCCTGAAAGAAGAAGAAGAAAAGTATTCAGATTCTGATACGGTAATGTACGTCTCAATAATATATCTTATATAACGACTAACCCTTCCTGTTGTGCTTACGAATAAGAATAATGACAATAAGAACATTAGAGGAGGTCTTTGCACAGACGCTGATGAAAGTTACCTCGTGTAATAGACCGTAATCAAGACGACGGTATAATTAAATGGCAGACATTCATCTCTAACAAGATGCAGTGTCTGATTTAATGTCCCCCAGTGGACAACAAGTGTGGAGATGATGGTGGTATTGTAACGTCTGCTTAATTAACTGATTGCCCCCCCTGCCATCACACACAGGGGTGTGATTAGACCTCATTAATACTGGACCACAGGTTTGTTTTTGAAACTGTGTGGACACAAAGACTGGTGGCTTTCCAAGAGTCCCTATAGGAAGACTATCCAGTGTCCATGACTCTATTTTCAGCAAGGTGTATTAGTAAAGTAGGTAAAGAGGACGAGGAGCACTGCATGGAAGCTTGATGATAAGGAGTAGAGGTTCTGGTGCAGGTGAAATTAATCTGCCTCAGTTGATTACAATAACTTAAGATTATCTGAGGTTTGTTACTGGTGGGTCATTTTTAAGCACGTCAAAGCATTAGTTGGTGATGTTACTTTACTATTCTTTATTTTGTGATGTCCTGGAATAACGACTTGTGCTCTTGCAGTGTGGCGAAGGATATATTTATATCAGGCATGGGCAAACTAAGGCCCGGGGGCCAGATGCGGCCCGTTGAGTTTTTTAATGCGGCCTGCCAACTTTGTCCAAATTATTATTTTTTTTTTATCATAATACATTATACTGCCTTTTCCCTGCAATAGTACCATTCCAGGGTACAATAAATGAAGAATTTTAGGTTTTATACAAGACATTGGCATGCATTTATCGTAGTTAAAACGAACGCTCCATCTTTTTGCTTTGGACTCGGCCCCCGTGTCCAATTTTTGGACCAATTGTGGCCCGCGAGGAAAAAAGTTTGCCCACGCCTGATTTATATAGATTATTCAGAAATGGTAGCTGTTTTTGTACAAAGTCTGCATGTTCTCCTCATGTTAGAATGGTGTTTCACTACAAACCGATCATAGGTGTGAACGTAAGGGTGGATGATACTTAGTCTGATACTTTGTGACCCTATGAGGGTAAACTGTCCAGGATGATCTCTGTCTCTTATACACATCTAGATGTGTATAAGAGACAGGCTGGTGCTAAATATTCAGAAAAAATAAACAATTAAATCTTTATAATAGTGTATGGACATTGCTGCTGTAGAAGGGGCAGAAATCTGTTAAGATTATCACATAATACAAAATTAAAATTAACAAAATACA
>JAFBJS010008692.1:49518-90466 GCA_016785265.1 Paraplagusia blochii
GTTTTATCTTTGCTATGTACTATACAGTGTCCTTGGGTGAGAGAAAGGTGCCTAAAATGAAATGTATTATTATTATTATTTCTGATCTGGACTCGGCCCCCGTGTCCAATTTTTGGACCAATTGTGGCCCGCGAAAAAGTTTGCCCACGCCTGATTTATATAGTTTAGTCAGAATTGGTAGCTGTTTTTGTACAAAGTCTGCGTGTTTCCTTATGTTAGAATGGTGTTTCACTACAAACGGATCAAAGGTGTGAACGTAAGGGTGGATGATACTTAGTCTGATACTTTGTGACCCTATGAGGGTAAACTGTCCAGGATGATCTAAACCTTACCTGGTGACTGCTGTGATTGGCTGATGGTAATAGATATCACAATGTAGACCAGGCGTGGGCAAAACTACTTCTCCTTTCGGCGTGTCCCTTTTTTCAGGCGTTGCCACAGCGAGTCAACATTTTCCATCTAACCCTGTTCTCTGTTTCCTCAACTCTGACTTCAACTACCTCTATGTCCACCTTCACTGCATCCATCAATCTCCTCTTTGTCTCCTACCTGGTAGCTCCATCTCTACGCTCATTCTTCTACCAATGTTTCCACTGTCCCTCCTCTGAACATGTCCAAACCATCTCAATCTGTCTTCTCTAGCTTTCTCTCCAAACCTTCCTGTCTGTGTTGTTTCTCTAATGACCTTGGTCCTGATCCTGTCCATCCTTGTCTCTGCTAAAGAGAATCTCAGTATCTTAAACTCTGCCTTGACTCAACTACTCTTTCCCAAATCTTCATCGTATGGCTCATCAACTTTATGCCTCTGTAATTGGTACAACTCAACCAGAACACTTACCCCAATTTCCCTCATCAGACAACTTGTCTGTCTCTATTGCACAACCTTGTCAGAAAATGTTCTGCTACTTTCTCTAAGCACTTGCAGACCTCCACTGGTATGTCATGGGGACCAACTGCCTTAATACAGCACCTGGTTTAGGAGCAGATGGAGCGTAAGACAAAGTTTACATGAAATTACCTTGAATGAAAAGTCAAAAATCAAAATTTCTTTTGCCTTTTCAATGCAGTCTGCAGGGAAAAAAAGGAGAATTTCAGGGAAATAATTCCATCTGTCTCATACAATATTATGTGGATAGCTTTCCAGTTTCAGGTGTTAGAAGTCACTTCACTTGCTAAGTTCATTTGTCTCGGCCAACTTACTAATGTTGTAGTTAGAATTGACTGACAGCTAAGCCTCTGTCTGGGACAGGCGTCCCATTCTCCGAGTGAATGTTGTTGTTGTGCTTCCTTGTTTCCTCTTTTCAGTTTTAATTAGGTCATTTCCTCTGAGCTGGCCAAAACGATTTGCTGAGACAATTTCGATAGAAACCCCTTGCTTTAGTGAGGTATCCAGGGAGTTCCAGTTGATTTGATCAGCATTGTGTCAACCATGCACTGCATTGTGTCGTAGCATCCTGTCATTCAATGCTAATACACATTGAATGTAAAGTAGAGAGAGCATTATGTGAAAATGTTATTTCTTTTTTGAGGCGAGAGCTCCACGTCTGATGATGCAGCCTGTCAATGTGGGGAAACAGATTAATAATAACATCTTAATGCTTACAGAAATAAACCTAGATCCTTTAAAGCCCATTTGGTTTTATGACTTCATGTCTTGTCCAGTTCTATCTTTGTCCATGTCCTAGTCTGGTTCCCAGCAGCTCTGACTTGGTTGTTACTATGTCACCACAGCCGTTCCCTTTTTAAGATGCATAAGAAGCAAGCCCTGACCTTTACTAACCGGGTTGATACAGGTTTCCCACACGTTGATTCATGTCATGAAGAGCCCAGCTGGTCTTTATAAACAAACTGCTGTTGTGTAATAGGGGTCAGGTGTAACATGAGCCAAGAAATTGGAGGAAAGACTTGGCGGTGACCTTCCTTGCATAGTTGGAATCTGACCAGAAAAACATGGCACGTCTGAATGTGCTGTTGATGGAAGTGATATTCTGGAGTCAGATGTTGGTGTTGGTAGTTTATCTGGTTGCTGACCGTATCTTTGACCTGTTTATTTTCGTGTTAACTCGTAGTAATCACAAATCTAAATATATCCTTTTTTTCTTTTCAAAGTTCAAAGTCTTGGTTAACTTGTGTCTGTTCTTAACAAAGGATAGTTTTCTGATCAAGGAAAGTTTAAAAATGTAGTTCCACATAAATGTGTCTAATTTAGGAAACATTAAGACATTCAGCCTTGACTTACTTTGTCTTTTACCTCTTAAAGCATGGAGCTACAGAAAGAATGTGTTGACACTTTTCTTAAAGCCACGGAGAAGTTTCACAGAATGTCAGAAAGTTTGTACAGATTTATTGTTTTTATTCGTTGACAATTACAAAGAAAATTGCAATACCATGTTACTCCATTCCCCGTTGGCCCAATTATGAGGTGCTTTTCTCTCAATATTTAATTTGTCTGTGTGTTTGGTTGCAGGAACCAGCCCACAGGACAGTCCCAGAAATTTCTCTCCAAGCGCCTCTGCTCATTTTTCTTTTGCCCGAAGGTAAGACAAAAAGATGAGGAAAATTCAGCCGCACACACTGACAAAAACTGTCGCTCAGGAATGTTGATTTTGTATTAATGTCACATCACAACATCATGTTTCCAAGTTGCATTTTGTGTTATTGCTGAATCAGAGACATGTGGTTTTATTTTTTTACACATAAGCTTTTTTTTATGCAATTTCTCACATTCATGTTGTACCTGTACTGATAGTTATTTCTGTATTTTTTCTTTTTTCTTTTTTTCTTCTTTTTTTGCACATTTTGTGTATTTTTTTTATATTACTTAGATCAGTTTAACTTCCAGGTTGTTGGCTGTTTGTTGATAACTTTTGCAGTAAACAAATGACATCAGTTAAATCACTGACCATAAATAAATAGGTATGTAGGTAGATGGATAGATAGATAGATAGATAGGTAAGTAGATATGGTAGACAGGTAGAGAGATAAGTAAGTACATAGGTAGGCAGGTAGATAGGTAGGTTGGTAGATAGATAGGTAGGTAGGCAGATATATAGATAGATAGGTAGGTAGGTAGGTAGGTTGGTAGATATGTAGGTAGGCAGGTAGTTAGATAGGTAGATAGGTAGGTGGGTATGTAGGTAGATAGATGGATGGATAGATAGATAGATGGATGGATAGATGGATAGATGGATAGATAGATGGATAGATATGGTAGGCAGGTAGATAGATAGGTAAGTAGATATGGTAGGCAGGTAGATAGATAGGTAAGTAGATATGGTAGGCAGGTAGATAGATAGGTAAGTAGATATGGTAGGCAGGTAGATAGGTAGGTAAGTAGATATGGTAGGCAGGTAGATAGGTAGGTTGGTAGATATGGTAGGCAGGTAGATAGGTAGGTTGGTAGATAAATAGGTAGGTAGGCAGATAGGTAGGTAGGCAGATATATACATAGATGGGTAGGTAGGTAGGAATGTTGGTAGATATGTAGGTAGGTAGGTAGGTAAGTAGGTAGGTGAGTGGTTATGTAGATAGATAGATATATAGAGGCAAGGGTAGAATTGAGATATGTTAAGCGTGAATATCTGGTTGGTGGATGTTAGTCAATAAGTAGGTTAGTAGGATGAAGATAAGTAGGTTAATGTTAGTATTGTTAGTAGATTAGTAGGGAAACATTCTCGCTGTGTGTGGCATTATGGAGTAATAATCACAATCTCAATTATTATTGTTATATTTCACTATGGCAATGACACTACTAAGGAATTATGTACAACACAAGTTTTGCTATTCGGTCAAAAGCAAACGTCTCTGACCGACATGTTTACCTTTATTTTCTTGAGCTCTTGAATGTCGTGATGGTTGTATTCTGAGTGTGTGTGTGTTATTGTGTTACAGGACTGATGGTCGCCGCTGGTCTTTGGCCTCCCTCCCCTCCTCTGGATATGGAACCAACACACCCAGTTCCACAGTCTCTGTCAGTATCACGTTTTTCTTCAAACACATAAACACATTTGTCATCTTTTTTTTTTCACGTTGAATATATATATATATTTGTTTCATTTACAGTCATCCTGTTCATCACAGGAGAAGCTGCACCAGCTGCCCTTCCAGCCCACGCCTGACGAGCTGCACTTCCTCTCCAAGCACTTCTGCACCGAGAGCATCTCTGGGGATGAATGCCGCAGAGCGACGGCCATGCGACCCCGCTCACGCAGTCTCAGGTTTCAACGCACCGGTTCAAATCCAGCACCTGTGAGTGTCACCAATGCCACACATGCACTGACGACGTTGCATTTTTTTAATTTTTCAGCCCCGGACGATCTCCATCCTGCTTTGACCACGAGATCATTATGATGAATCACGTCTACAAGGAGCGGTTTCCTAAGGTTTCGCAGTGACTCCCCCGCTGACATTCTCTCCATTCATCATTTGTGCTTTCTGCTGACCTTGCATCTCCATCTTCCCTGCAGGCCACAGCTCAGATGGAGGAGAGAATTCAGGAGATCATTCGAAGTAACTCCCCGGAGAATGTCCTCCCGTTAGCAGATGGCGTGCTTGGCTTTGCCCACCACCAGATAATTGAACTTGCCCGTGATTGTTTGGAGAAGAGCCGACTAGGACTCATTACCTCCAGCTACTTTTGCGAACTTACTGACAAGCTAGAAAGGCTTGTACTGGAGGTGAGGAGGTCTACGGGGAAGGTTTTGGAAGGAGGTTCATAAAAACATAAATGGCCCTCGATTTTTTTTCTCCCCCCCAACAAGAAATGGCATGGAAGTATTTAGAAACGTGTTGGAAAATCCGTTTAGCTGCAGGTGATGTAAATGTAATGACTGCCAAATGTTAGTTTTTTGTTTAACTATAAAATTTAATGAGACAAAGTTGTGATCAAAAAGATCTGTGTTGTTTAAAAACCTTTTATTACACAAATTAATCTTTAAGAAATTGTGAAATTCTGACTTTGTTGTTTCTACATAGTCCACAGAGAGGTCAGAAAGTGAGGAGGTGAACTTCATTAGAGAGCTGGCGAAGAAGATCCTCATCATTATAGCCAGACCTGCTCGACTGCTGGAGTGTCTGGTAAGTTTCCCTCTGCAAACCCTGGCCTAAATCATCTGTCAGTGCTGTTGAGAAATGGTTTTAGTTTTAGTTTGTTAGGATTGTGAGCTCAGATGGTATTTTCAGTCTGGAGATGATTTGTTCCTGCAGGCAGTTCTTTCGTATCTTCATGTGCTGCGGCTCTGATTAATTCACTGTTCTCGGTGCCCTGCTGTCCAGCCAACACACAGTTTTGATTGGCTCCCGTCTGCATTTGTTTCTTTGGCTTGCATAAAGAAATAATCGCTGATTGGACTTTGCTATTTCTTGATTTTATTAGTTAGGTAATGTATTTGTATATTCTGTTTTAGAAAAGAAGTTGGATGCCTGAGGTTTTGGCGATAATTGTCAGGGGTCTCAAACTGGCGGCACGTGGGCCATTTGCGGCCGGTGGAACGATATTTTGTGGCCCCCACCTTGATGTGAAAGTTGAATTTATAATAATATTATATGGATTTGTGATGCACAGCCTCCTTCTGGTTCAGGGTTGTATTACACAGAATCTATGAGAAGCTGATTTTCTATTAAAGTTTTACTTTTGTATTGAACACTTCGGTGAAATGATAATGTGGGTGGTGGCCTTCAACTTATTTGAGTTTAAGACCCCTAGTCTAGAAAATGAATGCACTTGTAACAGAATTATTGGCCAAATTGACAATAACAGGACGTCTGCAGTTTCTTGGTGGCTTCACCATGTTTTTCTATGCAACACAAGGAGAATTCCTTGTCGAAGCACTCGGTTTAGATGCAGTGGTTATTGACCTAAATGTATAAATGTGATTGCACGGGGAACAAAACACAGCCTCGCAGCTCCCTGTGGATTATCTCTTGGGTTTCTTTGGGAAAAAAAAAATAGAATCGTCACTGGCTGCACATTAAACCTGAATTCTGTCTTAACAGCTCTTATGCAGATGGTGTAAAATTTGTAGGATTTTGAGTCAGACCCTATTAGTACCACATGTGATCCTTGTAAATGGTAGTTTTTGGGGAAAATTATTTTTCATTGCACTAAATGGCTCTGCAGATGTAGATGCTTTTCTCGGGTTATGAACGACAACAGACAGCCCTGGAAGAAAACAAATTAAATCAGTGACGTCATTGTTTTTCTGGTCTGTGAGATGAGATAAACCTTTGCAAAGATCCAAGTTTGAACAATTATGACCATGACAGTGAAGATAACCACTACAGTGGCACACACTGGAAATCATGAGTGTCTCACAAACACTTTTAATCTTTTTCTGAATGTTTTAGATTTGTGGTGAACCAGCATTTAAACATAACTGTGTTTTTTAAACCTTCTTTCCGGGATTCTTTTAATTATTCTGTTTTGTTTACAGGAATTCGACCCGGAGGAATTTTATCATCTTTTAGAAGCAGCTGAAGGACATGCAAAGGAAGGCCAGGGCATCAAGACGGACATTCCTCGTTACATCATCAGTCAACTGGGACTGACGCGAGATCCACTGGAAGGTACTACAAGTCCTGTGGTGAAGAGAGATATAAAATCAACACGCAGCAGTTCTGAATGCTGTGCAACTGTCGTGAAAATGTACTAAGATGAACGAATTGCAAACAACAGACAACAGACTGAAGTCCTGGCCTGAACAGACTGCTTTAATGGCCCTGTGTATCACCACATTCAGCAACCAACAACATTCATTACAACTAATTAGAAAGGAATGGCCTCCCTGCTGAATTTACATGTATCCACACAGACTGGCTCATCAGCCAGTGTCTCCACTCATTTCCCACGAGTCCTCCTTGTCTCTCCATTGCCCGGTGCTTTGTGCGCCTGAAGCGAACCTCCAAGAGAGGACAGATGTTAAAAATCAGATGAACTGCGTTTGGGGACCCTCCAGGGAGGGGACACAAGCCCCCTGTGTGAATTCACACACATGGACTTGGTGTTGGTAGAAAAAAGAAAAAGGAACACAGAAGGCGGAGAAGAGATGCAAGGTTGCTTATAATGAGCGCTTGTTCTGGAGTAGTGGTTTTCAAAATGAGGGTTGGACATGTGTTGGTGTTGCCACATGTGATTTTCACCTCATTTATTCTCAATTCAAAATACATGGGAGTCAGCACCGTCAGCTTAATGGGTGGATAAAGGCCAGAGGCTGATGTTTACCTCTGGGTTTCTTAGCCGCCTCACAAAAAGGTTACGCTTGAGGAGGTTTTATGTTTCTAATAAAAAAAAAAAAATCACAGCCCTTTTACCACATGTGATTATCTGTCTTGTCTGCCTTTTTAATTTCATATGTTGTTATATGTCTGTAATTGTTAATCTCTTATTTGTTGTATTGGTATCTTCACTGTGGAACATTATTAATTCCATCAGCTGTTACAAAGGGGAGCTAAACAAATGGAGTATAATTGATTGATGAATTACATTCTTTCATTTATTTCTAATGTGTTCTCCACAGAAATTGCTCAGCTGACCAGCTGTGACAGTGGGATAGCAGAAACCCCGGACACGGATGATTCGGTGAGCAGAGAGCAATTGATTACAGCATCGATCCACTCAATTCTTTGTTGCATGTGTAGCCGTGAAAATAAAGATTATATCTTTTTGATTAGTTTCATTATGACTCTGTCCTTTTCTTGTCTCTCTCTCTCTCTCTCTCCCAGTCTCAGAGCCTGAGTGCAGCCTTGAGGTCCCGCAGAAAACCCTGTGAATTGGACTTTGAAATGATAAAACTCATCAGCAATGGTGCCTACGGGTGAGAACTTTTGTGCTGGTTCTGTAGTAATGGTAACAAAGGATGTTTCCGGAAACGGGCCGAGAATTATCGAATCAAAATTGCTGACAGGACAAGAAGCATAGTTTGTCAAAAAAAAAAAATTGTTTCATTACATTCAAGCGTATCTTTTGCTACTTGGTTGATCTTGGTTACTCATTTTATTCAGCAGAGTGTGCCATCAAAATAAGAGACTTTCTAAAATAAAACACATGCTCAACAGCAGATTCACATAATTTAGATGATTATTGACCAGCTGTTCGCGACAAACTCAGAACAGGTCTGCGACCCAATTTTGGGTTGGGACCCACCAGTTGAGAACCACAGGCCTAATCCTATTGTATTAAAGCAGGGGTCTCAAACAAAAAGTTGAGGGCCACCACCCACACTGTCATTTCACTGAAGGGATGTGTCAGCTCTCAGTGTTCAATACTAAAGAAGAAATTTAATAAAAACCAGTTTCTCAAAGATTCTGGGTAATACAACACTGAACCAGAAGGAATCTGTGGATCAGTGTTTGGAGAACTTTAGTATTTACCACGAAATGTGGGGAACAAATCTATAAAATATTAATAGAAATTCAACTTTCACATCAAGGTCGGGGCCGTAAAATATCGTCCCACGGGCCGCAAATGTCCCATGGGCCGCGAGTTTGAAACCCCTGATCTAGCATGATCACATGGTATCTCTTATTATTTTTTTTAAGTACCTGGAAACAACAAATTTTTTTCTCCAGTAAACTGCCACCTAAACTACATGTAAATCTCACCAAATTTTATCGTTTGTTTGAATGAACTTTTTCCTCCTAATATATGTGTTTTGATGTCTCTTTTCCTAAACCGTGGTTCTTCTGTAGGGCTGTGTATCTGGTCCGACACAAGGAGGCCAAGCAGAGGTTTGCCATGAAAAAGATCAATAAGCAGAACTTGATGCTGAGGAACCAGATACAACAGGCCTTTGTGGAGAGAGACATCCTCACCTTTGCTGAGAACCCCTTTGTGGTGTCCATGTACTGCTCTTTTGAGACTCGCCGCCACCTGTGTATGGTGATGGAGTATGTTGAAGGTCAGTGCGTGGGTGTTGTTTGATTTATTTATTTCTAAAAAGGTTCTTCTGAGAGCAGTAACGCTGCATGTCAAACTCATTTGTACCTTCCACAGGTGGAGACTGTGCCACCCTTTTGAAGAACATGGGTCCACTGCCCGTGGACATGGCCAGGATGTACTTTGCGGAGACAGTACTTGCTCTGGAGTATCTTCACAACTACGGCATTGTCCACAGGGACCTCAAACCAGACAAGTAAGATTAGAATGTAGATACATGACACAGTGTGGCTACAAATTATTCTCAGTTTTTTTTAATTATTTTTTTTTTTTTTATAAAAATCCCCTATCCAGCTCTAGTGTTCTTAGGAAATATCAGAGTGTCAAACTCTGGCCCGGGGGCCAAAACTGACCCATGGTTTTGGAAACATTTTCCAAAAAACCTCAATGTCCAGTTGCCTTACTTAACTTAACTCTAAAACCTAACACTAAAACCTGGCCCATGGTGTAAATTTTTTTGGTCCTCAAGTTCATATCAAATATGTACTACAGCAGGGTCTTCAAACCCATAAGTTGAGGGCCACCACCCCAACTATCATTTCACTGAAGGGCCACGTCAGCTTTCAGTGTTCAATACAAATTAATGGATTTACCATAAAATGTGGAGAACAAATCTATAAAATATTATTATAAATTCAACTTTCACATTAAGGTGGGGGCCGCAAAATATTGTTCCACGGGCTGCAATCCCTGTATTAGAGTGTGCCCTCTATATGTAGCCCCTATACACTTGCAGGATGTTAAAGAACGTGTATTCTTTTATGGATTTGAAAAAAAAAGATGGATAATGGAAATAAATTATACAGGTTTATAGATAAAAATACATTATGTGAAACAAATTCTACTGATGTTTTATTTAAAAATTTATTTCTCATGTCTTTATAATATTAAGCTTTGGTTGTTTCAGATTCTTTCAAAATTAAACTTTGTTTTCATAAGAAAGCAAAAATCTTCTTTGCATATTTAGAAATAAGGGAAAATTAATTAATATTAATTTCCCTATAAATACTAAGTTTTGCACTAAACGTCATTTAAATTTTTCATTTTGGCCCACTGTGAGGTCCAGTTTGACACATCTGGCTTTAACACTAGAAATATGAAGTGTTGTGCAAATGTCACAGAAATATGAATCAACATTTAATCTGTCCCTGTCCTTTCTCTCCATCTTTTCAATCATAGTTTATTGGTTACTTCAATGGGTCACATCAAGCTCACAGACTTCGGGTTGTCCAAAGTCGGCCTGATGAACATGACCACCAATCTGTACGAAGGACACATTGAGAAGGACGCCAGAGAGTTCTCTGACAAGCAGGTAAGAACACCGGTGAAGCCCAGTCAGCCATTTTACAAACCTTTGTCCAATTATCTGTGTCTTTAACCTCATGACTTTTTTGATAGGTCTGTGGCACACCAGAGTACATTGCTCCAGAAGTCATCCTGAGGCAGGGCTATGGGAAGCCAGTCGACTGGTGGGCCATGGGAATCATCCTCTACGAGTTTCTCGTGGGATGTGTGCCATTCTTTGGGGACACACCGGAGGAGCTGTTTGGTCAGGTCATCAGTGGTCAGTATTTCCTCATCTGTCTTAATAATTTCTTTGGTTTGTTTTTCATTAAGATCTTTATTTCCTAAAGCTACGTCAACACTCCTAAATATTCTAAGTATACATTGTATGTAGATGGCTGATAATGTTGGTCCACCGATACTATCGGCCCGATAGTCAGCAACGTTTTTATTATCGCAGCGTATTGGTATCGGTTTTTCCATCGATATTCAAAATCCAATGCTGTCAAGCCGCGGTCTTCGCAAATATGTTGGACGTCCTCATGGGGTACGGACACTTTGACCGACAATTGATAAATGATGTCATCAAACTGTAGCTGTTTCTATCTATGTGTCTTTTTATTTGAGTGTTTTTGTGAGGCTAAATGAGCCTGGTTTATAATGTTAATGTTTTTGGAAAGTTCTTCTGTCCAATACTTTCTTGTTTACTTTAAATCTTGCACAAAGAATCTTAGGACTGTTTCAGACAAAATTGTAAAAATAAATGTGTAATTTTTCAATTCCTTATATTGAAGTAGTGTGTTTATGTTGTACACACTTTTTTATACAATGCCTTTAATCTGATATCACGATAATTCAGGGGAAATTAGCTGCGTATATCAGTATCGGAAATAAAGTGTTTGGGCAATATGGGATATCGGGACATGTTAATATTGGACATCCCTTAATTGTATGTCAAGATGTCTAAAAGAAATCCAATAGTCATCATTGCATTATAGTGGCACAGAAATCAACTAACTTCCTGAAGATACTTTGGTCTGCTTGGATTCCAAGATGGAAGTAACATTTGCGTCCTACATTATTAGCTGTTTAGTTGTTTATTTTTCGGACTCTCTGTGTGACTCAGAGTGTTTATTTAAATGAAGTACCACAGCGTATGGCATTTATATTCAGTTGTGAACTTGAGAGAAATTCCCAAACCTCACTCAGATATGAATTAAACATCAGCATTGACCCTGAGAAATTAGCTGACGTGGCTTTATCTAATTTTCAAACGAGTCCCTCTGGACCTAAAACAAAACATAGCGTTGAAACATTGTGTAGTTTGATTTCACATCAGGAGGGAAGTTTTTTTATTTTAACATTTTAATATTGTTATTTTTTTCTTGTCCTCTTGTTAACTCTTTTCCAGAACCAATCTCACAGTGTGGCTCAGTAGTAGTTTAATAAGAACAGCCTCAGTCTGTGCCAAGGAAATGAATGGCATGCCATAAGTGATTTGGTATTCCCTCGATCAAACTGTGCCAAGCCTCAGAGAGTGACTGTTAATTAGAAGGGCCTGTGCACGCTGAATACATGCCATTGTGGCCCCAGGCCGCACATACATATTCATAGCCCACCTACTAAATTTGATTAAAATGGAGGACAAATTGTGCAACGGGGCAACTGTCGGCTTTGGCACATGGGCTTAGTAAAGGCCTAGCTTTATTTTTAATTGCTTGTTCCTCAGGTGTCGCACATAATTTCATTGTGTCCACATTCTAACATGCAATTTGATGAACTGGCAGTCTGGAAATGTTTCATGTTTTTAGGTATAACTTATAGGCAGCATATGATGTGACTTTACAGTAAACTTGTAGAATTTTTTCGGATTATTTCATCTTATCATTGTTCTCCTGTTGCGTTAGATCAGTGGTGTCAAACTCAATTTCACAGCGGGCCAGAATTGAAAACTAGCATGAAGCCACGGACCAAACCTAATATATATTCATAAATTAACTATAAACGTGCATGTTTTCCCTTCTCTCTGGATATAAAAGTGTTTTCTTCATGTGGATACACTGAATCTGGAACAGACAAAGCTTATTAGTGTCAACACATGAGAAATTGTAGTAGAGAAAATTCACACATCATTTGTATTTGTTTCTTATTCTGTCTCTTTGTTGTCTTTTCACATCATTCTCTACGTAAAACTTTCTTTACAGAACAAAATCTATGTGCTATAACAAAAAGCATGCATTATTAATATAACTGGGAGTGTGTAAGGTCTACATACTGGTGGGCCTACTATACCGTAGTACACATTTGATTTTATCTCGCGGGCCAAAAATAATTACACGGCGTGCCAGCTATGGCCCCCACGCCAGAGATTGACACCTGTGTGTGAGATGATAATAGAACGCTGGCAGCTTCCATTTGCCTGTAGAGAAACTATTCATGGTTTGGGTTCTAGAACCTTCTGTCAAGACCGAATCATGGCTGATGTATGAAATTGACCAGATTTACCACTCAGTAATGAAGGAATGGGCTTCACTGTTCAAACAATGTTTGCTAACAGCAAAGTATCACTGCATAATAGTGTAATATCACTGATATTTTTTCAGATAGATAGATAGAACGTTATCCTTTTTGGGAAATTGAGAAAATTTTTAACTAAAAATTGGATAAAAAAACCAGATTATTCATGAAGTTACTGTGGCCTGAAGATTTAACACTGGACTATTGAAACTAAACACTTGATGATGAAATATGCAACTTGTGTCATTTTCTTCCTACAAACGGTTAAAAACAAATGTTAAGATGGTTGTTATGTCTCCTACGTTTTCATCTTAGAAATTATCTCCCAAAGTTACAGTCAAACACTGTCCACTGACCACTGTCCTGTGTTGCAGTATTATTCTTTGACTTTCCTCTGACCTCTAAACTACAACAAACACTACAATATGGCATAAAATATAATTTAAGATGAAATTGCAGGCCAGGCTGTGTGATTTAAAAAAAAAAAAAAAAAAAAATTCACTCTGAGCTAGGGACATGTCTTTTTTGTCTCTTTAATCTTTGAGAATCTTATTTTTCGTAATTTCCCTGATAAGAAGCGAGACTCGAAAGAACTTATTTCTCTTTATTCTTTTTACTTATTGAAAGGTTGAATTAATTTTTCAAGAAACCAACTGCTCACTGATGACAAACAACAACGACCTGCTCTCATTCTGTCTCCGTTTCACGCTGTGTGTTTCTGCAGATGAGATCAACTGGCCTGAAGGTGAAGATGCTCCACCTCTGGATGCTCAGGAGCTCATCACTTTGCTGCTCAGACAGAACCCTCTGGAACGGATGGGTGCAGGTATGTACACGCGCGCAGGGCTAGGGACACGTGACAGGAGCCGTTAACTTGGCCAGGACTCGACAGGCCTCCATAAATTCTCCTGCGACCGTTGGTGCCACCTCAGCCCTGCTCATTATTCTAAGTCACCGGGGGAAGAAATTGAGGTCATCCAACAGCGGAGCGCTTCATCCCGTGCTCTATTCACCTCTTCACTTTGATCAATTGCAATTATAACATTGCCAGTCCATGAATCTCGCTCCGCGCACGATCAACCAGTACAAACGTGTAGTTGTGCAGACTGCAAATGTGGCCGTGACCTCGTACAAATCCTTTAATAGGGGGGGATTGCATAAAGCCAGTTTTCCATGGTGACAGTTGGGCCTTCTTGTTCGTCCAACTGTGGCCCCGCTTGGCCGCCATTCATCTAGACCTCTGCTCTTTCACAAAAGGTCACAGGCAGGAAATTGGACCGCATAATTTATAGTCATGACATCAGTGTTGGCCCACGGCCTGTGTGTGGGGGGGAACATAGCATAAGCGTTCTTACAGTGACTGACACCAAGTTCAGTGTCACCTCCTTCGTACGCTCGGCACGGCCCCCTAAACTCTAAATAAACATTTATTTGTGTCTTTTCACGCCTGCAGGTGGAGCCGCCGAAGTGAAGGAGCATCAGTTTTTCCACAATCTGGACTGGAATGGTCTCCTGAGGCAGAAAGCCGAGTTCATTCCTCAACTCGAGTCTGAGGATGACACCAGCTATTTTGATAGTGAGTTGTCTCTGATGTATATGACAAAGCGAGACAGATTTACACAGACCTCCTACAGTACTCTGCATACTCCGTCATAAATACTCCTTATATCAGGTCTGGCTCAGACAGGCAGTAACTATGAGCTGCTCTAAGGATAATATTCAATTTTCCTAAAGTTAAATCACACTCCAACTCTTACAAAATCTCCCTTTAACTCAGTAGTTCTCAATTATTTTCCGTCTAGTCCCTCACTGGGGACAGGAATGTTTTCACGCCTCCACCATTTGAAATACTCTGGAGAACCAGATAACTTTTATCTGTACAAATTATGTATAAGTTGCTGCCATCTAGTGACTATCTAGTGGCTTGTTATCATTCAAGCATCATAGCAGACTTATGTCCTGCTTGTCTTATTCCTTTGGAAGCCCGTAATATACCCACCAGGGGAGCCTGTAAAAAAATAAATATTCACACAAACTCTTCCCTTTATTTCCAGCTCGCTCTGAGAGATACCATCACCTGGAGACAGAGGAGGAGGACACGAATGATGAAGACTTTAATGCAGAGCTGCGGCAGTTCTCCTCTTGTTCACACAGATTCTCTAAGGTGCGACGTGACACTAACGTCCCTTTTTTTTTTTTTTTTGTCTTAAACCAACATCTTTAATTCATGATGTATACTGGTTCTACCACATTATGTAAATAACCTGACGTCTTCATTCATTGTGATGCCTGAGAAAACAAAAAAAAATCTAGTTTTCCATATGGAAATTAGCTTTTTTTTCTCCTCCAGATCCCACTCCACAACCATAGTAATGAATGTAATTTTCAGCTTTGCATATATTTTACTTTTGCAAATATGATGTTTATTTATGACCAACACGATACACAATAGAATGCTACAGGGTGGGAGCCGCTGGGCTTCGCTGCAGAATTAATACAAAGAGTGTTCTCAGACAGGGTTGTTTTTTTTTTTCTAGAAGAGGCAGCACCAGGACTCAAGTTAAAATACTTCAGTAAATAGTACTTACCAAGTAGACCAGTATCTACCAGTAGATGGCAGCGATAGTTAATAAGCAAATTAAATAAAATCTAAAAATCTAGACAAACTGAATTAGTAACCAGTACTAACTCACTAGATGAAATGTCACAGTCACTACTAATGTATTTCCAGGTTTCAAAATGATTATATCGTAAAACATATTATATTACACTGCAACACCAGTTAAGCTTTTTTTTTATATGTGGCTGTCAGGTTTACAGCAGCATCGATTTGTCACGTGGCCACCTGGAGGAGAAAGGAGAGACGGAGGAGAAGAAGAGCGAGAGTCCTTTGACTGTAGACACTCTCAGCTGGACGCCAGACTTTAATGAAATGTAGGTTCACAGCTCACAATGACTCAAGGACTTATTGACCTCCACACACACTGTGATTTATGGGGCTATATTTAAACTGACACCCTGTTTCATTTGCTGTTGTCAATCGGAAAGGTTAGGTTTGAGTTTTGCCTTCGTACATTAGAGATTATTCAACTGCTTTTTACAAAGTACAGAGAAAAACCCCAATGTTTGTCTAATTTTTTATTACAATTGATTGTCAATCAGTGATTGTGTTGTCAATCACTAACAGTGTCTGTCTGGAAAATTTCCCGAACTATTTTCACAGACCGGTTGTAATTGGTAATAAAATTACATTTCCGGTGTTGAAATATTTTCCTACCTATAAAATCTTCCTACCCGAATCAGCTATGCATGCACACAACAAGGATTTCTCAAGTGCATAAAAAGTTAGAATCTCGTATCAATGACTCTGCGTCATTTTGAGTTTATTGTTGTTTAATTATTATTAAAAATATTTTCTAATCAAATATAGTTGCATTATTGATGATGGAATCCTAGCCATTCTATTGGTCAGTTCTTTTGTTGATATGAGTATGGATCAAGTGGAAGTAATAGACAGATGGGGCCAAAAGGAAACATTATTTCTCTGAAGCCCGGCACCAAATCACCCAAGGACCGGTACTGGTCCCCGGCGCAGTGGTTGGGGACCAATGTTATATGGTACTTATATGTGATGTTTGACAAATGATAACTTTATTCAGTTATGGGCAAAGAAAAGATGTCATAAGGATTGTTTCGATTTGAGATTAAACTGTAAAGATTTATTACTTTTTATAAAGAAAATCTGTTTAAAACTGCTAATCACAAGTCAGTTCTCTTCCTCCCACCATTTTCATTCAGGCCGTCATTGTCCCACTCCACTGACACAGACAGTGTGAGTCAGGGTCCCAGGCCCACTTTGCTACCAAAGTTTGCCATCTCTGCTGAGAGCGAAGGCGACGAATCCTCCGGTCTGGGTGAACCGAGCAAAGCCTCCTTCTCCATCACTGACCTCCCACAGGATGAACCTGAAGCTGAGACTCCAGGCAGCACTCACAGTGGAGCCACACTCTCTGGTATGAGATGATACTTATGCACTTTATAATGGTAACCCGGTTTATATAATAAAAAATATACATAAAGCAGTAACTAAATCAGGGGACTCAAAGTCGGCCCTTGGAACGATATTTTGTGGCCCCACCTTGATGTGAAAGTTGAATTTTTAATAATATTTTATAGATTTGTTCTTCAATCCTTTAGTTCTCAAAACCCCGGTCCACAGCCCCCTTCTGGTTCAGTGTTGTATTACACAGAATTTATGGGGATTTTTTTTTTTTTTTCTTTCTTTTGTATTGAACATTGAAAGCTGACGTGGCCCTTTGGTGGAATGATAGTGTGGATGGTTGTCCTCAACTTATTGGGGTTTGAGACCCCTGAGCTAAATGTTGAATATAATGGAATAATTTATTATGTGAAGATGATGAATACTTTCCATACTTACACCTTAAAATATCTAATCTGCCTCAGTTCTCACTGTTCTAAAAAATGACTTGTAAACCCTTTAAAAGTACTTGAATTCAACCAGTGTGTAAACCCTAACGTGTGTGTTATTGATACATTAGGAAGTTTCTCCGAACATCTGGACCAACTCACACCCAGAGGAGAAGGTCCAGAGAGTCCTGACGGCACCAGCTACACCTCTGTGGAGCAGGCGCCCCAGTCCAACTCCCTCCATCCTGACAGTGCTTCAGAGAAGACTGGAGCCATGGTCAAAGTCCCAAAGTCTGTCTCAACGGGTGCGCTGTCCCTAATGATCCCTGCTGGTGAGACACGGAGTAGCATTGAACAACACATAAAGATAAATTTAGTATCTACTAAATGGAATAAAGTGAAAATTTTAAATATAAAATAATAACAAAGATCGTAGATAACATAACAGACTTTGAAGATATATTAACTATAGATGTGTGGGAAACTAGTCTTTTAACCAATGTTAAGCACCATATTGTATAATTTTGCCCAAGATTTAGACGAAACGTGGGTACATTTTTTGACTCCTGAAGCAAAGTTAAAGAATCCTATTGTCCACCTCTCATTGCAGATATGTTTGGAGTGTCTCCACTGGCCAGCCCACTGTCCCCTTACTCCCTGTCCTCTGACCCCTCCTCGCGGGATTCCTCTCCGAGCCGAGACTCCTCCCACTGTGCCACCAACCAACGGCAGCCTGTCGTCATCCACAGCTCAGGGAAGAAGTTTGGCTTCACGCTGAGGGCGATCCGGGTCTATGCCTGTGACAGTGACATTTACACTGTCTATCATATGGTCTGGGTAAGACAGCGTGTCCCTCATGCATTTGTTGAAAATGAAAAAAACAATTTTCTTCAGAAATATCACTTGCCATCAGTCTCAAATTTTTTTAGATCATTTATAGAATCATTGTAAAGAAAACAGTATCATACTTAAAATGTTTTCTATAACCAGAACGTAGAAGATGGTGGACCTGCACATAAGGCGGGACTCAAGGCTGGAGACCTTATTACTCATGTCAATGGTGAACCGGTCCATGGTCTGGTCCACACAGAAGTGGTGGAACTACTGCTCAAGGTAAATAAGTGTGTGTGATATATATATATATATATATATATATATATATGTAAATAAACATGAAATTAAATTAAAATATTTCTTCAAATGTATTTTTTCTTCTTTTCAGAGTGGCAGCAAAGTTGCCATCTCCACAACTCCCTTTGAGAACACGTCAATAAAAACTGGTCCAGCTCGGAGGAACAGCTACAGGAGTAAGATGGTCAGATGTGCGAAAAAGCCCAAGAAGGAGAAGACGCCAGAAAGGTTTGATATAAAATAAACTGTTTTCGGCTGCTGCATCCTTTTTTCTCCATTGTTTCATCTATGTTAGCATTAATAACATAGTAAAATCATTGTTTACTTGTAATACTGTGAACGTTTAGACCTTCTATCATATGATTTACGGTAGATAACTGTCACTGAGCCTAATTTCACGGCCATAAGCTCTAGACCAATGTTGAAAACACAGAAGAATCACTGTTGTAAAAGTTAAATCGATGACACTGGCCTGAAGGTGTCTGTTTCCTGTTGGCTCTTGACAAGACATGTGAGCACTAGAAAAAATTCAAAAAACCTCCAGATGCACAAACCCACTACAACAACTACATGTTACAGGTCATTTAACACAACATTTAATTTACCAATAGCAGAAATTAAATCAATTACTCAACAGACTTAATCTGTGGAAAATAAATATTTGGTAAATTAAAGATTTTTTTTTCTTCTCTGGAGAGTTGAACAAAAAAGTAAGTGTTCTGTATAAGTATATGGTCTGATTCTATTGGTAAACAGGCAAAAATGAAATTATTCTGGCTTGAGGCATTGATTGGGCCAAACAAAATAATGAGACTGTGATTGTCTTGCTCTTTTATTTACTCTGTACCTGAAAGAAAATCAACCATCCTATAGACAATTACTTATCACTATGGAGAAGTATTTAGCAGTGAGAAGAAAGATTTTTTTCTCTGCCTGAATAATATGATTTATATTTGTACATTTTTACTATGTTTGCAACTATTTGCCACAAAAATACACACGTAGTTTTCTTTAAGCGTTGACACACAACCTTTTGTGGCTGCAGACAAAGCGACTGGTTGTTATCTAAATGTAGTTTTGCACCAGTCATCAGTTTCTAACTGAATTATTTTGACAGGGAATTACAGTAGATAGATGTTTACATTTGTCATCCTTGTCTTTCCAGACGTCGGTCCCTCTTCAGACGTTTTGCCATGCAGCCTTCTCCACTCCTTCACACAAGCCGCAGTTTCTCCTCCCTCAATCACTCCCTGTCATCTGGTGAGAGTCTACCCGGCTCCCCCACCCACAGTCTCTCCCCCCGTTCACCAACTGCTGCCCTGCGCCATGCACCTGAGTTTATTCAGTCAGGTGATGATCAGAAGTATTTTTTTTGGGCTAATTAAATCTCTGATTTTCTCAAATTTGTTGAATACCATTGTTTTTTTGAAATCATCCTCCAGGTGGAAACTCTTCACAGAGCAGTTCTCCCAGCTCCAGTGCTCCAAACTCCCCAGCAGGCTCTGGTCACATTCGGCCCAGCACACTACACGGCCTTGGCCCAAAACTTCCCGGTCAAAGGCTCCGTCAGGGGCGCCGTAAGTCTGCCGGGAGCATCCCTCTGTCTCCTCTCGCTCGCACTCCTTCACCCACACCTCAGCCAACGTCTCCGCAGCGTTCTCCCTCCCCTCTTCTTGGTGGACATTCTGTTACCATTTCCAAAACAACCCAAGCTTTCCCAACAAAGATGCACTCGCCACCCACAATTGTTCGACACATCGTTCGCCCTAAAAGTGCTGAGCCTCCTCGCTCTCCTCTGCTGAAACGAGTCCAGTCGGAAGAGAAGCTGTCTCCCTCCTACACTGGGGACAAGAAGCACCTGTGTCCCAGAAAACACAGCTTGGAAGTAACCCAAGAAGAAGTCCAGGATGAGGATGTAAGGCCTGGGGAGCGCGATCACAACGTCCTGCAGAGCGTGGAAGAAACAACTAGTGAAACGCCGGCTATTAACCGCGTACGTCCCGTTGAGCAGGGCTGCTTAAAGAGGCCTGTCGGTCGCAAACCTGGCTGGCAGGATTCTCCTGAGGAGTTGGAGAAGGAAAAGCTCAAATCCATGATTGCCGTGAAAAGACACGACTGGTCTGAGAGGAGGGAATCTCTACAGAAACAAGATGCCCTCAAAGAATCTGAGTCGTTCCCCGTCTGTGTCGATGAAAACAAATCCCAGAGCAGCCCAGAGTATGGGCTGGGGGAGCCTAAGGCTGCTGGCAGCACCCTGAAAGATGTTCTGTATAAGAAACTGAACACTAGAGCCTCAGAGAGCATCATGGACTCATCTGGTGGCAGCAGCGACAGTGAAGGACATCGAACATCTCACTGCTCCAGTCACACGGAGAGGCAGTTCTGCAGGCAGAGTAAAGACGGCATGAAGCCCGACCGGCTGGACTTCAAAGCTCCTAACATCGAGTTCACAAGGAAGAGGTTGTCGTTTGAAGATCGGGAAGACTGCATCTGTCGTCTGTCCAGCGGCATTCACGAGAACCTACATTTTGCCTCCACCAGGTCTAAGAGTCTCCAGCTGGACACAGCCATGTCCTACGAGCACATGAAGACGGGAATGGGAAGCGTTCACTCCAGCCCTGACAATCTAACATCCAAACTTTTCTCTGGTCGGGGAGAGAGCGCTGTAGAGAAACTGCAGCTCATCTCTTCAGCAGACTCTTCTCTCAGAAAGACTTCCTCTGAGTACAAGCTAGAGGGACGTCAAGTCTCCTCTCTCAAACCTCTCGAAGGGACTCTGGACATCGGCCTGCTCTCAGGGCCCAGGGTCCCCAAAGCAGAGTCGTGTTTATCCAAAGTAGCTGAGAATCTGAATGACCCTGTTTCTGTGACTCCTTCAATCTTGCTTCAGAGTCCCTCTGAGAGACAGATGACTGTCCCCCAGACAAAAACCGCGGACAAACTGAAGAGCCCTCTCTCATGTTCCCCCAGTTCCCCAGTCTTCTCTTCTCCAAGTAGCACGGCTGTCTCCAAAGAGCAAACAAACATATCTCCCAGGGAAGTAAAAAATAGTAGAAAAGAGGAGAAAACAAATGACAAACAAAATGAATCGCTTAGAACTTCTTCCACCAAAGTGGAGACTTCAACATTTGTGAATAAACCGGAGATCAGGACTGCTGTGAAGACTCCCTCATCACTGGCTCATGAACTCAGAAGCCAGCGACACATATCCCACTTTTCCTGTGGAAAAACGCCCTCCATAAGGGAGGTCAGCAACGAGGACCAAGAAGACGAGGCGGAACAGGAAACAACACCTCACGCTGGGCAACAAGGCACAGTCAGCTCCGCAATCTCCTATTCATCACCAAAGATTGAAGCAGATGTGAAAAGTACCTTAGCACCTGCACAAGTAAAGCCTGCGCCTGTGCCTCCCGTGTTGCTGAAGCAGAGTTTGTATACAGGTCAGAGTCGTAGCGCTGTGAAACTTCTCACTAACTCCTCTGCGACTACTTCTTCAGCGGCCGGTGTTCAGAGCGTCTGCGCATCTGCAGACATTCCAGAGAACGTACTCTCACAACAGCAACTGCCGAACACCTGCTCCTCAAAAACAGAACAGCGCACGACCATCTCGGTCTCACCATCTGCTGCTGCGGGTGATAATAAATCCCGCAGATCAGAAATACCAGACCAGAGTGAACTATCGGTGAGTCAGGACAAAAAGTCTGCTACCAAAGAGGTCGGAGATGCAATAACCACAAATGTCAACACTAAAGTGAAGGCAGCTTCCAAAGAGGAGCTGATGAAAGATGTTTCCACCACCAGTAAAAACACATCATCATCAGTCCCACTGAACAGAAAGGACAAAGATGTGTCACTCTGCCAAGCAGATAGTCCTGACTTGTCAACCAGGACAAAAAATAATGTAAAAGTCTCAGAGCACCTCTCAAAAACCTGCCAGGAAGAAAAAGCATCACTCAAATCAGCAGGCTCAGAACACGGCTCCACCAGGAAACAGGAAAGTGCTGCCAGTGCAAGTGCTCTGATCTCAGCCAAACACAAAGGTTCTACTTCACCCACTGCAAATGAAAATGTCTTAAGTGAAAATAATAACTCAAAAATTGAGGTCGTGTCTCAGAGCGCCATGAAGTCAGAGATGGAAGCGAAGCTGCTGGATGTGAAGCCTCACAACGTAGCCATAAAAGGAAGTCCAAATTCAAAACAGAACAATATGTGTAAGGAATCTACGCTCTCCCCTTCAAATACGAACTGTCCAGCCAGCCATGACGTTAAGCGGAAAGAAAGCCCGCCGGCATCCGCTGCCGCTGAAGTAAATCAGAGAGAATGTGCTCCACTGCTGACTCCGCTTTCAACTGTCACTGACGCCAAGCAGAAGGAATCGCTGCCAAAAACCTCTGCAGCAGGTCCAGGCCATATGAGCAAGGAAAACACCGACTTGAAGCTAAAATCTTCCCCTCCAAAAAGTGTCTCTACACCTCCCCCGATTCAAAAAAACTCCTCATCCCCAACACCAGTTAATAAACATACAGACAAACCGATCCAGAACCAAGTCCCAGTCATTAAAATTCAACATGGCCCCAAAGCAAAGAACACTAATTCATCAGCTCCTCTTCTACCTGAGCCGCAGCCGCTCAGGGTGCAGCCCTCGCACCAGTCCGATCCACCACCAGTGCTACCGAAGCCTGCGGTGAAGAGAGACACACTGTCCAGCAGTGGCAACCAGACCACGTCGAGGGTCACCAGCACCTGCACCCCTGCACATGAGACCACAGCCAAGGCCTGCAAGGAAATCCCCAGACCTGAAACCCTCAAACCAGAGGGTCCAAAAACCAACACTACCCCAGAGAAACAGAGCACGGCTGAGAGGAGGAAGGAGAACCCGGCCGTGCAGAAGAACACTAAGAGAGACTCGCTTAAAGCTTCTGGTGCCGCTTCTGCACAAAAAGACACTTTGGACAAAGACAGTGTGAGGAGCAGGCAGCAAAAGGAGTTGTCCAGGAGCTCCAGTATCAAGAAGTGAAGAGGAGCCGTAGGAAGAGGGAGAGCAGCTGAGATTCTCACTCACAGTTAAAAAGGGTTCGCGTAAAACGAACGATTTGTGTTCTGTTCAAGGACCGGGAAGCTGTTACACAAGACGGAACAGGAGGCCTGTGTGTGTGGGTGTGTGTCCTAGAAAGGGTTTGTTTATGTGTGTGTGTGTGTGAGCGTGTGTTTTCACATCTGAATGTAGGACGCCAATCACTGATCAGTTTTGGTGTTGACTTTTTAAAGCGATCGTCTGTGGGCTTTTGTTGTCGAAGTGTTGTTTGTTCGTGTGCATCATGAGGCGGACGAGGAGAAGCCTTCCGAAGGCTGTGACGTACTGTCGAGTCAGTGCCATTAACGATTTTTTGAATTGCACTCTGACTTCTAGCTTTGAAAGGGCCTGACGTTTCAATCTTTTAATGCAGTAGAGTTCTGGGATTTTTCCATGGGAGGGAGGAGGGCTGGGATTTTAAAAAAAGGAAGCAAAGTGAACGTGCCACAGGTTTAGACGTACCATTTTTACGTTGGGTTTCGTGCAGTTGTACTATCAGGAAATCGCATCTTTTCTGCTTTTTCGACTCAATCTAAAAGTCGCACCACAGGTTTATCTTGTCACTGTCAAAATCCGGAATTAGAGTAGGGGCCTTAGGTGAAATGGGGAAATCAAACTTGCGGTTTTGCGCAAGGTTGTGGTGTTGAATTCACATTCCTCTGACATGTGTGTACATATAGTTTTGATTTTTTTTTTTTAAATGCAATATATGGTGTAAATATGAAAGCACTGTAAAACTGGGAGTAACGGGCTTTACATGATTGTTGTTTGTTATTGTATGTAAACATTTTTCGCAGTGTCACCGTTGTTGCGCGTTCTGCTTGGAAAAAAAAAAAACACTCTGGTCAAAACTAAGCTACTGTCCTGGAGGCGCCGTGTCTGTGACGTTAACAGAGCAATCCGTCAAAATTTTAACCACGCAGCACCGTCGTTAAGACATCACCGCTTAGTGTCAGTGGGAGAATTGAGTCCAGTAATTAGGTTCTTCAGTACTTGCTTATAGAGGAAGGTTTTTAAAGGGCAAGTTACATTTTATTACATATTTAAAATATCTCCACAAGTGCTGTAAACCTTCCAGAAGAGACACCGCTGTGCTTGCATAAAGGTTGAGAAGGGGATGCTACGAACGGAGTGAAGCAGCAATAAAAATATAATGTTTATTATCCACTCTGAAAAATGTCCTGTCCACGAGAATAAAAATACTTTTTTTTTTATCTTCAATAATAGAAAATTAACGTCAAGAAATAAAAATTGACCTCCATTGAGACAAATCTGGGATGAGCAAAAGCTGCGTGCCAGTACTGCTAACGACTGGTACTTTACAACTACTTTACATATTTCTCGACTAAAATAAAAAGACTTGGTTTCCCTCCAAGTCTCTAATTTATATTTAGGAGGACAGAAAATAATTTTCAAAATTCTAACCCTGACTTGTAAGACAGGGAAGTTTTCCGACTGATCCTCCTACTAAAACTCACATTGAACATTTTTGTTTGTAATGGCAGCTAAAATCATTTTGAGTTGCGTTAGCGCTCCCTACAGGGTCTATTTCTAACCCAGAAGTGTCCTTATTCCTTGAAAAGAAAGCAAAAAATACAGGCAGAAATTTTTGTGTAATCCTTTTTCTAAGAAAAATTTTGGATGTACTGCCTCAATGATTATGTAAAAAAAAATATCATTGAACCAGAGGCTTATTGGTTCATTTGTAATCAGGTTAAAAGAAAGCTTATACTGGTAATGTTTAAGCACAGTGGTGTCTTACTGGTACCAATTTGTGTTGCATAGCATTTGTAAGGATATTTTGAGCATGTCAAGAAACAAAAACATTTCGGATTAAGAATCAACTTTACGTTTTCAGTATGTAGTGCTGTAAAAATTCTCTCGAAATGAGTTGAAGAAGTCAGTGAATGGCTTTGGAGAATAACCTAGCCATTTCTGATTAAATGTAGCATCAAATTACCAAACAGCCAGAGCTGTGACGCCCAGAAATGATGTGTTCACTGTCCTTCGACAGCTTCAGTGGCTCGGTCGGCGTAAAATACTCGACAGTGAAAGGAACCAGCAGTTTTGTATTAGTTTGCTACCAGCTTCTGCATCCGAGTTGTTTTCAAGTCTGTGTGCATCAACATGTGTGCAGATCAACAGCTCAGAGTGAGAGCGAGTTCCTGCCCTCAGTGCTTCACTTTGTGTTTTCAAAAGAACTCTAGGTGTCAGGCTTGAGTCAGTGTTGTTGAAGTCACGTGTTAGTGATCCAGACTCTTCATAACGAGACATAGTAGAAGATTTTCTAGAGAAAAATAACTTCATTCCCATCATCGCACCCACAATATACATATGGTGTTGACGTGCAAATACTTGGTACTTCTCATGTAGTATATCAGCGTCCACTTTCTGCAGTTTCCACTCACATAGACACGTTTCCGTAAAGTAGACGCAAGACAGATCTATTCTAGGACACTAAGTATATAATGCAGTATTTTTTGTGCTGGTTAAATACAGCGACGATATTCCTATAGTCTACTATGTGTGGAAGTTAAATTTGCAGAGATCTGAACGAATCGGATGTGTATCTGAAATCCCAAATTTATTACGAGAGAACAATAGCACCTTAATGCTCACTTCAGTGACTTCAGATAAGGTGAGTAGAAAATAAGATTTTGAGGCTAGGATGGTTTAGAAATCCTTTATATGTCCAGACTGCAAATTACTCGGAATGAGTTGTTTTTTTTTTTTCTTCTGAGAGGACTGAGATAAAAATAAACCTCAAAGCACACTCAATGTTTGTTTACAAAGTATGATGGATGTATATTTTGTATATTGTGTGTTTGCCAAATCTCTGTTCTGTGTAACAGATGATGTGGTCCGTTGTCGTCTGAGACGTTGCGTCGTCGCCACCAGGGGGCAACATGAGAACATTTGTCTTTGCAGTGATCGATGTCTTCGCTGTCCCTTAACTAGTGTTAGATGAACTTGCTTACATTGGTTTGTCTTTTAGAATATGTGCAATAAAGGTGTTTTGAGTTTTGTATTTTGCTCAAGGAAAGCTCTATGGATGTCATAGATGTTGTATATTAAAACAGATATTTATACTTATAATGTTGCATAATACTGAAAATGAAATAAAATTATAAACCACTCGGAACAATCTCTTGTCTATTCACAATTCCTGAGGTTTCCTGAAGTTGTGTTGTGTTATGGTCAAGGATTTAAGCTGAAGGATTTAGTTAGGCAACTGGACACTTAAGATTTTTTTTTTTAATATTTTCCCTCCTACCCAGGAGGCTTCTTCAGTTCTAATTGTTTGTAGGGAGTAACAAAAGTTATGTCCTGGGTTAAGGAGGAATGGACGTTTCACCCCTGACTGAGATGACTTGTTGCAACCTATTAGGAAGGAAAGCGAACTCCTTGTCATTCTGATGCACTTCCCTGCACACAACGAAATTTGGCCTCTGTATTTAACCCATCACCAAAGTGAACAGTGGGCACTCTGGACCCCAGTAAGGTTCCTTAACCACTTGGCCACCGCCGCCCCTACCAACATACTAAGCCCATTTGGGAACAATACCCCCCCCCAGCAACTTGTTTTACACAATAAAGAGGTCCATTAATACCAACCCTAACAACTGGTATCACACTTTACAGCTAACACCGGGTCCACCCAACAGGAGGGTCCACCCTGAAACACCCCTTACTCTTCACTCACAGGATATAACTTCCAGTTCTAACAGTTAGAACTGAAGCAGCGTCTTGGATGAGAGGAGAACTGTCTCCAAAAAAAGTTAATGTCCAGTTGCCTTACCCATTAACCCTTCCCTGGAACCCAATTCATATAACAGTTACATTTTTGGTTTCAATTATGTTTTCTATTTTAAGTATTTTTATTGCTGTTTTACTTTCTATATTGGTAACTTTGTGTGTGTTTGCTTCGTTTTGGTTAAATTGACCAAATTTAGGTTGTTTCATAGCAGAGGCTAACTGACGTTAGCTCGCTAATTTGAATACTTTATTACTTTCTAACTACTTTTTTTGCCAAACCGTACGTGTCGAGGCCTGACAAGGAAACTTACTGACCCAGGACACTAAGGTAAATGTTTATTTTGTGTATTTTTTTTAAATACATTAATTTTTAAGTAAGGAAAACCACTGTAACCGTTAGAAATAACAGACAGCGCCATTTCGAAAACAGAAAAACAAAACGTCTTTTTTTTTTTTTTACCTCCAACTACTTGATAGGTTGTCGTCCTTTTTCGGAAAGTAAGTCTATTGAGAGACGTATGTTGACTATTTCAACACTTTCTGGTCGATTCCCGTCCATTCCTGATCATTTCTAAAAGGAATATTCTGCTATAGAAACAGTACCCTCTTGTGGCGATGCAATGACACAGACAGCCATTTGTCTGTTGTATGTAAATATAATTCTTAGTCCACAAACACAGTTTGAGTCCTTATAAACGCTTATTTTTGTTGTACTGCAGCTATTTTTTTTATTTTCTGTAGTTTCTATTACATATTATTGTATATATATATTAGTGTTTTTCAGAGTATCTCATCTGGTCTATTATACAAAAGAAAATACTTTTACTTGGGCGAATAATTAGTCAACGTTGTATGCAAAGCTTAAAATACTTAAAAAAGAAAAAAATAATAAATTGAAATCACAGTTGTTGTACCGCTTACTCCCAAAGGGGGGCAGTGTATGTCCACGTGCCTCCCTGGGTGGGTCCAGCTGGAACAGGCCTCATGTTATGCAACACATATTGAGAACAGATAAGAGGACGAATGTGGAGCAACATGGTGTGTGGACGGAAATCCTCCTCAGATTAGACTCAATCTGATAAAGCTGCATATTTAAACTGCTTCTCTAATGTAGATTACAAGTCCCAGGCCTTGGCAGTAAAAAACCCAAACTGGATTTTTTTTTATCTGCTTTTAAAACACAATATTTATGGCAGAACACATCAAACAGAAAACCTTTTGTAAATAGGTTTCCCTTGTCGTTGAAATCCGATTTCCTTTCTATCCTTTGTTGTCGTTGCAGCAGCATTATGCTGTTTAGTGGGCAAATACATTATACGAGTCAATATCTGAGGAAAGAACAAAAACGTTGGATGTGTTGCTGCTTCCGTTTCTTCTTCTGCTGCCGTAGATAAACACAGTAACCAGAGCATCTGCCCGGTGACTAATTTATTATCATTAAGTGACCAAGCGCAGCCTCCATCACCTGTTTCTCTGTGTGGGAACACTTTGCTCCCACACAGAGTATTTCTGTCTAATGTCTCATTAAAGCTGTGAACCTACGATCCGTCTTCATAGCTGTGATACAAACGGTGTTTACTCCTCTGGCGTCCAATCATTAGACACGTCCGTCCAGATTTGAGTCCATTTATGGTTTGGTAGATTTATGTAAAATACTTGGGAGAGGGATTTCTTTAAGGTTAGGTTTCACTGATCCCGCTCCAACAGCCATGGTTGTGTTCCAACACCCACCGCCACTGGAAATATCGAAACCCTCCCTGGACTGTATTACCCTTTCTTTCCCAATAATATGACAGTACAGTTGGCGAATGGGAATGAAGACGTTCATGTTACCTAAATATTACACGATGGAGAGCAAAGTGGTGGAGAGAGTGGTCCACTGACAAATGATACGGTGCATCAGGCAAACAGCGTGGAAACAGAAGACCATGCAAGACAAGCCAATAGTACACCATGTACGGATTGTATCGTAGCCAATAGTATCTCATGTACAATCAGGTCCAGGTAAACAAAGCTACCAGGGATCGCAAGTTCGCAAATTTGCCTATTCTGAACTTCAATACTAAAATCCACCTTTTTAGCGCCGATCCTTAGATAAGTAAAGTGGAATTTTGTGAGAGAACAGATCGGAAATTTGCAATGGTCGCAGTCAAGAAGAACTGCAATTCATCCATCCATCCATCCGTCTCCTAATCCCGGTAATGGATAGGGTTTTTTTTCCGTTTTTAAGTATTTAATCTTCAGGGAATGAGGTGATTGGAACACAGACAGGGCAGTTTGGAGAAAAAGCTAGAGAAGCAAGGTTGAGAAATAGTCAGAGGAGGAAGAATGATCCTGAAGATGGAGCTACCAGGTAGGAGACGAAGAGGAGTTTGATGGATGCAGTGAGGGAGGACATGGAGGTAGTTGGGGTTAGAGTAGAAGATACAGAGGACAGGGGGAGATGGAAATTGTTGACTGGCCGTGGCAACGCCTAAAAAGGGACAAACTGAAAGAAGAAGTAAATTATTTAACCTTCTTTTTCTTTAGCTATATCACTCCCTAACCTTTTCTGGGATTTTTATTTACTGGCCCCTTACATCCACCAGTCGCAGGGACCACAGCACCCCCTACTGTTCACTCCAGTTTCCTCCCCCTGTCCAAGAACATACAGGATTGCCAACGCAATGCACTGGTGAACTGATCAGAGATCTATTCGTAGGACTGCAGTATTTATTTAATCTACTGGCAGAATACACATGAATATAAGGGACGATTCAGTCCCTGACCCCAACCAAACGATGCCCTGTGATAGGTTTAGCTGACAACCCACAGTTTGAGAACCTCTGGCGTGCTCCAGCTGACTCCTCCTTCCTAAAAATGCATGAGCAAAGCATCAGATTCTCATGAGAGGAAAAAAAAAAGAGTCCAGTGTCTTTGGGCGTAGATTTGGTGGAGTGCACTGGGAACATTACTTGTTCCTGTTCAGAGACATGCGATCTGACACACAGATACACAAATCCACTCTGGCCCATTTCAACATTTGCTGCTGGAATTTGTTCTAGGACATTCTGTGATTTTGGGGACGAGCCAAAGCCAAAGCAAATCTTTGGGCCAACTCTCATATCTCATGTTGCAACTAATGGCTTGGAGTTGAGCTCCAGTTCAGCCACTGATCTGTGTCTCCCTCAGACCCTGTTGACTGCATGGTGTAGAACACAGTTCACTGTCGTGTAGTCAACACTGTCCACTGGCTTTTTGGTCTCACCTTTAATCTGAAAAACACGAATCACTTTGGGGTCGTGTCCCTCTGACTTCAGTTCTTCTGAGCCAATCGGGAGACTTGTTTCTCCGAAATGCTCAACTGGGTTTTAAACTGCGTCAAGACAGTCGATTTAAGACGGTCATTAAAACTGGTTTTAATTTCCACTCCCGTCTCTCGGCTCTGACTGGTTTTATCATCATCTCTTTGTGTTTGTTGTTGTTTTTTGAGTCAGGGTTTCTCATCCCTCAACAGTGAGCGTTTACGAAAACAGAAAAAAAATTGAATTCCAGCGACAGATGCAACCACACAAACAAATGATTCTTTAACTTTAGCAGCAAAGAAGCCATAACAGTTCAAGTTATTTGTGATCAAGTCTCGATCTTGGAAATGTTTCCATCTTGAACCTATTGTATTATAAACTCTATTATATATTCTAAGCTGTTCTCTTAGGTTTTTAAGTTGCTTTGTTTCTTTGTTTCTCGTTTTGTTTTCGTTTGCTCGATTTTTGTTTTGGCCTATTTTTCAAGTGATTTGAAAAATATTTGCTATTTGCTATTTGCTAAAGTAAAAAAAATAAATAGGGATGTCCTATAATATCGTTTGTTTAAATATTTTGCCTAATTTTGCATAATTTTATATTTTCACTCAGATTTATTTCATTTTTACCTCCTATACTAAAATTCCCACGATGCTAAGAATCGCACAGAGGGTCTGCAGACTGTCAAAACAGTTGTTTTGGCAAATGATCGCGAATATCATTATTGGTTAATATTAGGATCGGAGACAGACGCACAGACAGTCGGACACACAGACGAACGGACAGACAGTCGGACACACAGACAAACGGATGGACAGACAAACGGACAGACAGTCGGACACACAGACAAACGGACAGACAGTCGGACACACAGACAAATGGACGGACAGACAGTCGGAAACAGACGTATGGACAGACAGACGGATGGACAGACAGTGGGACGCACTGACAAACGGACGGACAGAGGGACGGATGGACGGACAGACAGAGAGAAGCATACATAGATAGACAGGCAGGCAGATAGACAGATAGATGGCAGCAGTACAGCACTGAGTACAGGTGAAGTATGAAAGATAAGTAGATAGATTGGTTAATGTTAGTATTATTAGTGGATTAGTTGGTAATAATTGTTGTGTGTGGTGTTGAATTATTGAATCTCAATGGTTATTATTATATTTCACTATGTCAATACTGAGTTAAGTTTGTAATATATTATTATTTTAATAATATATAAGTGTGTATGTAAGTGTATATACATATATGTATATATATGTATGTATATATATATATATCCACATACATAACGTTAGCCTCATAGCATAATTACCTAAGTCAAAAACATTGAAATATGACTTATGGCAGTTAGGCTATGAGGCTAATGATATGTACAGCATAAACATAAATATTTATCCAAATGTATCCATACACGTATATACATGAGTTCAGACATATACATATATTAATTCGCAAACACATATACAGGCACTTACAGCGTGTCCATGCAGTATATTGGTTATATAGATGCACACATAAACACACTCAATTACATTTGCCTGCACAGAAATATATACACATACATTTTACATTTGGAATTAGATGTTGGACAATAATCCAAAATGGGACATAGACAAATAGTTTCTCAGGAGACGGAGATTAAATCTCAAAGTTAAAGAGTATTGTTTGGCAACTGGACATTAATAAGGACAACTTTTCACCTCTCTTCCAAGAGACTTCTTCACTTCTGGCTCCTACAGATTCAGTCGTGGATGTTCGCGATGCGTCCAACAGTTGTGTCATCCGTGTAACGTCAGTCTTATAAAATCTGCTGATTTACTTCAACACATCAAGGGTCAAAAACACTTTTTTTTTTTCCCTTCCCTTTCCGTATTTTGGTTAATCACGTCCTTCCTGTAAGTGATGCCATATATACAGGAGGACAAGTGTGTGTTTGTGTGTGTCAGGGGCAGCAGCTGGGCCAATGTGGTCGACTTAATGTTTGGGTACACAACCCGGAGGTTGTGGTCAGTCTCAAATATCAACAAGACGTTATTACATTTAACTCCACTAAAAGTGCACGTCTTGCAACACAAGGTTAAAAATTCATCGGAAAAGGTTCAACTATCAAGTGTGTTTAGTTTATGTACGAAGAAATATATACGTATATGTATGTAGATTTATATATATGTTGATCTGTGGTAGAAGAGAGTCAGCTGAGGTGATGGGAAAGGTTTACAGGACAGTTGTGAGACCAGACATGATGGGTGGATTAGAGCAGTGCTTCTCAATGACTTTCTGTTGTGCCCCCCCCAGCAAGAAGAAAACAATTTGCGTCCCCCGTCCCCACCACCCACTTTCTTCTGCAACGACAAATAATAGCATTTGTCTATAAAATAGTTCTAGCTACACCTCTGCATAACATCGTATCCTTGTTAACATAAAGAAAACTAAAGAAAGAGATATAGTTCAACTTACAAGGATGTAAAACATGTTCCCCAGGGTCACACGCGCCCCCCTCAGCATCGCACCGCGCCCCCCCAGGGGGGCCCACCCCACTATTTGAGAAACACTGGATTAGAGACACTAGGAATAGGTAGAAGACAGGAGGCAGATCTGGAGGTGGAGGAGTTAAAGATGCTGAGGTTCTCTTTAGGAGAGACAAGGATGGACAGGATCAGGGATGAGGTGATCAGAGGGACAAGACCGATTGAGATGGTTTGGACATGTTCAGAGGAGCAAATATATTTACACCAGGCCAGATTTGGCCCCCGGGCCAGAATTTGGTGCATAGGGTTTAGATACAATTATTTAAACCCATGTTTACCTTGAATATGGATGGACAGTACTAGGAATGAGGTGATTAGAGGGACAATACAGACAGGAAAGTTTGGAGAAAAAGCTAGAGAAGACAGATTGAGATGGTTTGGACATGTTCAGAGGAGGGCCAGTGGACAGATTGTGGAAGAATGATCCTAGAGATGGAGCTACCAAGAAGGGGACTAAGAGGAGGTTGATGGATGCAGAGCGAGAGGACATGGAGGTAGTTGGAGACACCTGTCATCTCTGTATTTATTTTATTACCCATCACCAAAATGAATAGTGGGCAGCTTTGAGTGTATGGGGGAGCAAAATGTGGGGACAGTGCCTTGCTCAGTGGACCTCAGCGGCAACTTTGCCGTAAGGGGATACGGGGATCCGCTTCCTTAACCTAGTGGTTAAGGAGTCTTAACCAATAGGCTACCAACTGCCCTTAATGATAATATATATGTTAATCTTCTTTTCCTTTCGGGTTGTAAAAAATATACATTTATTAAATAAAGTCTAACATAAAACATTTATAGATTAAAATGTGTTAAAGAATGGTGGACACTGACCCCTGGCAGACTGACCTCTTCTTCACGTCCCTACAATCTTTAAATGCCAAAAGGGGAATTCGCAGACAGACCACATATGGCTGTCATATGATCGGCCATTCAACGACCTGGTTCTACATGAACTTTGCCTCTTGTGCAACACAGCATCGAGTTGTCATTTGGAGGTGAGTGGGTTCAGTGAAACGTCACCGTCAGCGGACCACTCACCACCACCCAGACCTCTCTGTTTCCCCGCTGGTTTCCCTCAGAACACCGACGACACCATCCCGGGTAAATTACTGTAAGTGCAGCGTGAGTCGTGACCGAGCTGCGGTGTGTGTGTGTGTGTGTGTGTGTGTGTGAGAGTCAGATCAGGACACAATGTTGAGAGGTGATACGTGGTGGTTAAAGAGGATGGATAAAGGCGGGGGCGGAGGGGTGACAAGTAGATCTCCCGTCAGACTGTGGACAGGGGTCTGGGGCTCAGAGGAGTGAGGAGTGACACGACCTCAGTGAGGTCCAACACAGTCGGTGCATTAATGAGTGTCTGAGAGGGGTTTAAAGTCCAGGGGCTTAGTCCAGATCAGGCCCTGAGGAAAAGAGGACGATTCTGAGCCAGCATTATAGAAGCAGTGACACAGGGTGACAGAGAGACAGACAGAGAGAGAGACAGTACTGTGGTGGTCTGTCTGTGGCAGTGTCCATGTCTAATGGCAGAGCTCAGCTTTTGTAGCCTCTACATATAAATGTCCGTATCAAAATGTAAAATTATAAAAATGTAAATTATAAAAATGTAAAATTATAAAAATGTAAAATTATAAAAATGTAAAATTATAGGCCGCAGTGAAAAAAATAATAAAACACACAAAAAAAATAACAAAACAAAAACAATACATTACAAAACACAATGAAATCCAATGGTTCTCAATTGGTCTCACTCTGGGACCCACATTTTCCTGCGGTCATTAAGTCGCGACCCACTGTCATAGAATTCAAATCAAGAAAATTCATTTTCTAAAACAAACAAACAAAAAACCCTTTGCTCAACAGCAGATTCACTGATTTTTGATTTCCGACACTCAGAACAGGTCTGCAAACCCACTTGTGGATCGGGACCCACCAGTTGAGAACCACTGGCCTAATCTTGTTGGGTCTCAAACTCAAATAAGTTGAGCGCCACCACCCACACTATCACTTCACCGAAATGCCACGTTAGCTTTCAGTGTTCAATACAAAAGAAAAAAAATTGAATTAAAAAAAATCAGTTTCCTATAGATTCTGTGTAATACAACACTGAACCACAAGGAGACTGTGGATCAGGGTTTTGGGAACTATAGGACTTACCATAAAATATGGAGAACAAATTTATAAAATATTATCATAAATTCAACTTTCACATCAAGGTGGGGGCCACTAAATATAATTTCATGGGCTGCAAATGGCCCACAGGCCAGGGGTTTGAGACATCTGTATTAAAAGAACGAGACAAAATTGGTGCTAATGGTTCATGTTTTTCGTTCTCTCTTTACTGTAGATACGTGATTTAGAATTTTCACATATGGAAAGAAACTTCATTCCTGCATAAACATAAAATCTGGAATAACCAAAATGCAGTATTATAAATATATCAGAAATAAATATGATTAAACTGCGACCAAGATTTGATCCCCGGGCCATAGATTAAGACAATCATACATCTGTGCTGTCAAAATAAGACATTAAATACTTAAAACCTTTACCACCTGGACTACCAGCCTACATATGTGGAGGATACAACTTGAGGTGAGACAGGTCCGGGAATTTCCCCAGACCTGTCTCACTGCACCATCAACCACAGATAGTAATAATAATAATATTAATAATACGAACGCGTTGAATTTACTGTCACTATCTTTAGGTTATAATAATATGAAGTGATTCAGTAGACCCCATCCCCGCCGCCCCGCCCCCCAACCCTAAGGCCACGGGTGTAAAACCAGTGCTGTACCAGGAATCATAAAGACATCCCAGCCTGTAATATACTGTAAATACACATGTTTGTGTGGAGCCGACCCAGACTGTTGGCAGTGAACGACCAGTGAACAGTGAAATTAAAATGGAAGAAAATGTGACTTCTTTATTGGAGGTTTATAAAAAACAAACAAAAAAAAAACCTTTATTCCAAATATAAACCTCCGTCTGGATACGTTGATTAACTCCATAACTCATGACCAATTAATGAAAACCCGATTCACTGACATTGATCAAGATCACAGCAGCCATGAAAACGTCTTTCACACAAGTCATTCCCAATTTAGTCTGTTTTTAGTCGAGTTATTTTTGTTTGTTTGTATTTTTAACTATCTGAGGATCTGTTTTTAGTGATGGTTAGGGATGTCAGTCATAGGATTTGTATGTGAATGACTGGTTTGTTAGCATTTGGAGTCAGTTGTCTACAAATGATCTTTCTTTCCTGGGGGGAAATGATATTCTTATCTTTTTTATTTTTGTACGAAAAAATGGAGTCAGTGGATTAGTTGGAAACACTAATGTGTGACTGTGATGTGTGTGGTCATAAAGTCGGTGAAAATGTCGAACCTGGTTTTAATTTGGAGACTTTATTGTTACATCTGCTGCAAATATAATGAGAGTCACGAGGTTCGAAGACAAATTGAGGAAAAAAACTAAAAAAAAAAAAAATTTTAAACAATGCTAATTCTCTACACGTCCTCTATTTCAGTGTTTCGAAGCCTTTACTGAGCTATTATTATTATTATTATTATTATTATTATTTTAGCACACACATACAGTATACTGTATATGCATATATCATTGGTGTCAATCTCTTTTTTTTTCAGTTTGGGCCACATCAACAATACAATTTCCTTGAAGAGCCGGTTGTAGATGTAAGTCTATAACTGCACTACTCTATAACTTTAATAAAACCTATTACTAGAATTTATTTTTATTTATTTCTGTAACTTATATTGATTCACTGCTGCGTAATAAAACAATTTTTAATTCCTCACGTTAAGAAACAGCCCCCGGGCCCTACAAGATGACGTGGTGGGCCACATTTGGCCCCCGGGCCTTGAGTTTGACACATGAGGCATGTATCATCAGGGAAAACCATTGCACGCTCTAAACAAGACTGTCTCAAAAGTATATATAATGTAGCATAACAAACATTTAAACAACTTCCTGATAGACTAGAATCTCAGCCTGTTGAGTGGAAAACAACAGGCAGGAATTGAAGAAAGAAACAGCTATAACTCTATAGCTATTTTTTTTTATTGTTTTCATAGACATCTGCTACGTATCATCAAATCACGATGAAGAGCAAAGAAACATTTCACGTGCGATAAATAAGAACAAGTTTTCGCACCAATTAAGTGAAACTTTCCAGAGACTCTAGTGTGGGAATCACTGCTTTATTCCACTCTAAAGTAAGTGTTTACAGAACTCCATCTGTGTCGAAATCCTTTACACACAGTCACAACCTGTCCCTCTGTCTCGTCCAAGGCCTGAAATCCAGTTCCTTCAAATGTTCTTGTAACTTTGGCAACGACACTGCAGGGTCTTAGTTTCATCTTTCAGGACTTTTCCATTCAGGTCTGATGTTTGCTCTGATTAAATGATTAAATATGTCAAAGCTGTTGGAAAAACCTAAAACAATAAATAATCTCAGGGCTAATCGCACTGATTAATCAGTGTTTGACATGATTAATCGTGATTAATCATGATTAATTCAATAATCCTAAATAGAACGACAACCAGTAACAGCTGGTAAATAAGTTACTGGTACAAGAATACGAACAGATAAAAACCCTAAGGATTTTTTGTCTTCTTGTATGTGATGTCCAATGGAAATTTAGTAACATGTTGGACATAAACACAAGTACAAATGTTGTATTTGTTCTGTATGGAGACCTTAGAACAGAGATTGTGTCTGTTGCCTGAGAACACTTCAATAAAGACGACTGGTACCAGCGTACAGTCGTCAGGGTCGTCCAGGATCAGGTGTCTTGATCTGTGGTGTGATTTATAGGTTTTAATAAAAGTAGAACTGCCTCCAGATAATGAGGACGGAGAAGGAGAAGATAAAAAAAAAAAAACCATGGCTGTGAGATGGACTGAGTCCGAATCTGAGAACTCGGAGGTTATGTTCCGAAAGTCGCTTCTTTTTAATCTGCTGATGTCACGTTGTAGGTCCACGGATGGTATTGTAGATATGGACGATCTCACGTCGTCCTTGTTCCAACTTAATTTCTTTCTCTGACCATAGGACCATCCTGACCCACATAACGTCCAATGATGCGCTCCACCAAAAAGAAGGCTCACAGTATGGAGCAGTGTGATCTGGGCAGTGTTAGTTACTTTACTAGTTACTGCTCTAAAAAAGTAACTAATTACGTTACTAGTTACCCAATTATAAAAGTAACTAGTTACTTTACTAGTTACTGCTCTGAAAAATTAACTAATTACGTTACTAGTTACCCAATTCTAAAAGTAACTAGTTACTTTACTTTACTTTAAAAACACATTAACCGTTTATAGGGCAAGTGACTGTTTTGGTCATTTCCGTACCCTTTACAAATGGCCTACTTCGTCTACCTCAGTGAGGTCAAGAACCATGTGGTCCTCACTCAGCCATTCAGAAGAGTCTAAACTATGTCAACCAATCATCGCCCCTTTTCAACGTAATAATTTACATAGTGCACAAATTTCACATAGTTTCACACCATGACTGTAAGAGTTACTACACACAATGATAGGTAGCAGACACCGTTGCCATAGGGTCCACTCCTCGGCGTAGAGAAACATTGTAGACGGTCCCCAAATAGTAACTAGTAACGGGCCTCTTCACACAAAAGTAACGATAACAGCGTTAACAATTTGGAAATATAACGCATGACATTATAAGTTGCTGAGAAAAATAGTTGCGTAATGGCGTTATAAGTAACAAGTTAGTCCCAACAAAACACATGATTGAACTACAGTCATTCTTTCTACGTCATGATTGTCCTTTGCATTCTCACTATATCGCTATATATATATATATATATATATATATATATATATATATATATATATATTGTATGATCTTGCGGGATGTTCACTAAAAGTGTGTAAGTTTTGGCTCTAAATGTGGATTCTTGTTTTAAAATTGTCATGGTAGCTGGTAGCTTTGCTAACCAAGACGAGATCATACACAACATAATTCAACTTACACTACTGTTCCTCAAGCTGATTGGCTAATGTATCATAGCCCCTCTAAGCACCTCCCCTTATCCGTTAGCCTCTTTCATTCAATTCAATCTGCCTGAATTTTGTGTTCTCAGGGTTTTAAATTATTACCTCAGTTCCTGGAAACAAAAACTCTAAATCATTAGATTCACTGCTTCTCTTGCAAAAAAAAATAAATTAGATACTAATTTGGCGAGATGAGAAACCATGAAGTCATGTCAATAGTAGGAGAGTGTTTCAGATAGTAGGAGAGTGTTTCAGATGTTGGGAAGACTTCCCTGATGAGGGCTGAGTAGATGGCGTGTGTGTCGATCTACTGAGAGGACAGATCGCTACGGTCCTCATTGTTTGTACTTCTAACCATTTGCAGATGAATCTGAAGAATCAACCAGTTTTCTTCTTGATCTGAGGGACTAGCAGGGAATAAAGTCAATCCATACAGCAGAAAAAAAAAAAAAAAAAAAAAAAAATCCCAACGGCCTGCTTCCAGTTTGTAAAATTAGCTGCTGTGCAAAGTGAAGAATTGAGGGTTATATAAACGCTGCGCACACGGCCCACACAGCCACAGCTGGATGAACTTGTGTAACAGTCCTTGGCTCCGGCTGCGTGTTGGGCCATGGTTTGCAGATGAGTGGAATCTGCTCCGGTTCAGCCCCGTGTCACAGGCAACGACGGCACGAAAGCAGAGTGGATGGATTAGGTTAAGTGCAGGATGGAGGCTCGTCCCAGATAACTGCAGAGACAGAAGAGACTCTTTCATTTTTAAAGCCTGGGTGAAACTTCTCGGGAGGTCGCCTGAAGGTCACTGACTGTTTGTTTGTTTTTTTTGTTTTTTTTTATCATAATGAGATAAATCTCATTCTCTTTGATTTGAAAAATTGCATTGATTTTTTTTTTTTTTTTTGCTCAGCATGGCAATCTGTTCATGGTTATGTAAATATTTCATCTGTGGCTCGCAGTGCGTCCTCATGAAAAAAAAAAAAAAAAAAATGATGATTAAAAACTGTTGCCGCTCCTTCCAGAACCAAGGCGCTCATTAATTTATTTATCTTCAAACGCCTGGTCTTCTTCTATGGTGCGGCTCAGGCCACTCCCAGTAGTCTGTAGGCAAAAAAAAACTACTCAGCTCTGATGGCCATCACACAGGCTGTCTCTCAGGATTGTTGACATCACTCACTGTGTCCATGGACCTTGGCTTTACCTTCAACTTTAATTCCTCTACAGTATACAGTAAAGCCTCTAGATATGAGCTTCCCGACATACAAGTTAGTTCAGAATTAGCAAGAGTTAGCTTCTTCTGATTTCGGCTTGTCCCTTTTTCAGGGGTTGCAAGTCAACAGTTTCTATCTTTTCCTGTCGTCTGTATCCTCAACTCTAAGTCCAACTACCTCCATGTCCTCCCTCACTGCATCCATCAATCTCATCTTTGTCTCCTACATGGTACCTCCATCTCTAGGATAATTCTTCTACCAATGTACCAATGTATCCAATGTCCCTCCTCTGAACATGTCCAAACCATCTCAATCTGACTTCTCTAGCTTTTTCTTCAAATATCGCTGTCCGTGTTGTCCCTCTAATCACCTCATTCCTGATCCTGTCCATCCTTGTCTCTCCTAGAGAGGATACTCTTTTTTTTTTTATTCCTCTTGGCTTGTCCATATTTTAGGGGTTGCCACAGCGAGACAACAATTTCCATCTCCCCCTGTCCTCTGTATCCTTAACACTAACTGCAACTACCTCCATGTCCTCTCTTACTGCAACCATCAATCTCCTCTTTGTCTCCTACCTGGTAGCTCCATCTCTAGGATCATTCTTCTCCCACTGTCCCTCCTCTGAACATGTCCAAACCATCTCAATCTGTCTTCTCTAACTTTTTCTCCAAACCTTCCTATCTGTGTTGTCCCTCTAATCACCTCATTCCTGATCCTGTCCATCCTTGTCTCTCCTAAAGCTGTCTCTTATACACATC
>JAFBJS010008692.1:91082-104272 GCA_016785265.1 Paraplagusia blochii
GCGGTGAGCCCACTGGAGGTCGACCGCCCAAACCGGGATTCCAACTTGCACATGAGGTGAACCCTGGAACCCTTTGTAACACCAAAGACAGAGACATTGCCTCTTGGTCTGTCTGATCTTATCGATATGTTTTATAGAGGACTCTAGATTTTCAGTTGGACAACGAAAACCAAAAAATGCTAAGGTGAAGGGAAAAGCTAAGATGAAGGGAAAGGTTTACAGGACAGTTGTGAGACCAACCATGATGGATGGATTAGAGACACTAGGAATAGGTAGAAGACAGGAGACAGAGCTAGAGGTAATGGAGTTAAAGATGCTGAGGTTCTCTTTAGAGACAAGGATGGACAGGATCAGGAACGAGGTGATTAGAGGGACAACACAGACAGGAAGGTTTGGAGAAAAAGCTAGAGAAGACAGATTAAGATGGTTTGGACATGTTCAGAGGAGGGACAGTGATTATATTGGGAGAAGAATGCTAGACATGGAGCTACCAAGTAAGAAACGAAGAGCAAGGCCAAAGAGGAGATTTATTGATGCAGTGAGGGAGGACATGGAGGTGGTTGGTGTTGGACTTGAGGATGTGGAGGACAGGGTGAGATAAAAATTGTTGACTCGCTGTGGCAACCCCTGAAAAACGGGATAAGCCGAAAGAAGAAGAAGAAGAAGACAACGAAAACCAAACTTCTTTCAAATGCAAACTTGAAACCATACCACATTAACCTCCTCTTTGTCCTCTACCTGGTAGCATCATCTCTAGGATCAATCTTCTACCAATATAACCACTGTCCCTCCTCTGAACACGTCCCTCAAAAGGTTCTTTGATGATCATTATTTTATGAATGGAATATATAAAAGTATTGGTCAGCAGTGATGGCCTGGTGGTTAAGGCAGTTGACTTGTTTCCGCAAGGATTCAGGTTCCAATCCAGCAGCTACCACAACTTCTTGTGGGCTCACCACCCCACAGGAAGGCTCACAATATGGTGCAATGACATTTGGGTGGCGCCAGCCGCCCTTGCGACCCGGCAACGGACAAGCAGAAGAAGATGAATGAATGAATAAAAGTATTGTTTATTATGGGGATCAGCAAATTATCTGTTATTAAAAATCCATGGTAGAAAATTAGACACAAAAATAAATATCGCAGCTGTATGTGCTGTACATCATATACTGCAGTATTTGTCCACAAGGGAGTACACAGTACAGATAGTTCCACTTTGTACCTGCGCGCCACATTAATCTCCTTTTGTTTGCCGCGGAATATAACATGTGCATTAACGTTGACTCGCAGCGCGAAGGGGGAAAGCAGGAAACTAATTTTCTTCATTTTATACATAATTACAGTGTTTATGAATACGGTAATTTACCAGGAAGACAAAATTAGATCCAATTTGTTTGAAGCACTTACCGACGCATGGATGTTTTGAAGGGACCTGAAGTAACACGCATATATACATAGTACAACCAGGCACTGATTAGTGGGTAATGCACTGAGGTGCAGTGAAAGGCCGTGCTGTATAATTGGAGTAGCCTGAATTTGCCTCACTGGCCTCAACAGCATGGCACAGTGTTAACAGTCACAGCTGCAGCTTCAAGGAGCAGCCCGACAAAGAGCTACTGTTGACGAGAACCCGGAGGAAAATGACGGAAAATAAAGCACCCAAATGTGGCCGTGGTTCACGTTTGTGCTGAGGAGATGTTTGGGTATTGCGGTGGAATTGTGCAAACAGTGGCAGGATTCCTTTCTTCACATGTTTTAATGGGTGACCTCCAAGTAGATGGAAAGAGTTCGTTGGGATTCATCCGGGTCAGAACAAAGGTTTACCACCTACTGGGATTGGCCGTAGGTTCTCAAACATGTTTCACCTCACAGCCTGTTGACTGGGACCAGGTGTCCAGGGCATGGACATTTGATCTGGTGTTAGACCTGTCTACTTCAAAAAAATCTAGTATTTCATCAGGGGCTTTGAACCAGTCCAAGGAACAAAAACACAAACAAAACTAATGGCATTATTCCATTTTTACAGGTTTTTGGTTATAGAACAGAAATGCTAATTTAAAAATAATGTTAACGAGGTGAAACCAGTTTGGGGAGGAATATGACTATTAACCAGGTCTTTGAACCGGTTCAAGGAGCGAAAAAACAAACCTAGAAAAATAAAAAGGAACCGTCGAATTTTCTTCCTAAACAAAATTATTCTAACTGATTCATTTTTATTTTGTTCTTTATATATCCTGTATAGCCTGCAATTAGAGTGATTTGTCTCAAACGTTTATGGTAGCCATGGCTTTGAACCAGAATTCTTTGCCAATCGGAACAGAAACAGTGTTTTTTATTTCTGGTGCTGGGTTTCACACTATAACAATGACGCTCCTGAACAAAAAAAATATCATTCCTGTATCGACTTTGATTGTGTGCTACACTGGATTTGTTAAGATATATAAAAATAAAAATGTTTTTACCATTTACCATTATTCTTAGATAACATTTCTATTCCAGAACAACAAAAAAAAAATCTGGTTTGTTTCTGCTCCAAGCAAAATGCCAAAAGTTTCCGATATTCATTCCTTGAACCATTTTGACAACCAGCTACCAACTACTGTCACATCTCGAAGGCAACAAAATAGTAAAATATGATAGTCTGTCAATATGGAAAATGCTAGTTTCAGACACAATATTGATATATTTGTCCATGTTAATCAGGGGTCTCAAACTTGCGGCCCGTGGAGCAATATTTTGTGGCCCCCACCTAGATGTGAAAGTTGAATGTTAGCGGGACCTACACGATTTACAGAAAGATTCTACTGCAAGTCCATGCTAAAAAATGGTTTTGTTGGATGCACTCAGTGGTAGACACTGCTGTAGATGAACGTGAGTATTACAAGACTCGTCAGAAGTGTTGTATTACAGTGAGAAACTCATTTTTTTTCTTTTCCTTTTTACCATTTTTTCTTCCGTTTTGATCATTAGCGGCTAATGTGGCCCTTTGGCGAAATTACAGAGGGGGCAGTCGCCCTTAACAATGATGTTAGTAATGGGCTGTGAACATAATTTTTTTAAATGGGTAGCGATGTTTAATCATTGACGTGTCTAGTTAAACTAAAGTATTTCTTTGGTAAAGAGCAAACCAACCACTACTTGCAACAAATAAGTCTAAATCAGTGCTTCCCAATTTTTCTGTTACGCCCCCTCTAGCCAGAAGAAAACAATTCGCACACCCCCACCCCTTCCATCCACTCTCCGCCGCAACTATAAAAACCAGCATTTGTCTATAAAATAGTTCTAGGTACACCTCTGCATAACATCGTATCCTAACATAAAGAAACAAAAAAAGAGATATAGTTCAACTTACAAGGATGTACAATTATACTTTATTGTAGTACGGCCGAAAAAAAAGCATGTTCCCCAGGGGGGCCCGCCCCACACTTTGAAAATCCCCGATCTAAATGCAACATCAAGTGATTTGTGGCCAAGGTTGAGGGAAACTATTGGGGAATCATAGTTCCATACTGTGATATATATTCAGAAATACGAAAGTAAAAAAACTACCTCACAGTAGTAATTTGGTGAACTGTCCTACTTACGTCTATCCTACTGTTCTACTAAATACCAACAAATCAATCTTTCAGTTTTTCAGTGTTAGCCCTGGAATAGTTAAATAAAAACCTAAACTAGAATAAAATTTTATAAATCTAATGATTGTGTGTTAGCATCTGCCCTACTGTCTTCATGTTCTACCAGGTCTTCTCTTTGGCCATGTCTACTGAAACTGAGCAAAGATTAGGAGATAATTCTTCCTGGGGTGAATAGACAAAGCTGTCATTGGTGGATTTCTCACACCATTCATGGCCGCGGCGTCAGACGAGTGGAGCTGCAGATGTTCACAGATTATAGGCTTGTGTGATAATCAGCTTGGTGGCGACGTGTTCACTCTCTCATTACCAGTGGCCACGTGTGACAGATATGAGGTGAAACAATCTCTATCCTGGCTGCAAACACAGTGTTGAGTTTTTTTCTTTACGCTCTACGAGTAGAAAAAAATAAATACTTACAAGCACGCCGGGGTAAACAGAAAATAACATTGTGCACCATTTTCATTGATCGCACAAACACACCTCAGACAATATGTAAAATCCATATGATCCGTTATTGTCTTCTGATGATGAAAACACGGAAACTGCACGGTACTGGATTCTGGCTGTATGTTTAAGTTACAGCCACTAGATGGCAGCAATGCAGCTAAGTTAATAAATAAATCTCATACCCATATGTGGTCTGTACATAAAAAATACATAAATAATACCGGGCCTCTATAGATGTCTGTAGACATCGGAGTCAGAAATGAAAAGTTAACAAAGTTAATATTGGACATCCCAAATTTTGACTCAGTCTACACGTGTCAACATGAAACTAACACCCTGCACCATTTTAATTGATTACACAAACGCATCTCATTCTTATATAATCACCGTAGCCTTGTTGGTCACAAGTGACAGTCAGACAAATGTAGATCCCATGATTAGTTAAAAATAGAGATATGAACCTAGATCGAGGACATCAGGTCAGGCTTGAGCTTCTTCTGGGGGAAATACCCATACTGTCTTAGTATGTGGGCCAATAGGGCTGAAAACCAGGGCACGTACACTAGTAACACTAGTACTGTGTTCCATCTGTACATCGTGGTTCTCCCTTGGCTGCTCAGTACAGGTCTCCTTTCTGAAAATCAGATCTTGCAAATTCCGTTTTCACTATTCATATCAAAGTTCTGTCTTTAAAAATGTGGTTTTCTGTTTTGAAATTGAGTTTGGAGCATTGGCGAACGACTTGGTTATCTGGAAGACATCGTATACGGTGTACTTTTGGCCCAGTGTACTTCTTCGCCACTGGATTCTGCCAAATAATTTCTATCCTAAAAAGCAAAATGGCTGGATATTTGCGTTACGGTCACTAGATGGCAACAATGCAGCTAAGTAAATAAATAAATCACATAGCCATATGTATCTTTAAGTTACCGTCACTAGATGGCAGTAATGCAGCTAAAAAACAAAATGCACATACTGCCCTAAAAAGCAAAATGGCTGGATATTTGCGTTACGGTCACTAGATGGCAGCAATGCAGCTAAGTAAATAAATATATCTTGTACCCATATGTATGTTTAAGTTACCGTCACTAGATGGCAGCAATGCAGCTAAAAAACAAAATGGAGGTACTGCCCTAAAAATCAAAATGGCGGCACTTCTTCCCCTTTCCTTCTAGACACTATCCTGTTCACTTAACTTGGTTATTTTCCATTCTCCAACACTAGTGTTCGTATTATTGTGTGAAATCAGTCTTAGGGAGGCCCATAGAGAGGAAATATATAATAATAACGGAATATAATAATAATGTTTTCTACTTTGTGAATGTACTACAATTGTATTTTAGAGTGAGTCTTGAAACACATCTAATTTATTTATGTAAGTCTTCTTAATTGTTTCCTCACAGACAATTCCACACTTGAGAAGGACTGCACATGTCTTCCATATTGTCTCCAGACTGCAGCTGGTTCGGCTGTGAGCTTTAGACTCACTTACTGACTTGGTGACTGATGTGAACTGAACATCTGACCTGATGCTGAAATCACATGCCGGGCTATGAAATGTTATTTTAAGCTCAAGAAGCTTTGTTGATGTGAAGACATTTTTTCCACCAACTTGTGCAAATAACAAATGTAGTGCTTGCGTATAACATTACAGTTACACATTTAGCGCCCACTATCTTTAATCCAAAGCAGTTTACAGAGGAGGATTAACCTCATCAAGCCTCTGGTCCCTCTGGGATTTGAACTCAGGACTCTCAGTTCTCTGCTTCCTAATCAGGCATGCTAACTACTACCCTGTGGAACCACATTAGAGATGTGGTTAGCGTTATTATCTTCGTCTTCTTATCCGTTGCCTGGTAGAGGGGCAGCAGTCTCCTCAACCGCCACCCAAATCACACTGCACCATACTGTGAGCCTTCCTGTGGGTGATGAACCCACTCGAAAATAAGTGTCAAAAGAGTGTTGCTTACTCTTAGCTTAAAAAAACTTGTATGTTGGGAAGCTCATAGGTAAGGATTCTTGGGGCTATATTTGAACTGTAGCCTTGTGGGCCCAGGTCTGCTTCCTTAAACACCAGACCACCCCTGGGGATTTTTTGAAATACAGTCATGGAAAAAATTATTAGACCACTCTTTCTTTAATTTCTTGTCCATTTGAAAGTCTGCTTCCACTTAATCTACATTAATCTGGACAAATATAATAACAACATAAAAGGCTCATAATTCAGTTTAATTTCAGAGCTGATTTCTGGACGTTTTGCATGGTTTTATTGACAGTGACCAAAATCACTTCCGTTCCTACATCACTAGCAATAACATTGTACTGACAACTACAGTGCTTTTAGTCATTGCATGGTTTTGTGTTCATTGTTTCCCCCTGGTGATAAACCTTTAGTGGAACAAGGCATTAAGATGAACAAGGAATTGAAGAAAACAGCAGAGTGGTCTAATCATTCTTTCCATGACTGTATGTCAACTACCATCAATCCATCCATTTTAACACAGTGTTGGGTAACGGCAGCAGCAGTCCCCACAACTGCCGCCCAAATACCATTGCACTGCATCGCACCTTCCTGTAGGTGGTGAGTCAACTGGAAGTCAACTTTATTGAACTTTGCCCAGGAGTTGAACCCTAGAGTTTCTCACCAGTGACAGAGACATTGGCTCTGGACCAATTAAGACCTAAATGTTGACCTAAAAAGAATCCAATCTAGACTAGTCCTCCATGAGTGTTCCGCAAATAACCAGTGTCTAATAATACTAGCTTGCACTTTAGATTAGATTAATGCCCAGATTAATGCCTACGCCCACATGCAATACATATGTAGGTCATGTAGTTGTGTAACTGTTAACGAATCAGTTTAAAACACAATAAAGTTAAGCCTCGACCCTAAAGTGAAGACAGGCGGAGTCCAACCAAAGACAAAGTATGAAGAGAAACTCAAGTTTTACAATTAAACAGCAAAATGTTTACATTTCCTGGCAATAAAATGGATTTCCACTGCCAAGAACCGACACTTCTATTGAGTAAGCACTGAGAAATTAGCATTTGATCCTGTAATACCGCACGGCCATAGATAAGTAGGTCGCATTAAACTGTGCCGCACAACCAATATTAGCCAGAAGCGTAGATTTAAAAATTTAATGCAGAGTCACTTCCTGGGGATATTTACTGGAGCACAGTAAAAGGCATAAAAGTGCTGCGGAACAGACTGCAGGAGCCAGAAGCCTGCGCTCTGTGAAAGGTGAAGTAAGGTGAAAGAGCAGGAGTATTTGAAGTCAACCGCCAACTGCGAGGGCCCGTGCAGCTGAAGGAATGCACTGTATACACAGAGGTGCTGTACTGCTAACCTGCAGTCAGGCATGAGAGGACATGTTTTTCCATAGCGAGCTCAAAGACTGATGGTCCCAGCTCAACTGAGAAGTATAAACAAATGTGGATTTTAGTTTCAAGGAGTTCCACTTCCTCCTGCTCCTCCACAGAGAGGAGACTCAAATATCTCCCCTCGACTTACTGTCGTCGTGTGCTGGTGATTTCACCAGTGCCATTGTTTGTCAGTGACAGTTACTAGCTTAGGGTGTTCTGGAGCAATGTTGTTTATGGTTTTTGTGTTGGAGGCTTTGGTGAAATCAAAACTTTTTTTCCAAAATTGTGTCTAAAATACATGCATCGACTATGTATTAGAGCAGTGCTTCTCAAATAGTGGGGCGGGGCCCCCTGGGGGGTTCGCGGTGTGATGCTGAGGGGGGCGCGTGTGACCCTGGGGAACATGCTTTTTTTTCCGCCGTACTACAATAAAGTGTAATTGCACATCCTTGTAAGTTGAACTATATCTATTTCTTTTTGTTTTCTTTTTGTTAAGCATACGATGTTATGCAGAGGTGTAGCTAGAACTATTTTATAGACAATTGCTATTATTTATAGTTGCGGCAGAGAGTGGGTGGTGGGGTGGTGAGGTGCGGGGCACGCGCAAATTGTTTTCTTCTTCGGGGGGCGTAAGAGAAAATAATTGAGACGCATTGTATTAGAGCAACAATAAGTGGTAAAAGGTAGAATTACTACACATTCATTAACACAATAGATACAATATGTAAAATAAATATGAACTGTTATTGGTTTGTCCACCGATAATGAAAACTTGGCAATTGCACACCACTGGATTCTGCCACATAATTCCTGCCCTAAAAAAAGGCTGTATATTTAAGTTACAGTCACTAGATGGCAGCAGTGCAGCTAAGTAAACAAATAAATTGCATACTCATATGTGGTCTATACAGAAAAATACATAAATATAGCCAGACGTGTATCGCTGTTTGTAGATATCAGAAATTAAGCTCAATATCGGCATAAAGTTAATATCGGACATCCCACATTTTGACTCATGTCTGCGTGTGTCAACAAGATTTGGAGAAAAAGCTAGAGAAGCTAGATTGAGATGGTTTGGACATGTACAGATGAGGGACAGTGGACACATTGGTAGGAGAGGGATCCTAGAGATGGAGCTACCAGGTAGGAGACAAATAGGAGATTTATGGGCGCAGAGATGGAGGACATGGAGGTAGTTGGAGTTGAAGATACAGAGGACAGGGTGAGATGGAAACTGTTGAATTGCTGTGACAACCCCTGAAAAGAGGACAAGCTAAAAAAAGGACAGGGTGAAAAAGAAAAAAAAAGTTCAAATACAGTTTCCTGAGTGCAGTTCAAACACAGGTCTTAACCATGTCAGATGTGGCCTTAATGCATCACCAGAGCATCAGAGACATTAACAAATAATGTTCAGAGGTAGTTTGAGGACACTGGTGGTCTCACTCATGTGCATGACTGAGCACGCTCCCCCCTAATCCGCGGGATTATGAACTGCCTGCCCAGATCAGTGGAACACATTTTTGGTTTAGTTTGGACAGAGCTTTGACAGTGACTTCACAGAACTCGTGGGCTCTTTCAACAAAACAGTTCCTGTAATACTTTGAAATATGTGAACGTCAACATAACACATCGTACGTTTTTTTTTAGATTGACGTAGCGTGGTTTGCTTCCGATAATAGTGGATTTCAGTTCTTTCTAAGTTTTTCCTCGTGTTACTTGTTGACAAGCACCGCAGTCCAGTCCACATCTAGTAATAAGAATTAATAAACTTCCACTTTTAACATTTCCTTATTTATCTGTACAAAACTGGGAAAAGGGATGAGAAACAATGCGGCCTTGACCGAAGAGTACATGGACCTAATTTAGTCTGACTGCAGTCATTCAGGACGGTGGTAATCTGATTTTACACCCACGTCTGCAGTGACTTTGTCACTAACAACATCTCCTGTGGCACGCATGTGAAAAAGATTATCGGCTATGAAATATCCAACCGTACAACACGAGAAAAATATTCTTCAGCGTTTCACATACAGCAGATATGCGTCATGATCGATAAACTAATTATACTGATGCTAATGACAATTAAGTGGTTTCTGTTTCAAAAGCTGAAATTAACTCCGGCCAAAAACAAAGAGTGGTTTGTTGCACGTCACACCGATCATTTTCCTGGTGTTATTTTGAGGGTCGTCTGTAATTACCAATATGTGACTTTAATTAATAATCGTACAAAGTACGAAAAAAAAAACACCTACGAAATAGTTTCACGATCTATCTGCAGAGACAGATACTTGTAACTCCTGATAAGATGATTGTACTTTACAGTAGCAAGTAATAAGGCTCATGGATTGGATTTAATTTTTTTTTTTTTTTTTGGCGCTTTGGTTAAGAGTCCTCGTCTCCTGGTGTGGAACACCAGGGTTGTCAAGTTCACAGCTCACGCTGTACAACCCGACACCACACGTCTTGCTCCTGTAGCCAGAACTGTTTAGGATAAAAAGTTCTGATAGATGTATTTTACTGTAAATTAAGCTGATGAGGAGGAGGAAGAAGACAAAGCCAGTATTGGGAGATGCGCAGATGTCCACAGTTGCTTTGTGAGACACAATAAAAATACCTGTGGTGGGCCGTCAGAGCCAGCAAAGCCTTCTTAGGGCCATTTAGCTGGCCCTACACACAGGGTTAAGCTCTCCTGGGAGTCTGACAACGTCATCTTGTTTGATTTTCCCCGACTGAAAACAGAATTGACTGGGGAATCGAACCCCGGAACCTTGTAGGGACAAAACAAATTGTCAACCACTATGCCACCGGCATCATAAATGTCAAAAATACCAATAATAATTTAAAATGCTCTGGAAATTAAGTGTTTGATTAGCCTGCTACTGCTCTGCAAGTAAAGACATATTCCTGACAATGTTTGTCACGACAAAGGGAAGGTTACGATGATGATGGACCAGACCAGAAAATGTCCTAGCAACGTGGTCAGTCTGGTCTGTCAGTTCTGCCAATCTGCTTCGTGTTTACTTGTTGTACTCCGTATGTTTGTATCTACAACGTAGGGGTAAATCGAAGATAAATCGTACTCAAGAAGCGATCGTAAGATGAGAATCACTTGACGTAACTCAATGTGCGCTGCACGAAGCAAATCGCGCGACTTAGCCACCTGATCAGCCAAAAAATCTTGGCAAAATTGTTCAGTGTACACTTCAGTGGGCGTTAGGGTGGTTGGTTGCTTCTGCTGGTCTCATCGCCAGCAAGAAGGCTCATGAGGGCCTGGTATGGTGCTGTGTGATTTGGGTGGTGGTCATGGAGACTGTCCTGGCAACCTGTTAGTGAAGGAATGGGCAGACTTTCCGACTCACAGTCCACAATTGGCCCCTTAAATTGGACACAAGGACAGTTTAAGAGTCGTTAGAGCAAATTAGCCTTCACTCTGCCCTCTAATGGGAAAGTATGAGTATTAGGGTAAAAAAATTTGTGTATAAAAATCACTACACAAACTATTTATATTGTTTATAAAGGTTTGACGGGCCGTATTACAAAGCAAAATGGGCCGCATCTGGCCCCCAGGCCTTAGTTTGGCCATGCCTGTGTTGGCAGATAAATGGATGAAAATTGATTTTTTTAAAGCTTTTTTAAACATTATTAAAAATGAAATCTATAGTCAAACTAAATCCAAATACCAAAGTGTGAATTTAACTGCTTCACTATCATTGTAGCCCTCTAGTGGTTATAAACCCTCTGTTGAAGAGCTCTGGCATACACTGTAAAACTGTAAATTATAATGACTCATTTAAGAGACAATTGAGATTTTTTTTTTACTTTAATAAAACAAATATTATATCTAAAATAATATAGATTTACTTGCTATCAGAAAATATCCTCTGGTGCTCTGTCTTTGTGAAAACATCCAGTCTTATATTTGTGGTATTCCTCGTGTCTTGTGTATCCGTTTCTTTACAAACTCAGCAAATGGAAGCAACATTGGAAGTCTCTTTAGTTTGTCTTCCTGGCCCTGGTCCAATAACTGCTCTCCTTTTAACCCTGATTCTGCTCTTTACAAATCATCGGGGAGCTATCTGGCTCCGTTACTGCTAAATCCTCAACTCCATCCACCATGGAAGTCATTAACTGACTGCTGTGCAGTGCTGGCCAGGCAGTGTACAGTAGATCTGCCCCGCTATTCTGCTGTAAGCACCAGGCTCCTGCATCTGGAAACAATGCTGATGACAGCAGGGAGAGAGAACCCAAACAGTTAAGCTGCGGGGATGTAAAACCAGGATAATGTGCTGAAAGATGCCAAAATGTTTAGCAGAGCGAGGGGGGGTGGGCGGGTGGGGGTGGGCTGCAGAATGCCAGGATAATTGCCCCATCACCACAAATGACCCTACATACAAACAGCACGGTCAAAAGTAGTAAAAACATTGGGTTCTGTCTGCAGTATTTTAAAGAGTATTTAAAGTGATATTACTCAGACGTGAAGCGTCTCATTTGCGGGAGGCCAAAGTAAACATAAGTAATAGGTGAAAAGGAACAATCACATGAGAGTTAAACATTAATAGACACGTATATAAAGTCTCTCACGTCCCCATCCGCCCACGCGTCTCTTTGACAAACCCACAACACAGAGACTCCATACTGCGCCCTTCATCATGGGCCTTTAAAGCGGGCGCTTCTCATGTGTGATCGGACACAGTTTGCCCCGGAATTCAGTCTCCGGGTTACGATGATGCATCGGTGCATGAGAAATAAAGCCGGAGTCGCTGGGACAGAATGTTTCTGCTTGGGTTCAGCTGGATTTGTCAAGTATATTCAACACGTTGTAGTGATGGGTTCAGCGAGGACACCTTAAAATAAACCTGCAGACATCGTGATAAGTAACAGGCAGGGGGTGACGATGTGCAAAGTGTGTAATGTAAGACTGGAGGATGTTGAAGGCTGAAGCGGCGCACGGCAGGGATAATTGCTTCATTACTTAAATGACAGTGTGAAAGAAAAAAAAAAAATCCGTGTTACAAAAGTTTTTAACTTTTTCCTGGTCTTCCAACGTGTTGACAGAAACATGGTTGACGTGTGCGATAAACAAGATGTGATGGTTTGTGTTTCTGTCTGGTTATTGTTCCTCTTTATCAAATCAGGCCACTACACTTTCTATCCGCAACAGCCAAGGTCTAATGATACGACTCTAATCTATGTGGGCAGCGCTCCAGTCAAGGGATATATGGTGAGGGCACTTTGACTTTAGCACGTCCTAATATTAGAAAAGAGTTAGTTGCAGAGATTGTTGAGCAGACAGGATGTCTGGGTCTAAACAGAGACTATCTGATTGACCAAGTTTGTTATACACCCTGAACCGGACGACTGAGCGAGAAACCGTTATCACTGCGGCAACAAACAAATACGTCTGAATGTTTACAGAGTGAAATGGAGCGTCTGCAGTGAATACTGTACAGTAAGCCAGGAAAAATACCTGGTTATTATAATGTAATCAGGTTGGCAACATGTTGTTCTTTATTATTGTGTATGAGCAACAAATTAATAAGCTACAGTATTGATAATTTAGTTTTAAGGAGGATATATATATATATATATATATATATGGATTAAGGATTAAGGTTCGAAAGCTGAGGCAGCACTGTATGCACATACTGTATATATATGTATATATATACATATATACATTATATACATATCTATCTATCTATCTATTGTGGTGGAGAATTGTGTGTTATGAACAGACAAAGT
>JAFBJS010008700.1:8570-32471 GCA_016785265.1 Paraplagusia blochii
GCAGGATAATGACCCAAAGCATACAGCCAAGGCAACCAAGGAATGGCTCAAGAAGTAACATATCAAGGTCATGGAGTAGCCCAGCCAGTCTCCAGACCTGAATCCTATAGAAAATCTTTGGAGTGAGCTGAAGTTCAGAGTTGTCAAGCGACAGCCACAGGATATTGAAGAGTGGACCAAAATTCCTCCTAATATGTGCAGAAACCTGGTCATCAACTACAAAAAAAAAAAAACATCTGACCTCTGTGCTTGCTAATAAGGGGTTTGCCACAAAGTACTAAGCTCTTTTCAAATCCTTATTTTCCTCAATAACATGCAAATAAATTTATATAAATTCTTTTAAGTCGCTTTCTTGATTTTCTTTTGGATATCCTGTCTCCACATTTTAAAATACACCTAACATTAAAATTACAGACTGATCAAGTCTTTCTTAGTGGGTAAACCAACAAAATTAGCAAGGGATCAAATACTTCCTTTCTCCACTGTACATATATGATGCCTTATCTGCACAAAGATATTAGATCCCGTCACGTACAGAGAACAGATTACACCACACGGCTCCTGTTAATTAGCTTCATGTGTGCTTAGAGAGTTCATATCCCAAAGGTGCATTTAAAGAAACTATTACAAACTGAATAAAGCGTGGCAGAGCAGTCCAGCTATTCATCCATCGCCACAAAGGTAAAATTAGCAGAGTGCTTCAAACACAACTCATTAGCCGTAGGACTTAAAATAAAACCTTCAGAGTTTATTTCAGTATAAGAAAAATACAGGCACAACACCGTGTCTGAAACGCATGTGTTCACAAAAGATAAAACTAACCAAGGGTCAGTTAATCAAGGGAAATAATCTAATATCGTGGCGTCCCATTTGTCTCCCTTTTCTTTCATTTGCTTCTGGAGGAGCTCATTAAAGACCCACATAGCCCTTGGATATTTAATCATTTCCAAGCAAGATGTAATGGATGTACTGAATGAATCCACAGACTGGGAAATCATGGCAAAATTCTGAATACAAATTCTTCTTTTTACCCTTTACCACTGTCTCTTATCTGATATGTCTTTTCTATGCACCGATTTAAATGTTTCATACAATCTGAATGCTGTCAGCCGTGTGTGTTGAAACGGAAGAATATGAACCAATATGAATATGAACCAGTCACTGATACAGTTCATGCTATAGATCAAATGTTCTATTTTAACTGACAATGTGGAGCATTGAAGCAGGAAACTGTTTTCTGAATAGATGAATGAAATCCTCACATAACAAATGGCAGAATTTCACATTCACATATAGCAGATGGGATGCAGAGCAGCACACTGCTGGGTGATCTACGGACACTTACTTCACACATTCCTCCTTCCAAACCTGGAGCAGACGGGAAGATTCATCACAAAACCCTACATTGTATTTCTGCAGCAAGCTTCATAAAGAGACTTCTAGGGACCCACAGCGTTTATTTAAAATATTTTATTTCCATTTCCCTGCCTAACAGATTTTACAACCTTTCTGTAAAACATAGGTTGCCAAATTGACCGGTTACAAAGCTTATGTAGGTGCCGTCACTGCAAGACAAATAAATTAAAAAACTCTCCACACTAAATTCTCTAAAAAAGGGGGTGAATTCCCAAGAAAGTTTGGGAATCACTGCTTTTATTTATCTTCTCCTGTCTTTTCCCCTGGTCTCCAGATCTTGGAGAAGCTTTTCACTGACCTGCTCCACCTGAGTAACAACAGCTTTTCCCCCGTTAGGTTGAATATTAATGGTCATAACACAACACATATCCACCAGTTCCTCTTGACATCTGCGCATCCCAGCTTCAAGCTCGCTCCTCCTGGCTGGGTCTCGTTTCAGGGCTGTCTTCTTGGCCACAGAGAAGCCCAGCAGACCTGTCAGAACTGCATCAGAGAGTTCCACATCCAGGTAACCAGTTCCATCTGACACTGTGGCACAGACACTCCACGTATTGTTGCTGCTGCTCAGTTTCCCCAGGAGAGTCACGATAAAAGCTTTGACTCGTATTTCATTGACAACCTGGTTATGCCCAGTGTTCTGGCATAAGTAAATAAAAGGTGGAGTGGTCAGAGTAGAGCAAAGGTCTTGACTGTTACTGTGTGGACTTCTCACTGTTCCTTCTGAATCAATGCTGTGTGTACTGAACCCTATTGTTTCTCCTCTGGTGTTTACTTGGTCTTTAACAAGTCCTTGTTTCACAGGGAAAAGACTATTCCCTCCTGCTGCCTCGGAGGATTCTTCCTCATTAAAAAAACACTCCATGTCTTCATCCATAAAATCCATCTCATTATTCCCGTCAAATTCTTGTTGAGCTGATGGCTCTTGGGCTGCTAAAAAACGTGACCCAGAGCCATGTAACACGTTCTGTTGGGACTGTGCTGTTTGAGCTGTGTAGGTACTGTTCAAACTATTAGGATTTCCACCAGTTTTGTTGTTTTTTTCAGAGGTGTTCCTGTGTGTGTACGACTGTGCTGTCTCAGCTGCCGTTTGTCGAACACTCCCACTGTTGATCTCCTCCAACAGGAGCTCATCAAAGTCTTCATCAGAAAAGTCTACCATTTGATTCTCGTGGTCAAACAATGGGAGAGCTGTATTGTCAGGATCCTCCTGGTGTGAACCACCTCTGCTGTTTAGGATGAAACCAGTTCTAGCTTCACTCCTAAAAGTCACCAGATAAAATACCAGATTAACAACCCCATGACTTATTATAGGGTTAAATTTCTATCCGAAAGTGACAATGTTTTAAAATTTAAAAGCATTTTTTTAAACTGCAAATGCAATTTTTTACCCCAACACTCACCTGGATGAAGCTGCGGACAGGACGCTCCTAGTTGAGGAACCTCTGTAGTCACTGTCTTGAACAGACTCTGTTTGAACACTTTCTATGTCGTCCTGGCCATCCAGACTGGCCAACAAATCAGCATCTTCAAAATCTAGGACGTCCACTTCATGGTTAACTGAGGAAAATTAGATGGGAACCCAGATCATTAGCAAAGTGTTTATTCAAGTAATATTCCTGCTATAGGTCAATTTGAAGATCTAGATTTGCATTTAGTCAATTAAAAGGTTGATAATGGTTTTGCTTTGTACCTGAATCAGTTTACTTAGTAGTCAAACAATGACTTAAACAACTGGACAATGATTATTTTTTGACTTAAACAACTGGACAATGATACTATTTTTATACTATCGTGTATACCCTGTTGAGATGCTTGTAGACCCTCTCCATTACTCTCCACCGACTGGTGCTGCTCCTGTTGTTGTTGTTCCTCTTCTGGGAGACCCAGTGTCCGACACAACACACGACCCTGACAAAAAAAAAACAGAGAAATGTTACACCAAATGTGTCCGTATTATCTGCCTTATGGCATGATCCAGTAGACATTTTGTGGTTTCAAACTAATGAAATGAATTAAACTCAGCTCTCTTTTCAGACTAGCAACTTACTGGGTTATTCCTTTCCACCAGATCCTCCACTTCACCACCCAGGACTTTGACATTTGACGGTCCCAACAGCAACATCCCAAGTCTGCAGATTATCTTCCCCTGCAGCTGTACTTTAGCACCGGGCCTAAGGGAGTCATTATTTATTTTTTAGATATTGATCTCCAAATAAAACAAAATGTGGTTCCTTCAGTACTATTGGCAATTTTTTTTTTCCACAATTAAATTTTTACCGTAGATCTGCACTGAGTGAGGGGATAGTCTGATATTCCATGGCTTCAAGGTTTTGGACTCCATCAGTTACCTGAGCAAAAAGCAAACACAAATAAGTATAAATGTAACAACAGCAACACTTTTTTTTTACATAATATGCAAAATACAAAAAGGTTTGTTAAAAGCTCCACATCCAGAGTCTTGTATAGTCAACCTGGTAGACTAAAATGTGGATTGTGGTAGACCACATTATTCCATATGGCTACTGGCGATGGGTACTGTGCATTGTCACTGCACTGCACACCATGACTCCTAAATGTCATGCTAAAAATGGTTTAAGGAAAATTGTTTTTTTTTTTAACTCTGTTTCTAAGCAACACCAGTCCACTACAATTCCTGAGAAACCTAAGAGCAGAAGTAAGTGTATGCTCCAGATTAGAATGACAGACTGTGCCTCATATTCCAGCAAATTACTCATTCATATTTTCTCATTGGCTGGTCCAGTTCACTCACATTCACTTAGGAAGTGAAGCAGACATCGTCATTACTGTGACTAAAAAAAAAAACCTTTCCAGGGGGTAGAAAAATGAAAAACTAAATGAATACATCGCACTGTTTAACATTTTTCTTTATTAATATTGTAAATGATCAATCTGCTGCAAAGCACCTATACTTGAGATCTTTTTTTCACAGAACATTGAGCTGAAAATTAAAGATTTTCTGTCCCTTGTTTTTGGGTAGGATTTCACAATCAGCATTTAATGAAGGAAGGAAGGATGGAAAGCAAACTCCTTGTCATTGTGACATTGTGATTCACACCACTGCACACCACTTCCTTAACCAATAGGCCACCAACTGCCCCACCATCTTAAAGGTAACAAATTAATATTTACACATAATAGTGTATCAATACACATACCTGTAACAATAACATGCGGGTGGGTTTGGCTTCCCAAGGTCTCTGTGTGGTCTGTGTAACTGCAGAAACTTCATTGTTGCTGCAGTCTCGGCCCTTCCACTTCTGCAGCTGACCATACGCGGGCTGACTGACGTCCAGCAACATGTCAACCTGAAACGGTGAAACACATAAAATAGCATGATCACATCAAATGTTAAAAATCTAGTGTTACACATCTGACGATGCATTTTTGTGGAATAACTTGTTGTTGTTTATAATACGAAAAAACAGGACTTTGACCCAGAGTCTCCAGCAGTGCCAGGTGTTGGCTCTGTAATAACATGATTTGACTGTGCTTTAATCATGTTCAACAGCAGTGATTTGGTCCTTAAAAAATATGATTTTTTTTGCAAAGTGAGTCGGCAATGGAGACATTTGGAATACGAAATGCCTAAATTGTATAACATAAACACACATACAAGGAAGTATACAAATGAAATACTTTTTCTTAATTCATCTTTTTATTAACTATATCAGGCTTATTTTGTATTTCTAATAACATTGGTTAGGGTTAATACTGTCAGTTGTCTAAAAGTGGTCTATGTTCATATTTAGAGGTAGTGTTAGTCGTTATTGCAGGAAACATCACCAAAAGCATGTCCAGCTCTTAATAAGGCTGTTTCCTTGAATTTATAATAACATTGTGAGAATGTACAAGGACAACTGTGAGGTTCATTGTGGCACACATCCTATTAGTTAAAATTGTTTTGTTTTTTTATATGTAAAAAATAAGAAGCACTATACCTAAAAGTACTACAAGTAATACAGTGCTAAGAAAGAACAAGTTTGATTATGGTATTTTGGGCTTATAAGTAAAGAAATAAAAAAGGACCGTAATAATTGATAGTAAAGTGTTTTGCACCTGTACACAGAAGACGCCATTGAGTTCAGTTTTTTGTGCCTCAGAAAGATTCCCAGGAAGAACAGGATAGCCCAGATCTCTTAGATCTGTCAACAACCACTGATCCAGGACCTGAAATTACACAAAATGTACAATTTCAGGATGTGTAAGACACGTCCTAAAATTTGTCATCTACAGTGACAATAGTAGGCAAAACCCATCTACTCAAATCAGCTTTATTGTCACTTTGGCTTGAGATAGATTGAAGGGCATGAATCCAAGCTCTTCAAATAAATGATGACATATTGACTTGGTTATTTAATATAAACATATTTGGTTTGCACACTAACCTTCCTAATCTTGTCTTATGTTTCTGGAATCATAAACTTAGGAACAAACTTGCCTTGAAAATTCAGCATTGTCCTTCTTAAATATCCATCAGGGGGGGAAAAAAATCAGTTTTGGCAAAGGAGGTACCAGCTGTTCAGTAACAATATTTAGATACACAGTGGCATCCAAGTGATGCATTAATGAGGGGATACGGGACCGTACCAAATGGATAGCAATTTATGCCATTTACAGAAAAAGAATGCCTTGCTGTCAGTGTGGTGCAACAGACATAAGAATGTGACAGAACAGGAGGTGATCTTTGACCTCTCAATTGCCGCTTCAGTCCAATAAAGCATGTTGTCATAAGCCGAGGAGGCACAGGTATAGTGACCTAAAGTGCAGTTAAGTCCTACCTGTTGATTTATTTGCCGCTGTGACAGACGGCCTGCACCTCCTGCCTCTTCTTGTACCCATTCTACACAGGCTTCTAGCCAGGCAAAGGGAACCTGGATATTCCAGGAGGACTGTAGCCAGGCTTGGGTTGCACTGGACACTGCCTGAGTCTGAGGGGGCATTCCAATCCTCCCAATGGAAGTTAATTTGAGCCTGTGCAGAGAAATGTCATTAAACCTTATACCTAACTACTTACCTAAATCTATATATCTATATCTATATATATAATACTTAAATTGGGCGTATAGACAGCTGCTATAATCGTATCAATATCTTGTTGTATGCGCCCTATAGGTCAGTTCTTCTGAGAAATATTTGACAAACCAACACACAAACACACACGTAGTATTTTAATTCAGTTAACTTCCAATAAACCTTATATACCCTTCTAACTTTTAAATAAGTTTAAATATTTTTCTTGTCGTAATTAGGATGCCGTGAATAAATCCTAATGTTACTGAGTGGCCACGTCTGGATTATGTGGAGGAGAAAACATGTATTCAAGTGAAAGGTTTGTGCTGTGATAAACGTTACCCGCCAAACACGAAGGCAGCGTCTCTGCAGCGAAGAAGGGAATCCGTGAGGGCGCCAACATTTAACTAATGCAAGTAATAATTCCAAAAAGCTCAACGGATATTGCACTGATTCTAACGTCCTTATTATAACACGTGTACGAGGTTTTGTTTAAATAAAAATTATACTAACGATCATCTCTCCTAAACTAGAAGGACCGGAAAAACTCAAATTTGCCAACGGCCGAGAAACCGGAAAAGGGTGTGTTAGGCGAAGAAGCGCCTCTCTGTATTGAAACTGACGTCTGTTCAAACCAATCATAGCTCCCCATTTTATGCCCGCTTTCCGGCTCTACCAATAGGGGGCGTAAAGGTCAACCCACATTTCAAGTTTGGTGGAGAAGGAAGGGGACGAGCGAGACCTCACACGGAAGGTTCGTGAATTAAGTGGTACATATTGCTATTTTTAACGAAGTAAAGTAAGTAACTACAGCTTAAACTAATGGAACTAGGAATTTCTGTTTTTTTATGACGTGTTTAGTGTCCTCATTGAACGTTTTTAATCATTCGGCCTGGTTAGCTCAACCTGTGTACAAACGAAATGTATGCAACATGGCGAATGTAGTTAGCAGCTAGCGTCACCGCCTCACGTTTGTGTAATAATTAAATAACATATTTTCAGTTCCCCTTTCCATAACAGATCACCTCCCCGTGCCCTGTATAAGCATTTGTATTGGTTTTCTCTTTTAATTGCTTATTATTACGTTCTTAATGACGCTCATTGCGCTCCCTTCATGCTAGTTAGCATTGAAGTCGCTAATTGTCTTATCAAGTAGGGTTGCCTTTGCTAACGCAGCCCCGAACAATCAACTGAACTTGTACTGGTTCATAATAGGAATAATAAGACATTTGTATTCCATCTCTGATGTGCATTAGGTTATTTAAATGCTAGCGACGGGAAAGTATGTAGTTTGCGAAGCTATTTAAATGCATATTGAGAAGAAACGGTCGTAACTCCCCAATCGAAAATCTGGTTAGGCTATCGTGTCTGGCGAGGGGATTGTATTTGTAGATTTTTTTCATTCTGCCAGTAAAGATTTATTCTACTATATTTTTTAATAAATTTCAATTAATACGTTTATATCGCAGATGAGTGTAGCGTCTCAGTCGTCGGTGTCTTATCAAGTATTTCCTCAACGGTAGGTCGCAGCAGTTGTTTGGTTCGTGCGATTTTAGTTCCGCCTTTGAACACGCCCCTGTCTGTAAAATTAAATAAATATCGGTTAGTGTCGTTCTTGGACAGTTTTCTTTGCAGATTTTGTTCTCGCGTAAACGGGATCTCCAGAATGCGGTTGTATTTCCTCACTTAATAATTTTTCTTCTCATAATGCTCACAGCCCACCAAAGCTCACCGGGGCCAATTTTCTGCTCTCCATCTGTTGCTGCCCGTTTTTTACACCGAGGTGTCCAGCTCGTCGCATTGACCGTCAAAAGACCATGGAAACAGAAATTGAACAGCACGAAGAATCATTCAGCAACAACGAGACAAACGGTATAAATATCTCACCCTGTTTTCTGTTTTGTGTTAAGGTTTTTATTAAGTCTCAGATAATGTAGAAAGAGTTTTATTAATGTTGCAGGAAATTTTATGACTATGTTCAGAATCAGTACCTATATGATACAGAACTGGCAAAGGAATTTTAGTGCACGGCATGTTAAATTTCATAATTTACACTTGCAATAAATTGCTAGTTTTGAAAAACAATGGTGCATTTTGTTTGTGTGTGTGTGTGAATTGTTGATGATTGCAATGTCACAGATTTTGATGCTTCCTCTTATTATTTCCCCATACCAGGTAAGCGCCCTGCTGAGGATGCAGATGAACAGAAATCATTTAAGCGCTCGAGGAATTCAGACGAGATGGTTGAGCTCCGCATTCTCCTGCAGAGCAAAGTAAATTGGTCACGCTTTCAGTTCCTTCTGCACGATGAACATGTACAATAACATATTCACCGACAACTTTATTCTTTGTTTATATTTGAAATAACAATTTTTGTTCATTTGCTTTGTGAAAAAATGTAATTTAGGATTGATGCATATTATATGTAATTATATATTTTTTCTCTCAGAATGCAGGGGCTGTGATTGGAAAGGGTGGTAAAAACATCAAAGCTCTGCGAACAGACGTGAGTATATAAAAAATTTGCAGCAAAAATTCTGTAGACTTTTGTTGACACTCAAAATCAATCATGTTTTTCAACAACCTTATAAAAAGCAGTTGTTCCCTTCAATATATTCCTATTTTTTAAAGTTCAATAAAATATGAATTACATTTTTTTTTTTAAATTTAAATGTTATTTAAAAGTATCTCTTATTTAAACAAAGGCTGTGGTTAAGTAATCCCTGAAAACTCCTAAGGTTGATTGTAGTGTGAACCTCATGTTTTATCTACATTTAGCTGTGGTTTAAAAGAAAAAATGCCATTCTTTTATATTGATGTATTAAGTCAACTCAGTTGTCTTGAATTCTATCTTAAACTTCAATATTACTGGCACAGAGCTACATATAGACCAGTTCTGCTGAAGTTACTATTATGATGTTCAAAAACTTGGTCCAACATTAAATAATCCAATGTCACTGTCTCTTTCTGTAGCCGTTCACATTTGTTCTCCCCCTCCCACTTTCTCACCTTTCCAGGTCTATAATCCCAGGTTTATCTCTGTTTTAAAATACATTACCCATTTTTCAGTGTCACATTTTCTTGTTTTCTCTCTTTGACAAACTAACCTCTGAGAGAAACAAAAACAGTTCTCATTTGAATCAGTGTAGAGCCTGCATATTAAAATGTATTCCTCTTCCCTCTCCCTTGTTTATTTTACTGTTGACTTTTTGCCCACTTCCTCCTCTGTTGCCCATGTTCTGGATGGCCCCTCCTGCGCCCGCCCGCCCACCTGAAACCCTGGTTGGCCCTGCCCATAATCGTGCCCCGTCCTTAAATGGGCGCCTTACTTGATTGACATCTCTGCTCGAATGGCCCTGGCCCCTGCCCATGCCACGCCCAGTACAATGCCAGTGTGTCAGTCCCAGACAGCAGTGGGCCTGAGCGGTATGTCCCTAAGCTCCTCCCTCTCACTGCCTGAATACAGGTCAAAGAAAAAAACAAGAAATGATTAGTGAACATCCTGCTTCTGTCAAGTCACTGTTTTAACCTACCTGTCCTCAGTCTTTTAGCCAGAGTCAAAATAACTTGAGGCGGTAATGTCCAACTCTGCCTGTTAAAGTCATGTATGCTTCCTTTCATGCAACAGTTCTTATAAACACATCAATGTTGAAATGTAGGGTGGTGTTAGGGATTTTTCCACTACTTTGCCTCTGTCTTTTTAAAATCTGCAGCATCTCTGCAACATGTCTATTTTTTTTTTTATCGACAATTATCTTTCCTCTTGATCTTTAGCTTTTCACTTCTGTGGACCACAAAAGTTGACAGACTGGTGTTTTTTTTTTTTCTAATAGTCTCATGAACTCACTCCTGCTTCTAAAACATTCCATCCCTTCCTTGTGATATCCATGTTGTGTTGTTGTGTTGTTCCATACTGTATTGCAACAGGTGTGTAAGAAGTGTTATGTGTTTACTTGTGTGTTCTTTTTCCTACTTCCACTTCCATCCTAACTACTTGTTATTCTCGACTGTTGGAGCTTGAAAATATCAGTCATTTCCAGCCCGCTGACCTTTTAATTTTTGTTTGTCACCTGTTCAACATATACATTTTTTAGTAGTGGCAAATCCAAATTTTCATGGAGTAATCGGTCCTTTTCCTGTGGTCTCCCTTTCTGTCATTCTGCTTTAATGTACAAGTGTGCTACAATTTCTTCATGTTAGATCTATTTTATCATTATTATTATAAGGTGGATGCAGACAACAAATTGACATACTATATGCGTACAAAATAGTTTGTATATGTAAATGTAAAGCTTTATTATTTAAAACACCTCAATTTTTTTGTCATTGCTCTTTGGTGTGTGCATCCATCATTTTATAGTTATAGGAAATACACGTTATCCTTTGGCAAACCTGATTCAAGCTGTTGCAAGTTTTTTTTTAAAGACCTTTCCTCTCTGTGTTGCACCTTAAGTGGTTACCAATCGCAGTCACTTTCTTGGGGTGTATTTCCTTTTTCCTCACTATGACCTTCACAGTTTCTGAGATTGTTATACATTTTGTATAGATATGTCTCTAGTTTAATTTTTCCTCAGCATGTTATGACAAACACCTACATCAACTGTTTTTTTTTTGTTTGAAATTATAGTTATAACTAATGGGGTTGTCTTTTGATGTCTATTTTGTCAAATGTATAGTATTTGGTGCTTGCCATTCATACATTTTTTTTTCCTAAAATGTTCTTTCTTTTCTCCCTGGGATGCCTTCTGCACCATCCCAACACCATTCTTGACTATTCAACTTGTCACGGGTGTCTAAAACATGAAGCATCCTGAGCATCAGTGCTGACATCGAGACAGTTGGAGAGATCCTGCTGAAGATCATACCAACACTTGAAGAGGTGTTGTATCTAAAGTTGTAATTTTAATCTAGATCAAAACATGTGCTTGAGTTTTTTTTTTTATATATATATATTTTTTTTTTTTCACATTTTTTTACATGTAGATTGTATTGGTTCTAAAATATTGTCTCTCCCCAGTATCAGCAGTATAATGGTATGGATTTTGACTGTGAGCTGCGTTTGCTGATCCATCAGAGCCTTGCTGGCTCAATCATTGGAGTGAAGGGAGCCAAAATTAAAGAACTCCGTGAGGTAACCTTTTTTGTTATTGCATACATTGTCTTCTTTTTACTGCTAAAGTAAATACAGCATGTGGTAGAGACAGAAAGGTGACAGATTTTACCAAAAAAAAACAGCATGGCAGATGGCTATATTTGGAAATCCCCATGTGAACTTTTTTTCCCACTTTTATATAGAATACGAAAACCAGCATCAAGCTGTTTCAGGAGTGCTGTCCTCAGTCAACAGACCGCGTCGTGCTGGTCGGTGGTAAAACAGAGAGAGTGGTGGAGTGCATCAAGACCATGCTTGAGCTCATTGCCGATGTAAGGCTTTTAGATTTAGTTTTTTGTCAACTGTTTGTTGTGAAGATGAATACTTACTAACCTTGTCCATTATTTTAACCTTTGCTTTTTAAGGCACCCATAAAAGGTCGCGCCCAGCCCTACGATCCCAACTTTTATGATGAAACTTATGAATATGGTGGTTTCACCATGATGTTTGAAGACCGGGGCAGCAGCAGAAGAATGATGGGAGGCTTCCCAATGCGTGGCGGAAGGTCCAGTGCTGGAGACCGGGGTTATGATAGGATGAACTCCAGCAGAGGACCACGCGGTCCCATGCCCCCTTCTCGTAGGGACTACGATGATATGAGCCCCCGTCGAGGTCCTCCACCTCACCCAAGCAGAGTCAGCAGGGGGAGTAGCCGTGGACGCAACATGTCCATGGGACATCCACACAGAGGAGGGTAAGGGAATTACGCTACCTATGTTTTTGATTGTTGTCCAGCTTTACTTTTTCTTTCATAAACAGACATGAGTCTTTTCATTATTCATAGCCATTAATTAAGTTTTTTTAATGTTTGTCTTGCTCCAAAAAATACATTGCAGAAATATTTACAGTATATTACACTGTATGTTAGAATTGTTTTGTGTTGTACCCTACTGTTTTAAACAATTTTTTTCAGATAAAAAAATAACTTCTTCATTTTTATTTCATAGTAAAATCTTTCCACTCAAAATGATGTATTTATAGTTATCATCTCATTAACTGTCTGTGCTCATTACTGTGTGTGTGGGTGTTTGTCTCTTTTTCATTTCCATCTTGCCTGCAGAGATGATCGTTACTATGACTCGTACCGTGGCTCTGATGAGAGGTCAAAGTAAGTTCTTGTCCCAAATTCATTTGATTATGATGTATTGTCGGATATTATTACACGTAGATCATGTTATTTTACATTCTATTACCTCTTAAGAAATGGTTCACTAAAATAGCTTATATATCCATACGGCTCTGCCTCCTACTTTGTCTTGCAGATGCTGAGTAGTGTTGAGTGTATAGAACATTACTTTGCTGTTTTTAGTGTCAGTGCTTTACCGCTTGTAACTTAAATGAGTTTGTTACTGCATTACTCTGTCATATCCCTTCCTCGCTCAAGACTTTTCACCTATTCTACATAACCTGCTAGCTAATAATCAGATGTGATATTGCCTTTGTTTTTTATATATATATATATAAATAAAACCTCACAGGTTATTTGATTGTTTTTTTTTATCCAAAGTCCCAAAAGTCCTTTCACTTATTAGATATTTGTTATAATATGAAATTTCTCTACACATTTTCTGGTTTGTTGAAAGAAATCTCATTAAACGTGAGAACTTTATGCAGAAATCTGCAATTTTTTTTTCATGAAGTGACAGAATATACAGTACAATTTCTGTGCAACATAGTGCTGTGACGTATAATACATTATCCATAGTACACTTATTAGTACAAAAGCAATGTATGTCTTTACCAAATTCCTATTTTTGAAGACAGTTTTGAGGAGGGGAAAAACAACAGTACTTGGCTCTGATCATCATCACCACCACCACCTGTCACTCCTCTCACCATAACACTGTCAGAGCTGTTCCTGTTACTGTGTGGGAAGATGGCTGAGAGGAAATGTGTTTATACTGTAATCTTGCTCAGCATGTGTGTGCAGTTTGACCTAGACCAGAATTTCTCTTTGGAATGCTGTCAAGCATTTTCTCTAAGCAATTCCCTTTCTCTCCACCCCAACCAATATTTCTCTCTCTTCAATCATTCTCACTGCCTCTCAACATCTTCCTCTCCTCTGTGGTTTTCCTTTGTCAACAGTGACAGAAGAAGCAGACCAGATCGCTACAGCGACAGCATGGTTCGTATTCCCCTCTGAATGCATGTTCTATCTTATAAGACACTTTGGGATTCAGGGTATTTGTTCAGACAGACAAACATCCAGTACAATTTATTTGCCAATGTAACAGTTACCAGTGGTTATGAACTGGTCATATGTATGTAGTTCTGCATTACATTTTGATTCAAATTGGATGTACATGTAGGCTAGATTTGGCTTGGCATAAATCCTCCAAACCAAATGACCATAATCACCACAGGCGGAGAGACACTCCATAATTGCCCTCTTACTGTGTACTTTTCAAGACCAGCCTGCATTTCCTGCAAAGCCTGGAGATGTTGGGGGTGGGGTGGCCATACTTGGTTGCTAGGCAACAATAATGCTTTGTTGACAGACTGGAAGGTCTCCGTCCCTCTCTGAGAGCTGGCAGGATACTGCCTTCTGTTGCTCGGCAACAGGTTTTTGAATTGCATGTTGCCCTGGTGACAGCAGCAGCTGAATAGCAGGTGAAAATGGGGGCTGATGGAGATACAAGTAGAGACAGGGATGTGGAGGGAGAGGGAGGAGTCTGACTTATGGTTGAAATCTGGGTGGCTTTTAGTTGAGTTTGGTCTACATACCAGGTTGATGTGTCGTCCATACATTAAAGCATGCATGCATTTGTTTGGGACCTAAGAAATTAATATTTTTTTCTTTTTTGTTCTACAGGGTGGAGGATATGGTAGGTGCTTGTTATTAATTTTCTATGGCATTATACAAATGTGTTTTTTTTTATCTGATAATCTATGCATTGTCATCCTTGAATTTAATTTTATTAGGAATTGGAAATAGAAATTGTAAGTCTAACTTGATAGGAATATATTGTGGAAAAGCTTGAAATTGTACTGTTTTTCCCTAAAAATCCTTGTTTGAAAAAGAACAATTATTGTATGAAATCTGTAACAGTCTGTTGTTGTGTACTTTTCATCTTAGACAACAGTTCATCTTGGGATAGCTACCAGTCAGGTGAGTTTATTTATTACTTTGGTTTTTTGTCAGAGCAGACTGACATGCTGAGCCAGGTGTTTTGCATAAACAGAACGGCTTGAATTCTTATTGTATGTGTGCGCTCTACTTCCTGTTCCTCCCCGTCTGACTCTATACTCCTTTCACAAGGTGGACAAGGCTCCTACAGCGACATAAGTGGTCCCACTATCACCACTCAAGTGACAATCCCTAAGGATGTAAGTAAAACATGACATCCAAACGCCACAGAATATATATTGTTGTAAATAGTATTTCAAACTAATATTTTCCACACTTCATTGTATAAAGTAAAATAAAGGGGGTTCATTAAACATGCAAAAATGATATGTGCTATGATATACACAGAAATCAAATCTAAAATCATATCAGTTTAATCAAATTTGAGTAACACATTTACATGTATCACTGTTACATGTATCCACCCCCGCTAACCCTTTTGTAGCAACAATTATAAAAATAATAACTTAGACTTGCCTTATCTGAAAACCCTGAACTTGGGGTTCACACATAAATAAAATGCTATACACCATCTTTGTAATAGCTATTTTAGAGATTTATATATATATGTGCATCAAGATAATCAGAATACTTTGAATTATCCCTTATCTTTGTTTCTTTTAACCAGGTTCATCTTTAATGCTGTTCAATTGAAATGCATCTGAACTATGACAAACTTTAATGGCCTCACCTGATAAGAGCAGAACTCATCAACATTGTGTCTCTGTTTTATGCTGTCAGCTTGCTGGTTCTATTATTGGTAAGGGAGGCCAGAGGATCAAACAGATCCGTCATGACTCTGGAGCCTCCATCAAAATCGATGAGCCGCTGGAAGGTGCTGAGGATCGAATCATCACCATTATCGGCACACAGGATCAAATCCAGAATGCTCAGTACCTTCTACAGAAGAGGCAAGTTTCACTTTTATTTATATATTTTCTACATGCATACGAGTTGTTTTGGTTTTTGGCATTACAGCAAATGAAACAGGGAGATATATATATATAGACTGACAGATGCCAGTTTATTGTTGATGTTGACTGGAAACATTTTTGGGTGTGTAAAACATCTAAAAACCATTAATTCTGTTGTCTTTAGAGCTGATTATGGTCAATCTAAATACAATTTTTATGTCTAAGTGATTGTGCTGGTATACAAGTCAAAATCTGACATTGCATTCTTATGCTTAACCACCTCTTGAGTATAACATTTCTGCTACCAGCTGTTTTCTTCACTAACCCCCTTCCTCTCTCCCCATGCAACCTGAAACTTGTTCCAAACCTTCCTCTTGCATGAAATGGCTATGATGGAGAAGGCAAATGCGGTTGTTACCTTTGTTTCCGTGTGAAAATGTGATTGGCAATTTTCTTTGGCCATTTTTCATTTACCACAAGTGTATACATTTTTTTTTCCCAAAAAGAAGGTGACTTTTCCATCTCAGCCACTTCCCTGTGAAGAATGCAGTGGATTGAATTTTTTTTCCTTGGCTGTTGCTGTGTGGAAGACTAGTGATTTTGTTGTTTTTAGTTAGATCAACCGACAACAAATCACAGTCTGCCAAACAGCACAGGCTTCTCCTCTTCTGTCCTGCTTGACCACCAGTAGGCACGTATGGTCCACACTACTACCACTCAGATTCTAACAGTGCTTTAACCTGTCTGATAACATCTCCTAGACTGTCCACACTGTCTCACCTGTAGTGTCATGTCACCTACTCACTAACATGCTTGTGTTGAACTACTTACTGCGTGGATGTGATTTTTAAGTCCTCATTTATGTATGTATATATATATATATATATTTTTTTTTTTTTTTTTTCTCCATTTTTACGAAATCTGACAATGCGTGCTTGGGTTTTGCTCAGACGATGTGACCTCCATTTTTACATGTTTTCTGTCCTTGCTCTGCCTCCTTATAAATTCAAATTATAAAAAACACTGTCACTGACTTGTGAATTTGTTTTTTTTTTGTTTTTTTTTTCATATTTTCCCACCCTCTTGTGATTTCAGTGTCAAGCAGTACTCTGGTCATATGCTGTAGACCCAGAAGACTCTGACTGAAGTAGACCCAGATCACCCTCACCATCTCAAACCCTTCCACCTCAGCGTGACTCATCCACTTTAGACCTTTTTTTTTCTGGTTCATGGGTGTTTTTTTTCTTTTGTTTTTGTTTTTTTGTTTTTTTTTTTGTTTAACTTTATTTTGTAATTTTGTTTATCGGAAAATATCCAACATTCCTGTGCATTTAAAATGTAGATGCCCTGCATTTTTGAGAGTTCCGGCTATTAGTTTATGAGGCTCAACACATTTGTCAAAATATGTTATGCTCTAGAAAACAAAGATAAAACGTCATGTATTTTGTTTCTGCTTGTTTTCCTTCATAATGTCTACGTTTGTGATTTCAAAGATTGTTCTGTGGGAGAGCATGCATGTTGACAAGTTTCCTGCATTTTTGTTTTATCAGCCATTACAGTGTTGTATAAAATTACAAGTTGTGCAACATAAAGAATGTAAAATGTCCTTTATTTTGACCCCTTTATTTTTATTAAAATAGAAATGTAAATTTTACCCTGAAAGATTCAATTTTTGGGATATTTTAAGTTGAGTTACTAGTACAAGCCCAGTACAGGACATTGACTTATTTTTAAGGATATAATTTGTAATGTAACAAACAAGCTTACTCATGCAACTAATTCTTCCCTAATGGTAACTTGAAGTGAGTGGTTATTTGACAAACGGATTATTTTGTGTCATTGACCCTGCATTTCCTGTGCTCTGTATTTGTTCGTGCACCATGCTGTAGACGTCACTCTTTGAAATTGTAAAATGAATAAAGATGCCACTTTTTACTGAATCTGTTTTTAACTCCTTTATTCATGCTGTTTACATGGTTAAGGTGCAACACATATTTGTTTGGAATGTTCAATGTAACATTTAATGACACAATCTTTGCTAAAGACAACAGAATCCTTATTTGCTTACTCAAGGGAAAATTCCCTCCTAGTTATACCTCGTATTGTGTAAAGTCTTGGGTTCTTCCATTTGTTCGTTCAGCAACACCACGGTCTTCAATCCAATTTCTACTGGCTTTAATTTAATTCGAGTTTGGTCCCAATTTTCAGAGATACATACAGTCTGTATTTAACAACTTGCGGATAATGTAAATTCTGGTGTTGCTAAAAGACTGGCTATAAAAACGTAATGCACATGTATTTACAAAAAAAAAATAGTTTTTAATGACTGAAGTTAATTATTATTTGTTATGGCCACAAACAAATGTGAAACGTAAAGTGAAGTGTTAATTTAATGGGAGTTTTCAACGTCTTAGTTATATACACTTATACGTCCCGCAGTCGGATGTAGATTTATGGGCTTCCTGTTTGGATTCACGTGATTGGTCCATTTATTTGTGACGTATGCAATGTGGACGTGGTGATTGGTGCAGTTGAAGACTAGGTAGAGGAAGTTTACTCCGGCAGCACGGGTTTATATCACGTCGCTTCACGGCGGGTAAGTGTAGTTAAACATTCATCGTAGAAATTAAAAGTATGGACGGTGTTAACATATAAAACCATATGTTTCTGTACAGTTGTGAATGCAACGCGCGTTTTGAATGACGATCCAATAAAACTGACCAAAGGCTCAGCTCACCTAGTTATCCCTGCAATGAAGTACAAGCACAGTATATTGTAAATAATGCTCTTAAGTTCTCCACTCCTGTTAAAGGTAGAGCTTATTTTGTAAATACCGGTGGCCAGTTTTTTTTAGAATTATTAAAGAATATTGTTCTTTTCACCCCGAATTCCGTTAAACAATGTTCACAGGACTTTGACTTCAATAAAAAAGACTTCGTTGAACTCTCGCAGTCATATGACCCATGACCATCTTTAAAAAACGAATTGTCTTAACAATGTGTTATAAGTAAAGGACTTGATAATACATTTTTTTAATCCCTTTACATAGCAATTGATTACAACCACGAAATCAACCATTGCAGTATATTATGTATGTATTGTATATCCTTGTTAGGTTAAATAATATAACAAAGCTGTAAGAATAATCTTAGAAAAAGAATAATCTTACAGGATATAAAAAATATCCAGCAAATACTGTTAAACATAACATAAAGAACAAAATATCATAGGGTAAATTATTGAATTCGGTTTTTGCAAAATCTATTGCAAACTAACGAAATAAGGACGTATAACGGCCTTTTGGCTTGATAGACCCTTTACTCAATGTATTATATATCAAAATAAAAAGTTAGAAACTGGAAAATGAATGAAAATGTGGCGGCGGTCATATTTGCCCACTGTTCTCTTTGGTGATGGGTTAAAGCAGTGCTTCTCAAATAGTGGGCCGTGCGGGGGGCGATGCTGAGGGGGGCGCGTGTGACCCTGGGGAACAGCCGTACTACAATAAAGTGTAATTGCACATCCACTCCATTGTGCGCAGCGAGTTGAACTATATCTCTTTCTTTTTGTTTTCTTTATGTTGACATGGATGCGATGTTATGCAGAGGTGTACCTAGAACTATTTTATAGACAAATGCTATTATTTATAGTTGCGGCGGAGAGTGGGCACGAATTGTTTTCTTTTTGCGGGGGGCGTAACAGAAAATAATTGAGAAGCACTGGGTTAAAGGCAGAGGACACATTGCTATGTGCAGTGGTTTGGATCACAAATACATAATGGCAAGTAGTTTTTGCTTTCTTCCTTCTTCAAATTAAATGACATTTTATAACCCTGAAAGCTATCATCTTAATAATTGTTATGGTATAACCCTACTTTAGAAATAGCTAAAAAAAAAATCATATATCATTTACTTTTACTAATACTATTTTTTTCTGCATGCACCATTAACATTAGTACCCAAATATCTTGAAATGTAAATTTGCAAATATGAATACGTTCCTTATCTCCCACATGCAACTGCAGTCAGTGTATCTGTGACTCAATCTATTTTGCATCCTGAATGTGTTTTAAATCTTCTGGGAGCAGACATTGAATATGTGTTTGGCTAAGCGTCTATTCCCTCAACAGCACCTCTGTTGCATCAGTGTAATGGAAACACCGCTGCTTCCACGTGAGTCTGGCCGGTTCGTAGCAGAGCACAGTCAGGATGTGTTTGTGGAGGAGGATGGAGTTCAGAAGGTGGCGGAGATGCTGTACTCTCTGCGACACAGTGACGATCTCACTGCCAGTGGCTGGAAAAAGGCAAACCCACTGGCCCCAGAACCTACATCAGATGAGGAGAGTTTGGCTTCACTGGGACCTCCCAGAATGATAAATAATTATTTTCAGTATTCATGCATTTGGTCTTCATGTTGACACACTTTTAAGGGGATGGTTTCACTTATGACCTTCTAAATATATGCTACAAATATATGGTTAGTAAGAAATGGGCAATCTGCAGTGGTATGGACTAGTATGGGTGACAGGGGATTGTTAACCTTGAGACATGTGTCTGTATTTATATTCATGTATGCAGATACAAACAGGATGCCATGGAAATTATTGTTTTCTGATGTGTGTTGTTTGGCTTAGTCTGTATTTCAACCTCTAATTTAATGGCTGGAGGCCACTTGGGTTTTTTAAAAGATTTCTCTCATTAATAATGTCATTTTGCAATGCTTTTCTGTCAATTGAATATATTTCTATTATATCTCTTTTATAATATGAATATTATTGTTCTTCTGCAAACGATTTTATCCAAATTAAAATTTTAAATTTGACTGTGAATAATGAATACTAACAGGACAATTTTTAAAAAAATCCAATATTAGTTATTATTTATTATTATACAATTGAACATTAAAGTATAGTCCGAGATCAAAATATGCATTCAGTCTGCCCTATTTATCTATATATTTATCCCAAAGTCAATCTGCAAACATTATTAATAAACAGTGACTAATTGAAAGTTTGTTTTTTGCCCCTCACTAACACTTAAATATAACATGTTTTGTATTTTTTGGAACTTTGCAGGCCTTGAACTGGGTGTTTGTCGTTGACACTATGAACTTCTCCTTTTGGCCAGAAAGTGACGCTCAGCAGTGTGAGGTGACACACAGAGGGACCACATACACGGGTTACATGACCCTGTGTGCTGCAGTCACCAGGGCCATGGATGAAGGTTAGTCTACTTACAGCTCTGAAGAAATAATGGTAAATGATATTCTTATCTAGAGGTTGATATTACTTAGTCCAAACCCTAATATCCTGGGGAATCTCAGAAACTTTTTTCAAGTATTTTGATTATGTATTTTACAGTTGCATAGAATAAAAAAGAAAGAAAAAAGAAAATAACTTTTAAAGCAAATTCCTATTTTTTAATAAGTGCTTAAAAGTATATTTTGCCAAATTATGAAAAAAAAAATCTGGAAATGACAGCAAAAATAACATATGCAACCAAATGAGCATTTATAATAGCAGTTGTTTCATGTGTCATGACACATTTCTTTCTCTAAATAGAATTTAAAATTTTAGATCTTATTTATATCGCTGTTTTAATAAGAAAACAATAGTTAAAAACACACTGAGACATTGATTCTATGGAATCCCAATCCCTCCCGCAAAAACTGACACAAAAAAAGAAACCGTATTCACAGGGACCTACCAGTGCTCTTTTACACTACTGTAGATTGTCCACAGATCTACTTGACAACTGCTGTGTATTTTTCAGGTAACAAAACATTTGACATTAACGTTAAAATTGGAGCCATGTTCTAAAAGTGATAACTGACCTTTTCTTTGCCATTCTTCTAAGGACATTAATCGATTTTTGAAGGATAAACATTTCCTGGAAAATGTTAATAGAATAAATGTATGGATTTTTTTTCCATTCTAATCAGCATGTCTCAGCATTAGCACTATTGTTGCATACATGATGATGTGCATGGCCTTTTCATGAACTTGGACTGTCAGGAAATTGCTTGCAGCTCTGCATGTGCCAGAGCTCCTCTTATAATTAGCATGATTGACTCTGGAATGAATCACTTATGCCTCCCATACAATGGAACTCTCACTGTGGGCTGGATGTAGAGCCTTATAATTACAAGACACTCTTGGAATAGCACAGGTTGCTTTGTTGTAGTAGATTGTGAGGGTTGACAGAACCAGATCAGAACAAATGATGTCTTTTGAACCTTGTCTATAAAAAATAAAAAGCTCCCATAGTGGTGGTGTGCACAGCATCAACGCTGCACAGACCGACTCTACAGCTTGGTATCACTGGGTGTTTGACTGCACTGTGGTTCACGTTCCAACAGAGTTCTGTCTTCTTTCTTCACAGGTATCCCAATCACTGATCCAAAGTTCTTTTCTCAGATCACCGTGGACAAACTGAAACATGTACTTCGCTCCGACAATGACACACCTATGCCCATGCTGGAGGAAAGACACAAGGTAACATTATTATAGTGAAAAACAACCCATGGTGGATGAGATCCACGTGAATGTGGCCAATGCTCCTGTATAAGGCAGTGTAACCTCCCAAACATGGGTTCTAATCTAAAATGGATCCTTGGGGTTTGATTGAGGTCTACCCCCCCACTCCCTCCCTCGGGTCTGGTTTGTCAGTCTCTTCCTTTCAGAGTTACACAGATGCAAAACATTAAGAACAATAATATTAGTTCCCAAATAGAAAAAAAGAATATATGTATATAGACTATTTTGTTCTATCAAAAAGGGTGATCCATGAAGTGAAAGTCCCAAGCTCTGAGGCACGACAGGTTAAAAACTGCTGCTGCAGTGCACAGCTCTGTTACCTTAGATGACACTCTTCTGTATTGACGCACCATTCCTGTTCTTCTAGTTAAGTATTTACATTATGCAAATGACAAATGAGAATTAAATGGAAACGTCATTAAATGTCATCAATTTTACCATTTGAATGTAAATTTAATTATTATTATAATGACACGGCCCCTGCATGTTCCCTGTTTCTGCAGGAGCAACACTCCACTGAGCCATCATTCATGTAACATTTTGATCAGTGGATGGGAACTGTCAAAGAGACTGCGATTCAAATTGCCTACAAACCAGAGTAATGGGTTTTTTGAATGACAGAAATGGGAGCTTCAGAATCAGACTGAATGCTCCCTGTCACGCTGTCATCTCTCAAGATGAACCCAGCGTCTGTTGTTTACCTTGTCGAGAAGATACAGGCTTTGTGCTCCAAACATGTCCCAGTGTCAGCTGCTGTAAAAACACCTATCCATCGGTGTAACACCTGTTTCTTTTATATTATAGCTGCCATCTCTCACACTCCTCACTGTTGTCTCATCTAAACCCAATATGTCTGTCAAGGTGCTGACGGAAGGTGGCCGTGTGTTGCTAGAACACGGTGGAAGTTTCCGTAGTTTTATCAACCAAGCTGGGAACGACGCCCAGCAAATGGTGGAGTTCATTGTGGAGAAGATTCCGTCGTACAGGGATGAAGCCACCTATAAGGTTTGGGGTTTTCACCTATTTGATTTACACTTTTGTCATCTAGGGGATTTTGTGTTTACAAATAATTTTTCTCTTTGTGATTAAAAAATTGAATTTGATATATTTTGTCTTCAACATATTTAATAAATCAAAGGTCATACGCGTTCATATACAGTACATGTGATAGTCACAGAATGGCTGTTGCTTGTCCAAACCTTTATACATTTGGGATTGCTGTAGTTATAATTGTGATTGCAGTAATAAGTCAACACCCTGGATGTGATAGTAACTTCTGTCTGTATATTGCAGTAAAAACAGCAGATAACTGTATATTTTAATGCCACATTGTTAGCATTTATGCAAGGTTAGTAAAAAAATCAGTGATGTTCTTTTATACTGGATTTAAAATAGATGTATAACAATTTTGCAGTCCTTTATATTTGTGTTTTACTTCTTTTTCGTTTCATACTGAATTTAGGGGGGACATAGACAGAGTGTCATGCATAGAAAAATAATTATAATTCAACATCAGTGTAATTCACAGCTGCATCATTTAAACAGAGCTTATTTGTGGTAAAAGTCAGTGGCGTGGCTGTCCACGTAATGTCCAGAAAACATTTTTGAGTGGCAGACATTTGGCCTTCCTCTTCGTCTCTTACCTGGTAGCTCCATGTCTAGCATTCTTCTCCCAATATAATCACTGTCCCTCCTCTGAACATGTCCAAACCATCTTAATCTGGCT
>JAFBJS010008700.1:32486-70461 GCA_016785265.1 Paraplagusia blochii
GTCCCCCTGATCACCTCGTTCCTGATCCTGTCCATCCATGTCACCCCCAAAGAGAATCTCAGCATCTTTAACTCTGCCACCTCCAGCTCTTCCTCTTGTCTTCTACCTATTTCTAGTGTCTCTAATCCATCCATCATGGCTGGTCTCACCACTGTCCTGTAAACCTTTCCCTTCACCTTAGCTGACTCTCTTCTATCCTCTATTCTTCACCTCTCTTCCACAGTCTCCACTAAACTGTTTATTAGTATGGACTGCATAAATTCATGATGACACATTTTCCTTTGGGGCAGTTGATGGACACTACTGCCAAGTTACCACTGAGGTCCACCGTGCATGGCACAGCTCTCCGGACCCTCAAAGTCGCCCTCTAGGTTAAATACAGAGGTCACATTTTGTTGTGTGCAGTGGTGTGAATCACAATATCACAATGACAAGGAGTTTGCTTTCCTTCCTTCTTTAATGTGAGGGTTCCATCTCCTGGCCGAGGGCAGTGTGGCAATGTTTTTTTTTACTGCTTGCAAAATTCTTTGATGCATTGTCTTGTGTTTCTTTCAGGGAAAAAGAATCTCCTTCTATAAGAGAGCTCAGATCCTGGTGGCAGATTTCTGGGGAGTCATGGAGGCTCGAGGACAGGGAGACATCACCAACATGGCCTGGCTTACTATGTTTGCTGACTACAGGGTGCCACAAGCTCTGGTCTACCTTGGAGTACTACGATACTCTGATACACTGATGGAGACCCTGAAGAAAGGTTATTGGTTCAACATGAGAGTTTGTGTTTGTGTTTCAAACATCATTGTATGGGTTTAACATTAGTGTTTTTTTGTTTTTTTTAGGTGAGGTTCTGTGTTCAGGAGACAGGAGGGAGGTGGAGATCAGAGGTTGCTCCATTTGGAGCGTGGAATTGATCAGAGAGCGACTCTGCAAACTGGTACAGGAGAAAGACGGACAAAGCTGTGACATCACCTCTGCTGTCATCGACTTCTACCTGTGGCCTTACGCCAAGCAGCATCACAGAGAGATGGTCCACATACCTATACATCACACTCGCTGTGTTTACTACTGAAGAGCTAACACTTACAGTACACTGCAGTGGGCTGTACGTTGTAGTGTGTATCATTGGCACTGAAATAAACCACAAGTGATCATGTGCCAGCCTTATGTACAGATGGTGTTTGCTTGGAGCAGGTTTAAAGCTGTAATGAAGCTTGGTCAGTGTGGGTTGTAGGACCTTTGATTATGTAATGGTCATTAAAGTATGTCAAGCCACATGCTTTGCAGAACAAGGCGATTATCTCGAAACATTTTTCGTGAACACACTCCAAGTCACTGTATTGAAAGACCATACAATGAAAACAAAAAGTATTTAACAATACTGATTTAAAAATATATATATTTATGCTTATTATCTATGGCAACCTAAAAAAGGTACAAATCGAAAGGAGAAGAAGAAGAAGATCTTTTCTAATGTCACATGATTTTGAGTTAAGACTGAGAAACCCAAAACTAAACTAACCTAAGACAAAACCCTGTTTTAACAACTGTTTGTCTCTTTATTTGGTCACTGTATTTTTTATTGTGAGGAAAATCTCCAACTGTCTAATGACAGTTGGAGATTTTTTAAAACAATGTGGGCTGTACTAATTTTTCTTTTCCATAATGAAAATGGATTTTCATTAGGGTTTACAAAACTCATCCCTGAGTGCATAATAAAAATGCCATTTTTTGTAGGACCTTTGATTATGTAATGGTCATTAAAGTATGTCAAGCCACATGCTTTGCAGAACAAGGCGATTATCTCGAAACATTTTTCGTGAACACACTCCAAGTCACTGTATTGAAAGACCATACAATGAAAACAAAAAGTATTTAACAATACTGATTTAAAAATATATATATTTATGCTTATTATCTATGGCAACCTAAAAAAGGTACAAATCGAAAGGAGAAGAAGAAGAAGATCTTTTCTAATGTCACATGATTTTGAGTTAAGACTGAGAAACCCAAAACTAAACTAACCTAGGACAAAACCCTGTTTTAACAACTGTTTGTTTCTTTATTTGGTCACTGTATTTTTTATTGTGAGGAAAATCTCCAACTGTCATTAGACAGTTGGAGATTTTTTAAAACAATGTGGGCTGTACTAATTTTTCTTTTCCATAATGAAAATGGATTTTCATTAGGGTTTACAAAACTCATCCCTGAGTGCATAATAAAAATGCCATTATTAACCTAAACAATAGCACCTAATGGATTTCTACCATTACTACCATAACAACACATAATTTTACCCAAATGCCACGTTTATCTCTCATGATTATTTATGCCAGTTAATTCTCCATCAGAATGTCAAATCAATAAGGTATTGTTTATAAACAGACTTAACTAAAATGTCAGGCATCATTTTACTTGGGAGATGGTCATATTGGGAATTGGAAATAATTGCCCACTCTCAATTGGGCTGTGGTTGGTAAGACAGAAAAGAACCACATGTTGTGTTGTACTACCAGTGTTATAGTGAATTTCCTGTGATGGATGAGAAAGGCATTTCTCCCCCACCCATCCTCTACACCTTCTATAGAGGAACCATTGAGGGCCTGCTGACCAGCTGCATGTCCGTCTGGTCAGCGGAGGATATCATTGGGTCACCACTCCCTCCAAACCTGGATATGCACATAGGCGCTGCATAGCCAGAGCTAACCAGACCCACTCCAATCCAACTCACCCCCATAATGGACTGTTTTCCCTGCAGGAGTCAGGTAGGTGGTGGTTTCACGGCATCTGAGCATCAATGCAAACACAACACTTTTGTGCAATATTTTTTCAGTGCACGAGCAATATTTTTCTGTGCAGTATCCTTATCTATCATTATCTCTTTACACTGTACCCAGACTATTTATATACATATATTTTATTTATGTACACATATCTGCACAGCACTTTACATTGGACTTTCTTTAATTTCTTGTCCATTTAAAATTCTACTTCCACTTAATCTGGACAAATATAATAACAACAAAAAAGGCTCATAATTAAGTTTAATTTCAGAGCTGATTTCTGGCCATTTTGCATGGTTTTATTGACAGTGACAAAAATCACTTCCGTTCCTACATCACTAGCAATAACATTGTACTGACAAATACAGTGCTTTTAGTCATTGCATGGTTTTGTGTTCATTGTTTCCCCCAGGTGATAAACCTTTAGTGGAACAAGACATTAAGATGAAGGCATTCTGGTTGATGTCAGAGGGAACACTAGTAGTTCTACTTAACTCAACCACTCCCTTCTCCACTGGACAAGGATTTGAAGACTTGTTTTGGTCTCACTTGATGTTGATGAGCAGTAAGCATGTCACATGTCTAGATGTTGATGGGAATCATTGTGGTCACATCCATTTAGAGAAGCCTGCTCTGATGTGGACACGCAGTTTAAATTCCCTAGGTTGTCTCAAGGCATCAAAATGGTCCATAGCAGACAACTGATGACGCAGACCTCTCACTCTATTCCATGTCCGTTGTTCCAGATGGGCATAAATGACTTTTTTCACTTCCTCCTTGTCCAAAATATGGACATCTGAGTCCAGGAAAGTGTCCCTTTTCTTTGAGATGGAGAATAACTGCTGAGTCCTGTCCTGATGTTGTCGCCCTCATGTCTCTAGAGTGGTTGTTTTGTCTCCCCAATGTACAGATCTGAGCACTCCAGTAGTTTAAAAGAGTAAAACTAATAGTGATCCCGCTGACAACCAGATCTAATCTCCAGTTGATTAATGAAATGTCCTTAACTTCCAGAAGAAGGTCAGTTGCCTACAACTAAAATCTTTGGATACCATAACCTGTTTGAATGAGAATCTCCAGAGACAAACTCACTTAATTGTTACTTCATGGTTTACACGCTGATGATTTCTGTGCAATGACAGTAAAAGTAGTCTAGGTCTATATGGTAAATACAGCACGAGAAATACACTGTTGTACTGTTGAGTGTCCGCAAATGGTTTCCATAAATAAAACTAAACAGATTCAGCAGAGAGCTAGGCATAAAGATATCGTCATTTTGCTTGGTTTAGCTGAAGGAATTGTCAACTAGTTTTTTCTATAAGTGTTTCATTTAGCATCTAGGTAACTAACAACTCTGATAATTTTAGCCTTTTTATTTAGACAACGGTTGTGTTACATTTGAATTAGACTGTTTCTAAGCGTTTCACCTCTTTAAAAATTTACTAAGGTTGAGTGTGCTACGGAAGCCTAACAGAACGTTCTCACCTAAAGTTTCCGTATGATAAATATGTGATTCCGTTTTGGCAGAGGTTTATTACAGAATTTTGCTTCAGTTATTTTTGTCCCTGAAGTGTGGGACATTAAAGACGCCTGGTATTACGATCATAGATGATCAGACGAGGGCGCTGTGTCACGTAAGCCCTTCCGGCTTGGCATTTCTCCAGCCTAACTGTTGGTTTCCTTGGAAACCGCGTATAGACAACAAAGAGTTGGTTCGACACTTTTAATCACGTGACTGCCAAAGGTGACCACGTTAAACAGCATTGTTTGTTTGTTTAACCGTAATTTAACGATTTTCATTAAACATTGTTTTGTTGAAGTATTTCAGACTCAGAGATGAGTGAAGTATTCGTCCGGGTTGCGGTTCGAATCCGGCCCCTGCGGCCCAGGGAGAAGCTCCACAAACACCGGGAGTGTGTCCAGTTGGTACCGGACAGCACTCAAGTCATGTTCGGCTCAGACAGACTATTTTCCTTCGACCATGCCTTGGGACCCACGGCCACTCAGGACGAAGTGTACACGTCCTCGGTCCGCCCGCTGGTCCAGCACCTGCTGACCGGTTACAACGCCACGGTCTTCTGTTACGGACAAACCGGCTCAGGGAAAACATACACTTTGGAGGGAGGAGGCGGTGAAGAGAGTGAGGGTGAGTGGGAAACTGCATCCATCCACTAGGCAATTTAAGAAAAACAAGAATTTGGGTCTAATATATGTATAATAAACAGGGCAATTATATATAGTTGGGGAAATATAAAATATATTGCAAGTAATTTGTAATGAATAAAATTTGTAAAGTAAGTTAGATCATCTTATTGTTGTGGCATAGTGCAAGTACACTTCTCAATCACGTTCACACCATGCAGCTGACTGCATGCACTGTCCACTCCTCCATCACATGCACAGACGATCACTTGGAAGCCATACTTTTTAGCCCAAACCAATGAACAAGTCAGAATGAATCAAGTAAGTTTATAAAATAATACTATAGGGTATATATATATTGATGTGTAATGTTACTAGTGTCTACCCTGCAAGTTAAATAAAATTATATACAGTAGCAAGTAAATAAGGTGGTAAAAGTAAGCTGTTTTTCAGTTCATTTCCAGTTTATTATTGCTCCCTCAATGTGATGCTGTTTTTTTTTTCGGGCCAAAGGCAGTGGAAAGTGAACAAAGAAGTGCGTATTGTCTACAACTGTCAAGACAGTCACAACACAGGACCTAAAATTATTGTATGGTGGTTAACAGCTCCCTGCTGGGAATGGGAACAAAACAAAAGTCCCTTTGCAACCATATACATAACTAAAGATAATAAATTAACCAGTACCTGTGTTACAAATGAAGAAGAAAAAAATCAACAACAGCAACAAAAGGATTCCAGAATGACTGGACTGGACTGGACTGGACTGGATTGTGATAGTAATTCTTAAATAAATAATATATATTTTTAAATCCTACAAATTTTATATCAAGATCTCTGATATTTAAAATTTATAAAAATTGGTCACTTTTGTTTTGTTTTTTTGTTCTACTCCTTTTTCTATTTCCGATAGATGAAGAGGGAGGAATTGTGGACCGTGCCGCCCAAGATTTGTTCTTGCTTCTGGAGGAGAAGAAGAGAAACTCTGACAATATGGAGACTACAGTGTGGGTGTCGTACTTGGAGCTGTACAGGGAGGAGCTGCGGGACCTGCTGGAGCAGCCAACTGTTCAGAAAGTCTTTCATATCAGAGACGATGAAAAGGGAAACACTGGTAACCGACAAATATTTATATTTATTACCCTATTTACAGGGTCAAACAGCATTCAAGGAGGTGAACCCAGGAGGTGAACCTATGACAGAGACATTTCCTCTGAGCCACAGCAAAGACCATTGTTAACAGCCTGCCCCGACAAACGGCAATCATGTCGTTTTTCTGGGAATTGAACTCAGGACTTTTTGGTTTCTGTTTTCAATGCTGGCATGCTTTGGAACAGACCTATGCATTTAAGCATATTAGAAAGGAAAGGAGAGCAAACTCCTTGTCATTGTGACATTGTGTTTCACACCACTGCACACAACGAAATGCAACCTCTGTATTTAACAATCACCAAAGTGAACAGTGGGCAGCTTTGAACGCCCGGGGAGCTGTGAGTGGGGACGGTGCCATAGCTCAGTGGTAACTTGGCAGTAGGGGGATTTGAACCGGGGGCCTTGCGGACCCAGGTCTGCTTCCTTAAACATTAGGCCACCAACTGCCCCTAAAAATTATTAGCCTTTATTTATGACTTTTACATGTCATTTATCGTCATGTAAACACTCCCAGCCCACTGCCAAAATGTATGACTTTTTCAGAAATATGTATTTTTTTTAGTGTTTATTCTATAGTTTTGTTTAATACAATGTTTGTGATGTCCTCTCTTCAGTGGTGGTGGGAGCCAAAGAGCTGGCGGTCGCCTCAGCAGAGGAAGTCCTCAGAGTTGTACAGACAGGAAGATCTCTCCGTCACGTCGCCGCCACAGGGATGAATGAGCGTTCCAGCCGCTCTCACACCATCATCACCTTCAAGGTTGCCCAGTGTTCTAACAACGTCAACTCCTCCTTGAAGTCTGTCCAGACATCCAAACTATGCCTGGTTGACCTGGCCGGGTCAGAGAGAGCTGGCAAAACTGGAAACACTGGGGTGAGGTTCAAAGAGTCCGTCCGCATCAACACCGGCCTGCTGGCTCTTAGCAAAGTCATCAGCGCACTGTCTGACCCCGCCCGGACGCAGCACGGCACACACATACCGTACCGTGATGCAAAAATCACCAGACTCCTCCGCGACTCCCTGGGAGGCACCGCTCATACATTGATGGTGGTCTGTGTTAGCCCCTCTCACCAGAGCGCAGACGAAACTCTCGGAGCTCTGCAGTTTGCATCCAAAGCACGTTACATTCGGAACTGCCCCAAAGCGACATGCACGGTGGTGAAATCAGGTAGCATTGCCCGAATGGCAGAACTTGACTTGGAAGTGCAGACACTGAGAGAGCTGCTAAAGGAGAAAGAGCTGGAGATGCAAAGAGAGAAGACGGGTGGAGAGGTATTAGAGAGTCTCAAACTGTACCAACTCCTGACAGAGGAGGCTGCAGCTCTGCTTGAAGACATCTCTGGTCCAATGCTTAGTCCTCCCTTGAAGCAGAGACTGCAGGACTGGCAAGAGAGACTGACACTTGTCTATAATTCACATCCTATCCTTAACACAGATAATTCAGAGGAAGGTGGAGACCAGTCTGACCATGACACAATGGTAAAACTGAGGGAGGAGCTTAGCAGATACCAGGTAAAAATGTTTGTTGTAGTACAGTAAGGAGCGAAAACTAGTTAAAAATGATTAGTTGTCTTTCAGTATAGCAGTCACTGAATGTTTCTGTGTAATCCTGTAGGAAGCCCTGAACCAAAAGGAGCAGGTGCTGGAGCAGAGAGATATGGCCCTTAACCAGGCAAAATTGGATTCTGAGAAACATCTTCTGGACAGTAAAGTTAGCTTCCAAGCCTTAGAACAGGAAAAGGAACGTAATCGTTTACAGGTAAGAAATGCATCTGTTCTTTTGAACAAACAAACAAAAATCTGTCAACTCAACTTTATCAATCCATCCATCCATTCATCCGTCCATTTCATCAGCTGGTTGGTGGGGGGCAGCAGTCCCTACAACCACCACCCAAATCTCATTGCACCATACCGGCCCCTCATGAACATTCCTGCAGGTGGTGTATCTGCTGGAATCAAACCACCCTTACTACGAATGGTACTTGTTTAGGAGATAAACCCTGAAATTCCATACCAACTTCAACTTGTATTTGTCTATAGTGCCAGATCATAACAACTGTTATCTCAAGGCACTTTACAAACGAGCATGCATAAAAACAAGAATAAGAAAGAATATATAGAGATACCCCCTGCCCTTATAGACCCTCACACCGGCTGAAGAACAACTCCCTAAAAACCCAGACAGGAACAAAAAGAAGTGACCTCAGGGTGACTGACAGTGGATGGGATCCTCACCCAGGACGGACAGGCGGGCTGACTAAATAGTAGCAAGTAAAAACAAAAATTTATTTTAAGTCTACAAATAAAAGAAGGGCACTACAGTATAAAGTCCATTCATGGTCTGATCAAGTTCATATGCTCCATAAGGCAAAGCCCTGGGTCCAGATCAGACAGTAGGGAGCTGGGGAAGTCCTGTGTCAGGCCCAGGGCAATGGAATTCTAGGGAAGCAAGGTCCCCGGCAAGAGGTGTTAAGTCTACCACAAATAATAGATAGTAGGAAGAAAGAGATAGAGGGCAGCAATGGGGCCCACATGGGGTCTATGGCTGGACCCGTACGCCACCATGGGCACAGTCAAAAAGAAAACCCTAAAGTCTACTTTTGAAAGTAGAGACTGTATCTGCCTCCCAGACTAGGACTGGCAGCTGGTCTGTTACCAGTAACAGAGACATTGACTCTGGGCCATTGACAACATAACTTCATCAGATGCTCCTGTATCTGATAATAGTTCATTCGTTCATTCACATTCATCCACTTATCTGTTACTGGGTCTCGGGCAGCAGTCTCAATGACTGCAACCCAAATCCCACTGCACCATACTATAGGCCTTCCTGTAGGAAACCAAATTATATAGGTTTGGAGGGTGCTTTGTTCAGGGCAGCGTATATTAGAACCTAAAGCCTTAAGGACCAAAGTCCGCTCCCTTTACCAGTAGGCCTCTGATAGCAGTTCTGCTGTTTTATTTTATGAAAATGTCATAATCTCTGTTGAATGTTGGCAGATAGAACAACTGGTGGAACTGCAGGTTGTAAATGATCAGCTGCGTAAAGAGATCACTACCTTAAGGAGTGGCGTGTCTGGAGCAGCAAGAGGAGATTCTCCAAAGAACCCTGACCAGAGGCCACACAGTGTCCCTGTGAGCAGGAGAAGCGGTAGAGACTCGCCTCATAGGAAGGTCTGCACTGTATTCAATTATCCTGATCCAAAGCAGCTCTAACCCTCCTGTAGTCCTTTACATGTTTTTCACATCAAGTGTTCCTACAACTGTTGCTTACGGAAAAATTATCAATCACTGTGTCACATTGCACAAGGATTACGTATGCCAATTTTGAGGGTTTTAATAAAAAAAGAAAAAACTACTTCACTTTCTGCGTTGATTCATCAGTGTCTGATTTGTGTTTCTTTTCAATACTCATCTTAACAGATTCAGTCAAGTCCTCCGGAATTTACTGTGGAGAAAGCGATGGCAGCCTTCAAGGTGCGGAAGAACCTACGTCTGGCAGAGTTTGATGATAACGACAGCATGTTCTTTCCAGTCAGACAACAAGAGGCACAGAGAAAATGCAGAAGTCAGGATGAGGAGAAGAATGAAGAGGATGAGGAGACTGTCACATCATTAGGGTGAATTTGTAAAACACAGATTACTGCCTTCAAGACTGACATCCTGCGATTTACAGCAATAGATAGTCTCTAAATTAATCTAAATATCTTATCTTGCTACTTGTAACAATTACCAATAACACAGGCACAGTTTTAAAGCAGCTTAATTCACATAATTTACATTTCATTTTTCTTTACCTGTTAAATAGTTACAACTCATTAAAAATCTGTTGTTTTTTTTAACTTCAGAGATTCTTTGAGCCAAACCTGGATCATCAGGCAGAACCCATGTGTGCCACCTCAGGGAACCAGAGGTTAAACCGTGTTCAATCAGTTTTATAATTAAACGAATGCTTTTATTTTATATATATACTGTATATATAAAAGATTGTAATCCCTTCTGTCTTCACAGAGTCAAAAAGAAACCGACCCAGAATTCCACTTGCTGCTGCTCAGAAAATAATCAAAGATCTGTCAGATAACATACGTATGAAGGAGGAGCTCATTTTAGATCTGGATAAAAATGGTGTGTTCATGAAGACTTTACAATGAAACTGGTTAAACTACTGTAGTTGCTGTATCATTACAAGCACAACACATTAGTTGTTATTCCACATCTGAAGTCTATCAATGTGTGTTTTTGTCTGATAGACAACCTGATACAGGAAGCGGACGGTGGAGTTGATTGTCAGCCTGGCATTTTAGGAGAACTTTCTTCTCAGAACCAGCATATTAGGAAAGATGTTTTGAAGGGTCTTCAGCACATGAAGCTGGAGAGAGACCAGCTTCAGACCAACATCAGGCAGCAAACACAAATGTTGAATAACATAGATTTAAGCCAAAGTCAGGTTAGTTAAGGAATAGAATTATATATATATATGATTATTTGTCTCTTTAAGTTTATTTGTTCATCCCCCACGCTCTTTTACTTCTCTTCTTTCTTCAGGAGTATGAGAGCAGTTGGCTGGAACAGCAGGAGGAAAAGGAGCTGCAGAACAGAGCAGATCTGCAGGAACTTCAGGAAGAGATGAGGAGCAGAGAGGAGGTGGTCTTGCGTAGAGAGTCGTATCAACAAGAGAAAAACAAGCTGGAGGTCAAGAAGTTACGCTCCAGTCAGGTTAGCCTCTTTGTTTTATTGTTTTAATTGTGACTAAATCATTTTGAAAATGTTTGCCATAGTTTTCTTTATTATTATTGCTGACCCTATAGGTTCTGGGTCAGAACTTACTGCGTGTATCAATGCAGCTGAAGTCTGTGGAGGAGCAGCTGCAGGGCAGGAATGAGAGAGGAGTCACCAAAGAGGAGCTGAAGAGAGAGAGAGACCAGCTGAAAAAGCAGAAAGAAAACATTGATGCACAGTTGAAGCAAAATAAGGTTCTTACTCTTGAGGTCAGAAAAGAGAATATTTAACAAAATACATTGCTGGGACAGGAGTTTTGTTTGGTACAGGTGAAGAACTCAACTTTGCATTATCCATTTCTCAGGAGGAGTATTCCCTGCTGCAGCTGGAGGAAGCTATTGAAGCTCTGGATGGAGCTCTAGAGTTTAAGAGCCGCTTCATTGAGGACAAACAGAAATTGCTGGCTAGTGAACCTGTGCCTGTGTGTGATGTCATTGGGAAGCTGAAAGAGCTTTCTACACCTGAAGCCACGGAGCTGCTGGTCAAATATTTCAATAAGGTAAACTGCTGCCTCTGTGTCCCGGTCAATGGAATCTTTCGAGGGCAGTTGGTGGCCTAGTGGTCAAGGAAACGGACTTGGGTCTGCAAGGCCCCCAGTCGAGATCCCCATGGTATCGTCCTAACATGATGCTATCTATCTATCTATCTATCTATCTATCTGTCTGTCTGTCTGTCTGTCTGTCTGTCTGTCTGTCTGTCTGTCTGTCTGTCTGTCTGTCTATCTTATCTATCTATCTATGTCTACCTACCTACCTACCTGTCTGTCTGTCTGTTTGTCAGTCCATCCATCTCTCTGTCTGTCCCTCTGTCTGTCTGTCTGCTGATCTTCTTCTTTTTCTCTACATTTGCCTTGTGAGAATACCCGTAAATACATGCTGAATTGCAAAACGTACATTCAAGCACTAAACTCATAAGGATTGATAAATTTTCTTTTATCAACTGTATTTTTTCTGTGATGTCAGGTTTTTATTATTTCATTGACATGAAAATGGATGGTAAAACACAATAATAATCACAGCATATGAGATGGCATCAATTAGAGCTGCCATCGATTTGTGTTTAGTCTGTTTGTTCATTTATAACACAGTCGTTTTTTGTTTTTTTTTAACATGTCCAGGTCGTTGGGCTCCGTGAGAAAGAGCGTCGTCTGAATGTGCATTGTGAAGAGCTCAAACTCCATGTCGGAGAACTACAGACAGCGCTGGGTGACATGGAAGTCAGCATGAAGCGTGTGACCCTGGAGGCGGACCGCAAGTTTACAAATCAGTGCAAAGACTACCAGAAAAACATTGAGCTTCTCACAATAAAAATTCAAGGTAAAAAAAAAAAACACCATTTTCCCTCTTCTGATTGTTTTCATTTGACTTATATTCATTATTATCTATTATTTAATTTGTTTCTGTTTAGATGATCATACAGGACAAACACAGGGTGTCCACGAGAGACTGCAGCACTTGGAGAGAGAATTATTCTTCTACAAAAGCTATAGCCGGCAGTTAAAGCAAAAGCTCAAAGCACAAGGCAGTGATTCCCTACATGCTGACAATCAACATTTACATGAACAGGTGCAGACGAAACATACTGCACATGTAGATGCGAGAACGACCCCATCCTTGATAAAGAGTGAGAGAATGCAATCACAGAAACCTGCGGCAATTACGCTCACAAAAATACCAGGTAGCCAAAGATACTGCAAGACACAGAGCGAACATCAGACTGAACTCCAAGAACAAAACATCAAAATGTTAGAATACAGTCAGATACAACAAACCCAAAGAGAGACACGGGGCAAAAATGCAGCAGTGGCTGGTGACTGTGGGCAGAGTTTAGAGTTGACACCTGTCCGTCTGTGCCGCAGGAAATTGAGGCAGATCTCTGTGGATGACCTTCAGGTTGATCCAATCAACAGGAAACCACAGTGTGATGTTGATGAAACTGAGTCTATGTTACAGGATTCCTTAGAGATCCCGTGAAAATTAGGCTGCCCTGAAAACTATTTTTCACTGTTAAATATGTTGTAATTCATTTTTTTCTCATTTCTACTCACTGTTTTTTAACCCTTATTCTAATGCACTTTTTCATTGAGAACAACCTATTATGTTAATTTATGTAAAATATTTTGAAGGTTTAATTGAGTGAAGACATTGTGTTTCTGTTAAAAACTTTGAACTCCCTGTATAGATAGTAAAAAGGTAAGATACTGTAGTTTGTCTTACAGCCAGGTCTGTACACCTATGCAATCTACAGAACAGTGCAGTTCATAAACTACGAAATTCTTTTTTTTTTTTTTTTATTTTGCACAAAACAATGTCAGCAAGAAAGTGTTTTAGTGCAACGCAATTTCAAAAGTTGCTGTTAGTTGTCACTTGATTGGTGGATCACAGATAAAATAAAGATTGTGTCATTAAATATGACTTTTAAATGTGCACTGATCTTCTGTTATATTTCTACATATTTCTATAATATATTTCTATATTATCTACAATCGACGTCTATGTCTAAAAAGCCATTTGTGCATTTGTTTTTAATTAAAATGTTTTTTCACTTAATAAACCTGATGACAGGGGCAAACTAAGGCCCCGGGTCTGGATGTGGCCTATTGACCTTTTGGATTTGTCCAATTCAAATAATATAGTTACATTATCATAATAATTTTCTCTGCAATGCCTGCGTTTCCTCAGTAGATTATGTCATAAAGTTATTAGAAATTAAGCATTTAAGGTTTTATACATGACTTTAACACTGCTTATCTTAGTTCAAGCAAACGGTCCATCTTTCTGCTCCTGACTTGGCCCCCATGTTCAATTTTAGGGCCATTTGTGGTTCACAGGTGGAAAAGTTTGCCCTGTCTAGTTTAGAATCTACTATTAATAAACTGATATCTCGAATGAGGCAAAATGCTACTTAAGAAAATAACAGGCTGCTCTGTTGTGGGACTAAAGAGGGTTTTTCACACACCTGGGACGCTGAAATGTTCATGTCTGTTGCTATACACAGCTCTGAATGAATGTGTCAGTATTACAATTTTCATCCAACACAGTTTACTCATTCATGTAGACCAGTGTTGAACAACTGCTGGGTTGATAACATGCTGCTGATGAATGTTAATCACAAAATAACTTTACTGTAATGATTTAAACATCAGATCATCACAGTAAATGTATTTTCACATCTTGATGTACTGTACTGTAGGACAGTATATCCATGTGTACCTCACCAGTAAATAAATTGTAAGTTTTCATTTACTGTATCATAGATTTGGTCTCCACGTTTTTGGTGAATCATACAGTTCCGAAACCCTGGTTTATAAAATCCTGGTTCATTTTCTGTTTTGTATTTTTGTTATTTCCACACGTCTGCAGTTTTGTATTACATGTAATGTAACTGTTTTTAATATATATTTCAAGGGCTACTTTTGAGTTTGAGACCCCTGGACGAAAGGATATGTAATAAAATAAATTTTGTCTGCTCCCGGCTCCTGTATCTACCCAGACACTCGCTGTGTAATAAACTGTAGCGGAATACAGTCCAGGCACGAATAAGTAAAAGTGTTGTACTTTAGCTTTATGTAAGTATTCCATTTACCACACAGAACGAAAAGCAGAAGATTAAACGTAAACACTCTTTTATCATGTGAATGTCACGCAAATATTCAGGTTTTAGACGGGAGTACTGGCTAAAGCCGGCCGGCTAAGCAGTGTCGGCTCTGCTAGGTTAACTTAGTGCTAGTCTGCGTTAGCTTCCTCTGTCTAAACAACAGCATTCACATTCTCTGATATCCTGTCGAAATTGCTTATGTTCATGTATGTGGAAACAAAATACTGGCTAAATGCTCACTTGCTGTTTTTACTTCAAGTGTTCTTTATGGAACTTTTTCTGTTTTCTCTCTTTTATTCCAGCAATGGCATCATCTGCTATGATCACAGTTCCCACCACTGCCTCTCGTTTTGCCCTGCTCCAGATAGACTCGGAATCTGATTCTGAAACATCCGAGCATGGAAAGAGCAGCAGCAAAGGAGGACGGGATTCATCGGGAAAACCCCGACAAGGAAAATCCGGACAAGGCAGTGGGAAGGCAGCTCAGGGTAATGACAAGAAGAAAGACAAGAAGAAGAAGAAGAAGGAACAGCAGCAGAGTGAAGCGAATGAGGTGATTGAACAGACAGAAGAGACAATATCAGTGATTGTTTTTCTCCAGACATTACATTTAAGAATAGCACAATTTATACTTTATTGTAAGCATATACATCCCAACAGTTTTCCTCCACTTAACCAGTTTTACAAGATTTTGGTTTAAAAGCAAGACCTACAATGAAAATAATATAGGGTGACACCTTTGTACTATGCAAACTAAGCCAAAGAATTGCATCTACTTTATTATGGGGAAGAATTGTTCCAAACCAACTCATTTGAATGGGGTTTTATTCTCTACAGTTGCGTAATCTGGCCTTTAAGAAAATACCTCAGAAGTCTTGTGCCCCACCTCCCTGTATGACACTGTCAGGAATAGCCAGTGAACTTCTCAACCCTTCGGCAGAGGAACAAAGTCTACAATCAGGAGGCTGGCAGCAGTGGAAGCAGAGAGATGAGCAGGTAAAAATACAGTGACCCTTAATAACGATGACCATAAGTGTGTTTTTTAATGTATGGTGCCACCAAAATCAATTTTCTGTATGTCAGGGTGTCTCTGGAGTTAACTATATTTATTGACACATTGTATGATAGAACTTATCTGTAATTTTGCTTTCTTCCCTCCTCAGATTACCACAGAATTATATGAAGCTGATTTGGAAAAGGCCTTACTTATAAGTAAACTGGAGTATGAACAACAGAAACAGGTATAATGCATACATTTACACATACACAGCATATTTACCTAATTATTTAATTGATACAACCTGTTGAAAAGTACAGTCTCTATCTGCAGAAATGGAACATATTAAAGATGTTGGGAGGTAGAATATTTTCCAGAATGAACTGCATGATGTTTCTAAAACTTAATCATATTGCAATATTAAATGAGGTGTAATGAAACAAATAAACAAAAAATATTTTTTTAAGTTCATTAAGTATCCTTAGGTAGGTATATGCCAAGGGTAAAAGTAAAATATTATAACACAAACTCTAACTATGTCCCATCTTGTTTTCTAACATTTTTACCCACCCCCATATCAATTAAAGTCATTAACAACATGTTATAATCATACAGAGATGTTTAGAGTTAATATTAAAGTTAAAAATCAAATATCCAATTTAATAATCCAATTTAATCCCCAGAACAACACAAACACATCTTCACCAAAATCACGAGGAGGAAAAGAGGGAGGAGGGAAGAAGGAGAAAAAAAAGAATCAACAGGCGAAAGACAAAAAGACTGTTTCTCTGCAGGACTTTCAGGCTGTGGGAAATGCAGGTGAGAGGATTTATGCGACCACAGTAACAGTAGTCTATCAAATAGGATATTTTACATGAAGGTTTAAGCATTGTTTGACAATAATGTTTTTTTTTCCAGAACATTCATGTAAGAAACAAGACAAAGAGGTGAGAAAAAAAGATTGATGTGACTACCCTCTGTTAAAAACTTCTGTTCGTTTAAAAGAAATTTAGCTAGGTGTTGTTACCGCTGTTGTGGTTGTTCAAACTGTGTTGTCATTGAAACTCAGGATGGCAGAGCAGTTAACCAGGCACTAGACCCCACTCAGGACGAGAAGTTTTTTAATAAACTGGAAGATGACGTCAGTCGGATCATTCAGCGGGAAAAAAAACGTGAGCAGTTCGCTAACAGTCAAGGACAGGAAGTGAATACGTCCACAGAACATGAACAGGTACTCAGAGTATATTTCCTTTTACTTTTATAAACACATGAATTATTTTCTTCCTTGTTTACATTCTTTATATATTTAATAAAATCCTGATTTACTCCAATACTTTAGGACCCACGTGCAGAGCAACTGAAATATGAACTGGAGAAGAAAGACCAGGAAATTGAAAAGCTGAAGAAGACGATTTTACAGTGGGAGGTTGGCTTCCTCATCATTGACTGATGATTCCATTTTTCTCAGATATATATATGGATAAATATATATATATAGCGGGCAGCGCTCAAAAGCTGCCCACTGCTCACTTTGATGATGGGTTAAAGGCCAAATTTCGTTGTGTGCTGTGGTGTGAATCACAATGTCACAATGACAAAAAAAATAATTAAAATATATACAGTATATCAACATATTTCTTTAAATCTGCAGGGGAAATATAAAGAGGTGAAGGCCCGGAATTCTCAGCTGCTGAAGATGCTTCAGCAGGGGGAGAGTGAGTTTATTTATTTATTTTTTTTGCTACACTGCCCACACTAATGTACAGTAATGTCAGTTGCTCTGTGTGTTTTGATTCTGTTTCTCACCTTCCTCAGTGAAAGACAAAGCAGAGATTCTTCTACAGGTAGAAGAGCTTCTAAATATAAAAGAAGAACTTTCATCGCAGGTGTGTTGCCTTCATAGGTTGATTAAAGCTCTAAATTCTTGCACATTTTTCTCTGTGTATTTAGATTGTACTTTCTTGTAGGTAACATTACTGCATGCTGCTCTTGAACAAGAACGATCTAAGGTCAAAGGACTGCAATCGGAACAACCCAAACACCAGGTGGGTGCGGAGATTATAAAATCTAAATCTATGAAATTCAGCAAGCCTTGCAAAGACCATCAGTGAACAATATAGTGGACGGAAAGCTTGAGGCAAATGTCATTCACATTTTCTTAATTACTCCTGCAGACTATTGAAATGTCATCATAACAGAAAAAAAGATGTTCCTCTTCTGTCTACCTAATGTATACAAGTGCTTAAATGTTATTATACATTGATAAAAAAATTACAGTATTTATTAAACAAATGTGGTTGTGATTATGATTGTTTAAATGTTAACTTTATTTTTTACAATTATTTAAAACTTGTTTATGCTTGTGTTGTTTACAGGGAAGTAGAAAAGGAAGAAAAGGCTCCGAAATGGATGTATGAAGAGTTTAGGGCAAAACCCCTGAACACAAAATTTCTCTAAACAGACATTAAGGAAATGCTGCTGATCATGATCAGGGTTTCTCTATCGGTTTTGTTTTAGCTTGACTTTTGTGTCGGCATAAACTGCATGCTCTCTTGCTTGCACACAAAAAATGATTGACTGAGTTTGAAGTTTTTTTCCAGTGCTGCCATCTGCTGGCACCGCAGTGCCATTGTTTACGTTTGCCTGACAGATATTTTGGGGGGGATATATACCGTGGTTTAATTCGTCCCAACTGTAAAGTAAATAAAATACTTTTTCAGTGATGAGTTTTGTTTTTTAATAGCAGCACATCGATTTATTACAGATTGGAAAGATTTTAACGGAAATAGCTAAATAAAGCTGACCTTCTCCCAGTTTTGCATAACGTCATCAGATTCAGATTCTCTATTATTGTTTCATAAAAAAATCTTCAACATTAGATGTGAAAAGTAAATAAAAAAAAGAAAATATAGTTTGGATAATATATAACATTTGCTTCATAAAATATGAATATAGTGAATAGGCAAAATACCGTTACACGTAGACGTAAACTGTGTGTGAGAACACGTGTGTACGTAGGCTGCCCCTCCTTTCCTAAAGTAGCTCACATCGTCCAGACAACTTTCTGCGGAGTCATCGGACGGTCGATCTCCTTCACTCCCGGTCTGCTGTTCCCCACCGTCGTCCTCTGCTGAACTACAGAAACAGATGTCATCCTCCGATGAAGATGGAGTGGGTGGAGGTCCGGAGGCTGAAATGATCCGTGTTTCTGTGACGAGTCTCACGGGGAGAAACGCCTTCACGATGCGATGTGACTGCAGCGTCACGGAGGTCAGTGAGGACGCGGGGTTTGCTCTGGGAACGGAGTTGAGTTGTTTGTCATCATAGTCATGTTGCTGTGGCGGCATCATTAGATTACCGCTACAGCATCTATCGCATAACTATAGTACTGCGTATGATGTCTTTCCTTGGGCGCAGCTGAAGAAGGTCCTGTCAGACCGTCTGGAGAGCCCTGCTGAGCAGCTGGTGCTGATCCAATCTGGCCGAGTCCTCAGAGAGTCTGAGGTCCTGGGTGATTTGAGAGGGAAAGGTGACTCTGTCAGACTCAGCATGATCCAGAGGTATAGTTCAGTATAAGACTTTTAGGAATCTTCCATGTTGACCATATATATGAGCATGGGTGTGGAAGGTTGATAAGCTCTGGTTGGCAAGGATGATGTTGATGTTGAATTGTTATAGTACATTTTACTCAAATATAAAAAAAACGGCTAGATACTTGTATGTATGATTTTGTGTGTAAATACGTTATAAAACATATTCCTAAAATAACTGTCCTGCATCAAGGGCTTTATTTGGGGGCCAGTGGTGGCTTAGTGGTTGAGGAACTGGAATGGGGTCCGTAGGGTTCTAAGTTCAAATCCACCAACTGCCAGGTTACGACTGAGCCCCACTGTCCCCACTGAGGTCCAGTGGTGAAGGGAGTGGTCTAGCGTAGTATAACTACTAGAGTTCCCTCCAACAACAACCAGAAACTAATGAAGTTCCTCAGTTGAGGAATGAAATGTCTTTCAACTCCAAGAAGAAGTCCAGTTTCTTACATCTAAACCCTTTTTGGATATCATGACCTGGATGAATGAGAAGCTTCACAGACCCACAGTCCCAACTCACAGCTCCCCTGGTGTTTAAAGTTGCCCACTGTTCAACTGTATTGCAACTGTATGACACAGTTAGCCTCTATCTTCTTTTTCTGTGATAATAAATGACATTCACACATTTTTAATTAAAATGTATTTTATTACTTTTTTGTACATGTATTTTCATTCTCATGGTTTTGAGTGGTTACGAAGGAGGATGGAAATGTGGTTCACAAATAAATCAAACTTATTTTACATTAACAGCAAATGTCATATATGATAAATACTTTTGAGTATGTATATTAAATACACAGATTTAATTGCAAGTTAGTTAAGTTCAGTTCAGCAACAGATTTTATTAATTTCTCACTGTATCACATATCATGTATATGTTAAATGTTTCTCTAGTAATTTTGACACAACCAGACTCATCTTTTGTCCAACCTTTCCTAGTCCAATATTTTGTTGAATCCATTACTAAAGGAATGAAGAAAATCCACAGATAGATGTAATAATCATACTTGTAAGCCTGTTTGGTCTGACTGCCTGAAGATTTTACATGTCTGTCATTCTTTTCAGCCCTCAGTGTCTGTCTGCTGTTTCTCCTGGAGATGTAAACCCAGAGACTGTCCCGTCAGAACTGCCGGATGTGATTGACTTTGCAAACCTGCTTCCATCACCCACCTCACCCCTCTGTTTGGGTAGGATTGAGGTTTATTTTCTGTTGATTCTACCTTTACCTTCCAGTTGCTTGATCTTATTCTTGTCCCACAGTGGAAGGTCTGGATGAGCTCTGTCTGACCAACAGTGGACCCGGCTTCTTTCCAGCCCTCCAGCAACAGATGGAGCAGCAGCTCTTTGGTGACCCCGACATGATGCGTTGTATTGTGGGCAGCCCTCTCGTGCAGAGCACACTGTCCATGTCGAGCCCAGATATAGTCAAACAGCTTATACTGGCAAATCCCCAAATTCAGCAGCTTCTCGAGACAAACCCAGAGATGGGAGACACGCTCAATGACGCAGACATCATCACACAGGTGGGTGCACAATTATTAAGAAAGAGAATACAAAACAAAATTCAAAGGGCAGGACAAAAGAAATGCGATGGTCTCCAGGTGCAGCAACTCCTCAGGAACCCCAACATGATAGAAGAAGTGATGTGTCAAGGAAGGGTTCTACTCAAGTCTCCCGAAACCTTCACTGGTGACTCTTATGGTTGTCACAAGAATGAACCTCCAAAACAGGAACATCATCTCAAGCTTCCACAGGTTTGACTTTAAGAATAATTCATTTTAGATCACAAATGATGAAATGATCACATCAGGTTTCACAGTCTTCTTTGAAATGTAGACAGGATCAGCTCCAAAGACAGAGACAGACCAGAAATCACCATCATCTGGTCAAAGCACTCTGTTAGATCCTCTGAGAGAACTCACCAGTGAGCCAGACTCACAGAGCTTCATCACTGCAGGCAAGAAAATACATATCCACTGTATTTGACACCAAAAGAAAATATCCATTCACATACGTTAAGACTTTCATGACTTACTTTACTCTATTGCTCTTCCTTCTCAGGAATCCAGTCTCTGTTGGAGGAGATCATGGCCAGTCCAGGACTAATGGAAAGTCTTCTCTCTGGACCATACGTCAGCAGTCTGTTGAAATGCCTCAGCCAGAACCCTGACCTGGCTGCACAGGTGATTCACTGTAGCTCTTGCTCCTGTCTGACTGGCTTTGTCCCTCTTTGCTGGGTGCTGTCATTTCCTCCTGCAGTCTTCAGTAAGCGAATGGAGAGATATATTGATCACAACAATCAATGGCTTCTTGTCCTGACTGTATATGGTTTGGTGAACAGTCTAGAATGTATCCTGCCCTCTCCCTTAAATTGTTGAAATAGATTTTTTTATCTACTAAGGTTGTCTGTACCACCTATATAACTAAGAAAGTCACACATACTGAGTTTTCCAGATGCTGCTGAGTCACCCTTTGTTCGTGGAAAGACCTCAGCTTCAGCAACAGATGAAGCAGCAGCTTCCAGTCTTACTGCAACAGGTCTCTTTCTTTTCCAATTTGTTACAATAATTAAAACATGTAATTTATTTTGCATAACATATTATAAAATATTATGACATAATAATTGTGAATCTTGTGTAGATGCAGAGTCCAGATCTTTTGTCAGCCATGATGAACCCTAAAGCCATGGAGGCCCTGCTCCAGATTCAGCAGGGATTGCAGACGCTGGCTGTAGAAGCTCCAGCTCTCCTACCGGCGTAAAAACACAGCTAACCCTCACCCTCACCCTCATTATCTTATACACATTATCATAATTGGAAATTGTGTGAATTTCTATTTTTTTCAGGGCTGGATTTGATAACACAAGCACTAGTACTGCGACTGAACTCAACTCTAATTCAGTTCGGACCAACCAATCAGGAAGTTGTCCTCAGGTTGCCACAGTAACAGAGCAGCAGCAGCAATTTGTGCACCAGATGCTGATGGCGCTGACTAAAGCAGATGACAGGGTACTGCAATCTGCCCTTGTATTATTTTCCATGATTCAAAATCATGGCAAACAGTATTAGGCAACCTTTGACCAACTCTTTTGTTCAATTTCTTGTTCATTTTAATTCCTGGTTCGTGAGCTATTTTTGTTGTTACCATTATATTTATCCAAACAAATAAATCTCAAGTAAAACAAGGCATTAAAATGAACAGCACATTGAAGAAAACAGTAGGGTAGTTGAATCATTTTCCATGACTGTATATCAGTAAGGCTCAAATAAAAAAAAAAATTAAATTGTTTCGCACATATGCATGTTATTTTATATAACCCGCTGAATAAAAACAGTAAACGGAATAAAAACATGTATTTATTCTATGCTTGTGCACTTTGGAGCACAGCACAGGGAGTCAGTTGAATAACATACGTACATTATGTGTGTCAGTGGGAGTGAGATGGAAAGAGGAAAATGTGAATTAAACATTGTCTGAGTTTTTTCAGAATTATTAGGACTTCAACTCTATGTGGTTCTTAGATATTGATCTTACCACTGTAGATGCAATTGGAGTTATGAGATGCGGAGACACAGGGAGCAGCAGACATACTGACTTGTGCTGTTTTACCAAATCTGTTCTTATTTTTTTCCTTCTGTGTTTACTTCCTCACAGGCTCATCAGTGAGAGATCAGGTTCCTGGAAAATCCTGATCCCTTTGGCCTCCAAACCTTCAGAGAGAGATGAGCAAAGGCGATTCCGTTTTGGAAGGAAGGTTACCAGTGTGACACCACTGGACTCAACACTTAAACATACACTATACACATATTCACACACAGAATGATTAAAACAATATAATCATGTACAGTAAATAGTCATGCAAGCCACATTAACATTACCACTGTGTACAGTGACATATGCTCAGGTGAAACCGAGTCCTAAATCTTGAAGGTTAGTTTACTTTAATAATGTAGCCACTTAGGATGACTATAAGACAGAAACAAAGAAGAAATCTCTGCTTCATTGTGTTATCTAGTTTTACTGCCACTGTATCATATCTGTTCTCTAAACTTGCAGTTATATGACCTGTTATTGCTGCTACTACATATTTTTTTGCAGTGAGCCACACCAGTTTTTAATATTTTGTACACAGAATCAAGGGGTTATACCAAAAAGTATTTTTTTTTGGTTAAATATGAATTAAACGAAAGTCTTAAAACACTGGCATAGAGATTACGATAATCGCCCTGCCTTATAAAAGAAAAAATGTAGCTTATTTGTCAAATTTAGCTTTTGTGCACTTATGAGTGCTATTCTATTGTATATTTATTCAATTATCTATGTTAAAATACCCTTGTTTCTTCCTGTAAACCCATTATTTATTGTGACATTATTGTTCACATAGTTGATAAACTTAAATAAAAAATATTAAGGTATATCAAAAATAAAAAAAAATTAAACACTATTTTATTTTTTGTCATGTGTAACTATAGATGTTGTATTCAGAAGTGATACAATTAGTATTGATTAAGTTATGTGGGTCTGGACGGCCCCAAATATATTGTTTCACAATTTTCCTGAACTATAACGTTTTCACTATTTCATTAAACAAGTTCACTTATGTTTACTCAGCTTTATTTCCTGTGGATAAGCTTTGAGAAGGAGCCATAGGATTCCATCGCTGTTATTCTTGCTCCACTATGGCCACAAGATGGCACTCTTTACCTCTACAGGTTTAATTCTACTGAAGATTAAACTTGTATTTGAGTCGACCTATCCTGTCCAAGCTTATTGACATCAAATTATATACTGTACAATTAACATTTTATCCAGTTGATAATATCTAATAAATAAAACGAATATTTAAAGAAATCCTTGTCACAATATTTAAAGCTGTTATAACTGATATAAACTCAAGTTCGAGGGACTCTAGTTGTAATTTTTAATTTCTGTTCTGTTGATTGAGGACTTAAATTTTGACATTCTCAAATCTGTATTAGAATTTCCCCTTGATCTCCAGAAATGTAAGTGTTGCAGTGCGTATGTGAGTGAGAGGGGGTAGCCTACATTCGTGATGTGATATGAGTGCAGCCAAGGGGTTTTTCTGGATTAGAACCTCCTAAAATACTCAAGTGGTGGTTTAAAGATGAGTCACCGTTGCAAAAACACCTCTAAGGCCTTTAGCGAATTTATGTGTGTGTGTGTGTGTGTTTGAGAGAGTGTCAATACTGGAGTGGTTCTGTTAGTTTGTCAGGAGACTTTGACTAAATGATAACTAAAGCAATATCCTGCAGCACAAATGTGTCAAATTCTGGCCCGGGGGCCATATCTGGCCCGCAGTGTAATTATTTTTGGCCTGCGAGTAAAATCAAATGTGTTCTATAGTTGGCCCACCAGTATGTAGACCTTACATACTCTCAGATATATTATATTAATAATGCAAGCTTTTTGTTACAGCACATACATTTTGTTCTGTAACGAAACATTTACATTGAAAATAATCTGAAAAGACAACAAAGATGCCGAATAAGAGACAAATAACAATGATGTGTGAATTTTTTCTATAACAATTTCTCACATACTTATAAGCTTTGGCTGTTCCAGATTCATTTTATCCACATGAAAAACACTATTTCATATCAGTAGAGAAGGGAAAACATGCATGATTATAGTTAATTTCTCAATATATATTGAGTTTGGCCCATGACTTCATGCAGTTTTCAATTCTGGCCCGCTGTGAAATTGAATTTGACACCCCTGCTGTAGCAAGTCACTTAATTATGCAACGCATTAACTATAAAGTAGTAAATAACAATCATCACTGATCATTAATGCTAGATGTTATTATGTGCACACTCAAATTACATTCACGGTTTTCCTATGGACAAATTGATTCATAAATGCAATGAAGACATTTAATTTTACAAATATTGAAAAATAAACAAATATCACTGTCTTTTAAGTTATGTTAAAACATTGACTAAACTGCTAAAATGTTAAGAAATCATTTTCAATTCTTTCAAAGTATACTTTTTAAGTCAACGTGACTATTCCCAATACTTGTAGTGTCTCGCAAATGATCAAATAACAAACGTCGTGAAAATAATTAAAAGAATCAGTAATATGTTCAACCATGACATTATTTTTAAAAAAATACATTTTCATACATGTTTTACTTTTAAAATAAAAATAAACTTGAGAAAATGTGAGCTAACAGCTACAATCAAAAGGTGGCATATTTTCATTTTCATCTATGCTGAACAAGTGTTGAATGTTCCATTCAATGAGTCTCTTGCTCAGTCTGCTGCAGTGGAAACAATAGTGTTAGCTTCAGTGATAAGCCCCAGGCTCATGATGTGCTTATGGACCTCAGAGGCTATATCGTTAATGTCCCTGGTGATATCGTGTGAGAGCACATTCTCCTCGTCCAGTGGAGACTCCAAGACATTAAACTGAGAACGCAGAAGGTCTGCTTTCATGTAATGACCCCTCCGGGACACCATCCTCTGATAAATCAGACTGTATTCACCGTGAAGGAAGAGGAAAAAGACATCACTGGGGACAGGAGGCAGGAAATGCTGGTGGAGAGCTCTGGAGCCGTGCAGCAGGATCTGTCTGTAGAGACGCTTCAGGGCAGAGCATGTCACGAAAGCATTGGAGCCCGAGCTTCTTTCTCTGGAGTGAGAAGACACACAGGCACAGATATAACAGTGCTAATGAAGGCAAGGATGAAACAGCAGGGATGCTTGAGGACAGGGAGGAGAAGTAGAGGACAGGATGGATGTGAGGGTGAGGAGACAGCAGAATATAACTATGACTCAGTAAAAAACTGTCCTGGAGGTTGATGCAGACATACTTTCTCCTCCTCTCACTCATGAAATCTACCTTTACAAACTTCACTTACCTAACAATTTCACTCGCATATTTGTACTATGATGTACTGTTTTCCATCTCCTTAGTATTTCATCATTCTGTTTGAGTCAAATTGTGGGTTACACCAACCTTTGAATGACTTCATGCAGCTGAAGCAGCCAAGGTATTCTGTCCTAAAGAGAACAACGATAAAGAAGCATTTAACAAAAAACTAAAGTTAAAACTCAAGTTACAACAGTCTAGAGGAGTAGAACTACTAGTGTTCCCTCTGACATCAACCAGACTGATGAAGTGCCTCAGTTGAGGAATGAAACGTCTTTCAACTCCAAGAAGAAGTCCAGCTGCTTACAAGTAAAACCTTTTTGGATAAAGTTAGGAGCAAATAATATATTTGTGGTATTTTAGAACAGCCTTTCACAATATAATAAAATTGTAATAATAATGCATAATTGGTCATCCAGAAGACATGGAACAATAGCATTGGTGATTAGACTTCTGAAGATGCTGTCAGAGGCCTTGATTCAAATCCCTGCCTTCCGAGACAATTGTGACACTTTGTAAGATTTTTTTTGTTAGGAGCCATGGAGTTTCATTAACACTTAAAGTTTCACCAAAAGATCCTCACAACTGACAACCTCTGACAAAAGGCCTGGGTTCAAACCCCTGCTTCCTGAGAATATTAATAGGTACTGGTACTGTCACACACCTATGGCCAGCAATAAAAGAATAACACCTTCATTTATTTTTTACAAAATGCTTTGTTGTCCTAAATCTTTGCCTTCGCCTTCTATCAATTATATTGCTATACAAGACATTTGAGAATATTACTTATATTTTATCCCCATTTATAAATCCACTCCAAAAAAACTGACTTCATCTGTGAGTTGTTCACCACGTGACATCTTCTCAATGTTGGCTTGTGAATGGAAGAGATCCCCTTCATGAAGTTGCCAACCCAGCTATAAATAGAAGAATGACAAAAACAATGGATACTTAGCAAACCAAGAACTAAAAAACTTCTTTTTTTTTTATTTATTTATTATTATTTTTCCATGTGCAGAAACATTTACCTTTTCTGAAAGGAGAGCCCCCAAGCTGCTTCTGAGAGTGTGTGTGAGAGAGAAAAAACTGCATCAGCTGATTTAAAAGCATCAAGTGGTGATGCCAAAATGTTATGGATTCTAGATTGTGCTTTTGTTGAGAGAGCAGTTCAGCTTTGCTTGTGCAGCAATACTTTTTATCTATAAAAACATTGGTAGAAGGAAACCAATGGCAACCTCAGAAGCCATGTAAAAATACAGTCTAGGGTGTGATTAAATCTAAATCATTATGTTTATTTTTTTAACAGACAGAGAGTGTACATACTTTCCACAGCCTGAGACTCCCATAATGATGATGATCATTTTGTGCACTGGTCAGAAAAAATAACAAAAGTCCTTAGTGAAAGCACATGTAAAAATAACAATAATAACATATAGTTAATAATTCAATTTTGAACAGCGAGAAACTGTATAATGACATCCATGACATTGCAGTTTTTGACCATTTACTTTACACTGTATCAGATCAATAACTGATGAGTCTGCAAGGAACACAGGTCTTGGCCAGTCACCCTTAAAATTATAAGCAAACTACATTAAAGCGTTACTCTCTTCAATTTGTTCAATATTATTCTCTGACATTTTACTCGACTGTGGCTCTGTGTCTGCAATTTTAACAAGAGAAATATAACTATTAGTGTTTCTGTCTCTTACATCAACCATCCTGAGTGGAGGGAATTAAACGTCTTTCGACTCCAAGAAGAAGTCAAGATGCTTACAATTTAACTTTTTGGACTGCAATTATAACGTTTTCTATTACTGCTAGAGACACAGCGACATTATTTAGCAAGAATAAAATATGGCCTAAAAGATATTTTCACGGCTAACGCTGTTCTTCTTTCTACAATCTTAATGTAGCATTGAACACGGTTCTTATTCGGCCGCTTCAGTACCTTAACACATCACGGTTTGAGATCACATACCACTTCCGTCAGTATGACGGCGGACTATTTACTGGGGCGGATCACGTCGTGATGTCACATGACGTCAGTCTTACGTCAGTTAAAGGAACAGCGCTTTAAACCTTCCTATTTATAAAATATAATATATAATATATAGTTGTATTTTTGGGTTATTTAATGGATGCGAAGCACAAATGCGACATTTTCTTTTTTCTCAACCTATTGTGTCGTGTATTAAAAAAACGGACGTGACATCGATAAACAAAATTAACTTGAAGATGCCGAAAAAATAATAGACTCATCCTTGTATGTGAATTGATCCTGTTTATTTGTGGACGTCGCCGTAAAAAAACATAGCTTTTTTAGATGGACCAGAGCTGACCTTTTTTTCTTGTCGTTTTACAACAAAAAGGTTAGCTCCCCGCTACACGTGGGGAGGATGTGTATACGTCTGTTAATTACGTAAATGCTGGAAAATTTACTAATTTATATTAAATATAAGTATTTAATATTGTTAAAATATTTCGGTCATTTGGTTACCTATGTCTTTATAAATCCTAGTAAATACAGTAAATAGCTTGTAGTAAATACAGTATTTTTATTATCGTATAATTGTTATTAGTATTATAGCATGGGTCGCAGAAAGAGAGAGAGGGAGAGAGAGAGGCAGACGAAGTAATAGAGCCTTTCCTCTCCTCTCTCTCCTCTCCTCTCTCCTCCTGTAGATCCACCAGTGACCACCCAGCAGATGGATGTATCCTCTCCTTGCTCTTGTCTCTCGTTGTTTTAGCCATCCAATCTCGCCTTCAATCATCCCGCTCTCATCTATTCATTTCCAAGGTCCTCACCGAGGTTGACTGGATCCAACTGAAAGGCAGTAAACACATGTGTGAGTGTGCGTGAAGGTGCAGTGTGCATGCCCATGCGCCTGCTCTGCCCGTGGATCCGCTGACATGAGGAGCTGAAACCAGGCGGAGAAGGATGAAAATGCTTCGGTTCCGCAGAGCCAGCATCCAGTCAATGGACGAAGAGACCCTGTGCACGATTCGGTTACTGGACGACTCCGAGATCTCCTGCAGCATCCAGGTAATAAACCAGTCACACAGACCCCATTCACTTCAGTGTTGCGTGCTTTGTGTGGTTATTTGAAAATCACGTGGTTGTAATAGATGAAGGTACTTATTGGAGTAAATTATTTCGTTAATTATAAATTTTCACGTGAAATGCATGTGACTTACACAATTCTCACAACTGTAGGGTCACTATCCTCTTTTTGTGGAATTTTTCATTCCTTGCTCCATAAAAAAGAGTGGATCCTCCGGTGCAGAGATGGGAATGTTATATATTTCTCAGGTAACTGCTTTTAAGTTGACGGATGTGGAGAGAAGTTAAGTTGAAGTTTGTCTCACTCAGGGAGTGATGGAGCAGCCTGGGTGTGGTGTTGGTGAGGAAGCTGGTGACAGTGCAAGAAGAGCCTTCTGTCTAGGTTATTGATTTCCATTTGGGCTGTGAAGCTGTGGGTTGTTGTACAAAAGTAAAATTATAAAAAAAAAAACATCTATCTATCTATCTATCTATCTATCTATCTATCTATCTATCTATCTATCTATCTATCTATCTATCTATCTATCTATCCATTTAAATAATGGGATTTTTCACACTCCCTTTATACAATGCATTATACAATACAATTGTAGTAACAAAATTCACTATAGATGAAAAAACATAAGGAAAAATAAGTAAGTGTAATTACTTATACAATTTCACAGCAATTCATAATTTAATAATCTCTCAATATATAACACACATACAGTAGACTTGTGATGGCAAAATTAGCTTACAACACAACCATGCACCTTCAACACCAGCACCAGCCCACTGAGACTCTGAGGGGAAAATCTGACGTCTGAGTTCTATCGGAGGAGCCAGGGCTTTGCTTACAGACTTGTTTGAGATTAAATAAAGCCCTTCCTGCCCGACTGAGCCTAAAAAACAATGGGACATTAGTTTCCTTCTGTTTGGACAAATATAAGATGCTGAGCCTTTAAAGTGTAAAAACAGGGAGCTAGTCTACTAGGTCATGAATCATACTTGTGAAAAACAACATTAAAAATTGATTTAAAAACATACAAATATTAGTATGAGAGGGAAGTTTTTGCTCAATATAAATGTATATTAAGACTCCCAACATAAAAATGTGGTGCAGGACAGTGAGCAGCAGTGAGTTTCCGGTAAGAAATCGCGGAAATATAAACTGTGAACTCTTTCTATTTCAATAAATGTTGCACTAAATCTTTTAAGGTACTCCAGCTTGTCACCATGTGTTGAACACAGTTTAGGTCTTTATGTAAGAATATTTTTTTGTTGTTAAAAACATACCCCGCCACACTTCGCACTCAACATGACACTCATCGTCGATGTGTGCACGATCAATCATTTATAGAGCACCATTAAGTGCTTCAGGTTAAAGAGTAAAGTGGACGAGGGGGAAAGGTTGTGTGTTTCTGTGCGTTTTAAAGCATGTTTACCTGCATATGAATGTGTGTAGGATCAGAAATAGTGTGTTTAGCTCAGTGAGGAGACATCTGAACACGTTAAAGTGGAATGCATTAATGGAATACGGTGAATAGGAGGCTGTGTATCTGCATCTGATTGTGCTTTTAGCCGTGTGTCTGTCTGTGCATCCATGCTTGATAAGGGAGTGGACAGTTATATTTCTAGCTGACTGTGTTTTCCAGAGCTTTCTTTAATGGCTTTGTGTTTCCATGCTGGGCTGCTCCCTCCTACATATTTCATGACATCCTGTGCTCCCCTGCCACACTTGTGTGGCTCCACAACAGCAGTTCTGGTTTCACCCCTGAACAGAGCCTCACATCTCCAAATGTGAGGTGTGGATCTGTGTAACTGTCACCGTGTCACTGCCCTGGTTTGTAAATTACGTGTTTATTTATTGTTATATTTGTCTTTGTTTATTAGACTAAGTCTTAACAAAAATGTTCGCCAGTGATGGCTCTGCAGTCGAATTGTCGTAACCTTCAAACTTTTTAATAATGGCAAGCAAATGTGTAATAGCAGTGTCTCGAGTTCATCTAAAATGCCACTTCTTCTGCTTTGCATAAAACATAGGTCCATTAGCCATGTCCTCTGAGCTTCCAATGGGTTTTCCTGATTGCTTAATGTCGGTGAAATATCTAGGTTGACTGAGATAACGGCAAATATTTTTAGAGTGAAGAAGGAATGCCCTGTGAGATTGGACTCTGTGTCATTGATGCAGGTGCAGTGTTAAACAGGACTTTTACAGAGGACACTGATGAAAGTTAGACATTGCGATGCGAAAAAAAAGTGTAGCAAAGTTTTTATTTTTATTTTTTTAAATAAGTAAAGCTAGAGGTGTCAAATTAATTTTTGTTCATGAGCTGCACATAACCTTATTTGATGCCATAATTAATTATAAATTAGAAAAATGTGCCATATACTCAATGTTTTACCTTTTGTTTTAATGCAAAATATACAAATGTATTATAACTTCTTTCTTTTTTATTATTTACCAATCTGGCCAGATTGAACATACTAGTGTGCTGGTAGAGGCCCATATATTTGACACCTCTAGTCTATTGGTATCAGTTAGAAGCTTGTTTGTCTTTATATACTATGTAGCTTTAAATAACCCAGCAGTTGACAATGAATGAGATTGTGAAACAGAAGTCAGTTAAAACTTGTCACTAGTCAGTACTACAAGTACTAAAAATCAACAGTGGAGAGAAATGACATGCACTAAACATAGAGTCAAATTCAAGTACTGTTGTTTTCAAACCTACCGATCCACAGACCGCTGTGAATTTACTTGATCTTTTATAGGATGTCTAATGTATTTGTCTATTTATCTTAGTTGTCAGCCATGTTTGCAGTACCTCACCTGGGTAAAGTCACTCTTTGGTCCAAACAAAAGTTAGTAAATCATCATACATGCAGCCCTGTGTGTTATGTGTAAAACATAACGGTTTTTTATTTTGTGGATGTTTTAAAAGAAAAGTAGCAGTTTTCAAAAAAGCATCAGTCTGCTTGTATGTTCGTGTGAGCGTGCAGTTCAATCCTGCAGCTCTGTGTCTGTCCATTCTGTTGCTCTCATGTTCCATGGTAACCCTGCTGCAGGACAGACAAGTCAAAATCAATACACATTGACCTCTGCTGCTTTTAGTGCTTTTTTCCCCATCATCATCATCATCATCACTTGCTCTTCTCCTCTTCCCATCTGTTTGTTCTCCTTCTTACCTCCTCTGTCTCTCCTCCCAGTCCTCATTTCCCCGTCCCTTGCTCTACTACTCTTTCTTTCACCTCATCTATAGTCTGATTCACTTTCACATTTGCACCCCTGAAAACCTCACATTCTATTTCTGCATCTTTCGTCCGTGTCTTACTAACTCCCGCTGTCCTCCTCTCCACTCTCTCCTCCTTCTCCGTGACACATCATGTATAATTAATGGAGATCACTGTTCCTCATGAAGCCAACATCGTTGTGCTGCCAGCGATGTGCTTCACCATGAGTTTGTTATATTGTATGTGAATATATATGTGGGTATACCATACATACATTACATGAATTTATAAAACCCTTGAAAACTTTATGACAGGTTATCCTACTTTTTTGTGTAGATCACACCACCGACACAGTGTTTAAAATTCAGCTCATCCCTGGTTTGGTCTTACACCCTTACACCTGCCATTTACTCAGACCTGGAGAAGTGTGTGTGGTCGTAATGGAACAGAACATACTGTATTCAGAGCACTGAAGTCTCAAACTGGAGTTGACTCATTGCTGCCCCCCTGTTTATATTATGTTACAGTGAAACGTTACCTGCAGTTTTTTTTTGTAACAACACAATTGCATAATGTAGCAAAGTATAGAGGCAGGAAGGTCCTCCCCCTGTCCTTTCTGCCTAGTGTAGCTTACTGAGGAGGGTGATGCTAGTGATGCTAGTGAAAAAGGTAGAAATGCGGCCCCCATAGCATTATCTTCTGATTTTGATGCTATACATAAAACTTTATGACAGGTTATCCTACTTTTTTGTGTAGATCACACCACCGACACAGTGTTTAAAATTCAGCTCATCCCTGGTTTGGTCTTACACCCTGTTTATATTATGTTACAGTGAAACGTTACCTGCAGTTTTTTTTGTAAGAACACAATTGCATAATGTAGCAAAGTATAGAGGCAGGAAGCTCCTCCCCCTGTCCTTTCTGCCTAGTGTAGCTTACTGAGGAGGGTGATGCTAGTGATGCTAGTGAAAAAGGTAGAAATGCGGCCCCCATAGCATTATCTTCTGATTTTGATGCTATACATCAGTGTTCCCCACCCTTTTTTGCACCATGGCCTGGTTAAATATCTTGTACTATAAATACTACCTAATAAAATAAAAGTTTCGGTGTTCTGAAATATTTTCCTACCTATAACATTTTTCTACCCGACCCAAATTAACTGTGCATGGGCACAGTTCATCATCATCAAAGTGAGCAGTGGGCAGCTAATGAGCACCCGAGGAGCAGTGTGTAGGGACAATACAATGCTCAGTGCACCTCAGCAGTAACTTGGCGGTAGGGGGATTCGAACCGGGGACCTTGCGGACCCAAGTCCGCTTCCTTAACCACTAGGCCACCCCTGCCCTATTTTCTGCTACCAGACTGGTGTAAATAGTTAGAATTGTGTATGAATGACTCTGCGTTAATTTGAGTTTATTGTTGTTGTCTTTCCTAAACAAATAAAGTTCCATTATTGATAAGTGAATCCTAGATATTCTATTATTACGTTCTTTTGTTGAGTATGCATTGAGAGATGGTTATGGACCAAGTGTAAGTAATAGCCTGATGGGGTCAAATGGGAAACATTATTTCTCTGCGGCTCGGCACAAATTCACCCGGGGACCACTACCGATGGTCCAGTGGTTGGGGACCACTGCCATAAATAGGTTTAAATTCACATTTAGAAATACTTGAAGTTGCATTTTTGTTAATTTCAAAAGACTAACAGTTTATTCAAAGATTGACTTTTTACTTCTGCATGAGGTAGAGTTGCTGTCTTTTTGAAAAATAAGTCAAGAATTTACTTGAATTCGTCTTGACCTGAAAACTGCAGCTGCACTGACTATTTTGAGTATCGAACCATATCAGCTTTTTGTGGAAACCAGTGTTCATGACATCAGAGATATTATGTTGGGCTCATCTGTGATGCCAGATATAAATAGCACCCGCTTTCTATTTTTGTGTGAGCACTTCTTTGACGCTCCATCACTGTTGACTAGAGAGAAATAATCCTTCTTTAGATTTGTGCCTTCCACTGGAAGGAGGAAGTGTAATAGGATAGGGATAGGATCTGTACAGAAGGGAAAAGGGCAGAGGAAGGACTGAAAGAACGGGGCCTTTAAAAGAAATGGCTGAGTGAAACTCATCACACTATGTATATATTTATTCGCCTGTGATTGTTAAGCTTTATTTTACATGTAGCATATGTTACTAAAATAACTAAACTAATCAGGATTATAAACACCGAACACCTGTTGGAATGTCTAAATCAGACCTAGGCAAACTAAGGCCCGGGGGCTTTATGGAGGCCTTAGTTTGGCTTTTTTCGATCTGGACCACCAAACCTGTGCAAATTATCTTTTCATTTATTTTATTATTATTTTTCTGCTATTTCCCTGGAAAGCCCAAATTCTCCCAATAGACACTCTAGAAGGGTCTAAAAGCATTCTATCATTTTAGCGTTTACTTGTCATGTGTCTAAGATTATGTAACATTTGTTTCCCGTGGGTCAAATAATTAGATAGATAGATATAACTGGTATAACTGGTCTAGATAGATTAGCAGCCAGTTTATGCAGTCCGAAGACCTCTTGGTCTGTCAGGTTGGACTCTGTCCTATGTCTTATAAAATGTCTGGCAGAAGTGTGAAACCCCTCCAGATCTGGGAAATGTTTCTGTAATTCCACATTCCTGCATCCCTTAGTCCCTGTCTCAGGATAGATAGATAGATAGATAGATAGATAGATAGATAGATAGATAGATAGATAGATAGATAGATAGATAGATAGATAGATAGATAGATATTTTGATATATATTACAACTTAGCTTTGAATCTGAATCACAACCTGAATCTTATAATTTTGTATTTATTTTGGAGAGATGAAAATAAGGTAGAAAATTATATTTAAAAAATAAATGAAATAAGTAGAGAACACAAATGTTACATACTTGACATATCTTGCATCTGGTTTAATTCCATGGTCCTGTTCAAGGACAGGTCAGCACATTTCATGCAGAAGGCAGACTTCATGTGATTTATAAGGATTGTATGAGGAATTTGTTGCCCCCTGTCCTTACAGACCCTGTTATGAAAGGTGACATCCCACCATCACTGGGACTGGTCATAATGTCTGCACTCAAATATCAGCATGATTGCATGTGTCCAACGGCATTAACGATTTTTTTCCTCTTGGATTGATAACTTCTACAAAACGAAGCTGTACATAATAAAAACACTAAATATACACTGCATAATATGCAAACTTGACAGTGTCACTTTTTCTCCTGCTGTCCCCTAAATCAATGTCGAGCTGTATATTAAAGTCGCAGTGTTGACCATCCATCACATGTGAAGGTTGATCTGCTCTCCCTCAGACCTTATTACCTAGTTTACTGAGCCATGACGTTGGTGTGCAGGTGCACATGACTTCTTTACACACGCGTGTTGATTTGTGCATGCCTTTGTCCGCATGTGCGCATGTACGTGTCCTCTCCACAGCACTGCAGGTCATGATAAGGTAATTGCTTTAGCTCCTTGCACTCATGGACAAGGTCGAGTCATTGTTATGGGTGCTGGTGGCGTAGATTAGAGGGATTATATGCTTAATTAGAACAATGTTAAAGTGAAAGTCAATTGTCAGTCTTGCTATAGCATTTAAAAAAAAGTATTGGCCATTATTGATATTTTTAGCTAAGTCACCATGAATGTGCTCACGAACATACAGTATATGTAGGCACACCTGATGGAAATGGCTAGCAAACTAAATGATAGTTTTAATAAATAATAAAAAATTAAAATTAAATAAAAAAATTTGTATTGCCTTTGCACCATGGGTCAGAGGGGACTGTAATTTCATTGTGCCATATGTCCCAGATATATGGTACATATGACAATAAAATTGACTTTGACTTTGATTAAAATATCTGATCAAAAAGGCAAAAGGATTTTTGGCCAAAAATGGCCTCACAAGTTTAAATTTATCTTTGAAAACATCAAGAGGTTTTCTGTGTATTTTAATCCCCCCAGTGCTGAGTGTTATACAGTAACTCTCTCCTGAAACCCAACCTCATCAACCTCCAGCACTGATTGTCTTTCTATCGTCCTCATTAAACCTTCAGATCAATGCCATCACCGCAGTGGAGGTAGCAGGGGCTAACGTTTACATTGAGATTCTAAAGTGGCTACAGAAATATTGGCACAATTAACCCTTCAGAGATTGTTGTCGCATAAAAGCGCAAAGTTTTTCTTACACACGCCACTTCATCTGCAAATAAATTGGCAGATTGGTCCACTTGGATCCTAAATCTTCATTTCCCTAAAGAGCAGCAACAGTGGCAGGAGAGTGAAGCCATGAATTAGTGCACCGTTTGTCTTAACTGTAGCTTGTGGGCTTTTTAGAAAAAAAAAACAAAAAAAAAACATCATCAATCTTTCAGCGTTTTCCCCAAGAATTCCTTTTCCCCAGCAGCAAGGCTGTTGTTCCCGGTCCCTTTAGAATGTGACGCAGGGGAAGTCAGAGTATTCTTAATGGGGACCGAGTTGTAAAGAAATACTAATGAATGATTCATGCACACATATCTACCATTTACTATCTTCTCATGTACATATAAAATATCATACATATTATACTAAGTCATTATAATGACTTAGTAGTTTTCTGTCATGCTGAATGCCATATTATAATTGCAGCTGTAATTGTGAGGAGTCAAGGGGAAAACTACAGTGGTACATGTATGGGAGACAACAATAGAAAATCAGGACTATTACCAGCCAAATGACTCATCCTGTAGTAGCAAAATAAAAAAAACACTCACATTCTGAACTTCAGTACATATATACACTTTAGGTCAGAAGTGTCAAAAATATGGCATGTGGGCCAAAAACGGCTTAGTTGGGTTCTTTTTTACCATTTGATGATTTTTGAAAAACAGTTCAGGAACATTTTATTTTCAGGTACTTATTTATTATATTTTATTAACCCTGGAATGGGATTTCAAATCTATTAGAATGCCATTTTATTGTTTCATTTTAAATGCAAAAATGCTTATATCATAATGCATTCTGAAATATTGTCACATTCATTTGTTATGATATTTGTAAATAATGGAATAACACACAAATGTTTAACTTAAAACATTTACATTGAAATTATTAAAAATATGAAAACTATTTAAATTATTATTAATTCAACAGCTCATGCCTTTCATTCAAAGCTGCTATCATCATTAAAAACAGCAGTAAATCACATAGTATAACCAAGAACTTGGAGAAAATATCACCCTTAAACTTTTTTACCAATAAAAGACACACATATATATTTTTGAGAGACAAGGTTATGTGTCTTTTATATTACTTTTATATTACTTTCATACAGTATTACTTAAAGAGGGACTTTATGTTTGATTTGATGTAATTAGATTTATTTGCAGCTGAGTTTGACTCCTTTGCTCTAAATAACCTAATCCTTTATTCTAATATGTGTGTATCATGTAACAAATACTAAACACATGAAAGTAATGGAGAAAATCTGGTCACCCACTACCGACATGCCAGCACCACACAGCTTAAGGACACATGCAAACAAGTGACCTTCATGCCGAGATCCCCCGCATTAAAACATTGTCAGCCACCATCATTGTCCTGTAGCAGAATGTTGAACGTACAAACGCGGTTGACAGCAAATATTTTAACTGTTTCTGTTTACAATACTAATAATATTAACCACAGAGAAATGTCACATTCAGAGTTACATCTAAATCACAGGTGTCAAACTCTATAATGTTTAGGAGCTAGTGAAATAT
>JAFBJS010008700.1:82008-105506 GCA_016785265.1 Paraplagusia blochii
TGGAGAATCTCAGAAACATTTCATGTGGAGATAACCTGAGCTGTTGGATGAACCTACCCACTTTTCTAGCCCACATCTGGGTTCCAGAAGATAAAGGGTATTTATCTGCTTGTTAATAAGACAAGAAAAAAAAAACTACCTGTGCCCCTTGTGGTACCTAGGATATTCCCCAATTTCTACCATACATGGACCAACATTGAGTCTCTGCTAAAGCAGACAAGGCCATTGTCCTTTATTGATCTAAATAATGTGAGTCATATTAACCTGTCCCTACATTTGACCTTCTAAACCTTTCTGGTTCTCGTAGGGTGTCTACGATCGATCTATCCATCTATCTATCTATCTATCTATCTATCTATCTATCTATCTATCTATCTATCTATCTATTTATCTATCTATCCATCTATCCATCCATCCATCCATCCATCCATCTGAAAGAACTCGAAAGAAATTGATTTTTGTAAGACTGCAAATATATACAGTTGATATACATATAAACAATTGTAAAAACAATGATTTTCACTAAATCTTTGTATTTGGTATGCAGAGGCAAATTCATAAACAAAATTAAATTCAACAATAATATATTACGGAATGCATCATTATACTCAATACAATTACAATTAAATTATACTCAATACGTGGAGCACAGTCCCAGCTCAGTGTTGGCACATATATGTGTGTGTGTGTGTGTGTACAGGTGGGTGTTTTTAAAGCTGTGGAAAACTAACAAACGTTGATACTTCAGATCAGTGTAACACAGACAAACGGGGGTCTGTTCAACATCCCATAGCAACGCCATAACATTGTCATGGCAACTGGGGGGCCGATGGAAACACCTTCTGTCTTTACCTGCTTTGCTTCACTCCCATACATTATTCTGGGGAGGTGTTGACTCCCCCGTGACTGGGAGCCCACAGTGGAGCCCACTCCCAGACCCTGACATAAACATTAACCAGCTATTTCCACATCGGGAGCTGTTATTACAGCAAACAGGAGCAGGGCCGGGGGCTGCAGTTACAACAGAGCCCTTATACGCCGCTGTACTACCGTCTTAAATCTGCGTTTAAGTGCCAGTGTCATCCATCCATCCATATTCATGCCAGACATGGAGTCACATATAATTGTTTGGCAGCATGAGATTTCTTGACGGCGTGCGTGACGTGACAGGGGGCCGTTTCTCACGTCTTAAGGTTCTCCCTTTAATTTTTTTCTCACGCCGGTGTAAAATAATTTGGCTCAGACTCTCAGAATTTGGCCGTGCCTCCTTGACAAGAGATCATTTGTCAAAGGAACGGCAACCGTGTTCTACATTTTCACACCAGCGCTGATGTCACCAGCGTGTGTTTTTTTTTACTTCATGTTCCCCCCAAACTGAGCTTTCTTTAGGAACGGAAACATGTTCTCACTGGTTCAAACACAATGTGCTGTCTATCTGCAAAAAAAACATGATTTTTCTCACACCGGTGTAAAATAATTTGGCTCAGACCTTCAGAATTTGGCCGTGCCTCCTTGACAAGAGATCATTTGTCAAAGGAACGGCAACCGTGTTCTACATTTTCACACCAGCGCTGATGTCACCAGCGTGTGTTTTTTTTTTACTTCATGTTCCCCCCAAACTGAGCTTTCTTTAGGAACGGAAACATGTTCTCACTGGTTCAAACACAATGTGCTGTCTATCTGCAAAAAAAACATGAAATGGCAAGGGAATTTCAGTGTGTTTAGTTGTACAGCTGAATGTTGGTTAATTTCTTGACTCAGTTTTTGCTCCTTTTTCTATCATTTATGGTGGTCCACGCTAAGTTCGGTAATCTTTGGATAAAACATTTTTTACTTTTCAGTCACTGAGAGAGGGAAGGGTAATCTTTAATCCTTTTTCCAGTCCATTTTAGCAAACATTTCAACTTTTCTAGGTGATTTAAGGTGAACAATCAGCCTAATACTGTACTTTTTTAAGTTTTAAATAATTCTGAGCCAATTTTCTTTGCAATTTTTTATTACGTCGTCCCCTTTCTGGCTTATGCCTGTAGAGAATTCTAACAACTTAAGATTTTTTTTTGACTCATAGTTTTGTGAATGTCATGCTTCAATTTAGTTTTGTTGGGAGTGGGTTAGTATATTTTTGTAATGATTCTATTTAGTTGGAATAGAATCAAACCCTTTCTGGTTTTAAATTTCTCTTGATCCACATCTTTTTTTCCCTTTTTAGCTACAAGAACTAAAATACTGCGTGTTAAAAATGGTTCAAATAAACATTGGCAATTTCCTATTTAAAGTATATTATAGAAAAGAGAATTTTTGCAAATCAGAAATGATCACTGTGCCCAACTTTGTATTACTGGGAGTATTAATATTGCTCAATTTAAGACATAAGGAGTAAGGACTAAGAGTTAATGTTACTTCAACAAAAACCAATACAATTATGTCATACTTGCACAAATATAGGTGCACATATTAGTGAATATATATTTGTGTTTTCCACATCCACTTTATAGAACCTGGTTCTATTTCCCTAAATAATCCATCTCAGGTTGTTGTTTTATTTGCAGTTACATCATTTCCAGCGGGAGAGATTTTAACTATTTCTTTCTTCACGGTCACATGGGTCTGCTCAACCTCCACTGAGTTCTTGGTCCCAGTCCAGATGGCCTCCAAAATAAGCAAACCTCATTGCGGACTACTTCATATGTCCGTGTGCCCACGTGAGGACATGGACATGTAGACGTGTGCCCCTGTTTCCTCAACTACTTCCAGATGTCCATCTTTGTGGCATGTTAAATAAACCAAACCGCAGCATCAGGAGTTGAACCCAAGAGGAAGCTGCGGTCTTCATTTGTTCGGTTGCTGGTGTTTAACAGAGTTGAGGATGAAGTACTGGAAACTGATAGGATACTGCAGTAGTGATAGTAGGGACCTGAGTGCAGAGGCAAAATACTGTAAAAACTAGTACTGTTACTGTTCTGAATAGATAACATTAGTTAGTGTCAGGTTGTTCAGTGAAAATCTCACACTTTTTTGGAACGGGAGCTTCTGTTGAAATGACCAGGCTAAAGTGATCTCCCTACGTTGAAAGCACTAAGACATCTTTGCTATAAGCTGAAAATAATATATAATTAATACATGGGTTTTGGGTATATAAACAAATATAGATGTGTTTCATGTGTTTCATGAGCCATCACTAAAAGGGAAAATTTGCAGACTAGAGGGGAGATATTTCCAAATATTTTTACAAGGTTTGTCTCATATTATCTTTTGAAAACATATGATTTTGCTGAAATTATCCAAAAAGTAAATTTGGATTCTGATATTAACTGATAATGCAGTCATTTATGCCCAAAGTTGACGTAAACATATTAAGTCCCTACGTGCATTTCTGGACAATTTGGTGGACGAAAACAAAAGCACTACGTTAATATCAGGTCGACAATATTGACCAGGCCATATTATCAGACATATTTAATATTTACTTTTTACACTGTTCTCACCCCTTCTCTAAACTGTTTTGCCCTATATAGTACTACCTGCTGTGATGCCTTTTAGATTATTTTTATGTATAATTTTACTGCATATTTTCTGACGCTATAATCTCTTTTTCACTACATTTTTGGCAATAAAAGGGAAATAACTGAAAAATCTCACAATTTAGTGAGATCGTACCACAGCCACGCCCAGCCCTCTTCTCCCTCACCTCTCCTCCTCTCCTCACATGTGTCTCCAGACCCATCAGTCTCTTCTCCCTCTTCTCACATCTGTCTTCTCACCGACTGCCTTTCTTCCTGCCTGCCTGAGCTAACAGAGTCATCACTGTTCTCCACCTTTCTTCCCCGTTATTTCTCGCCTCTCTGGTTCTAACCATCTGTCTGCCCCGGCTGGCCTTCTTCAACCTTTGGGAACATCTCAGTTCACCGACCTAAAGCCACTCTATGACCTTCCAGGAAGTAGCAGCAGCAGCTGTGGTCAGAGGCAGAGAAGGCGGCAATATTTTTACAAACTTGCAATGAAGACAAAATCTAGACGTGAATTTGCTGATGTTTATGGCAAAACCTAAAGTGGCATCATCAGTCTGGTCATTTTTGTAGGTCATATGTATAAGATACAGCACCCTCTAATGTTGGTGGGTGAAAATGTTGCAGTAGACTATGACTTAGTTAGTCAATGCTGTTGCTTGCACATACATATTTAAACCTTTAGTAATTATTTATTAGATTAAAAAATAATATAAAAACTAATATAAAGTTATATGACAAAAAAGGAATTAAATTAAAGGAAAATCAAGGTAATGGAAGGGCGTCAGTATGCATTCAATTGAATGTAACACAGAAAAAAAGATCATATCTCATTGTTCTAAGGTTCTATGGATCAGTAACTAGTCCCAGGTTGAGGTAAGGATTGAGTTCTGAGTGAAGTTTATAATTAAGGAGATAAAGGAATCTCCAGAAGAACAACAGTGCAACTGAGTATCAGGCTACAGCAGGGGTGCTCAACATGCAGATCGAGGTCTCCCAGCAGATCCAAAAGGAAGTGCTAGATGGCCACGAGCAATTGGATAAATTCTGTGCAACAGCAGTAACTTAGATTTCTTAATGCGTTTAATGTTTGTAAATCCCATTTACCAACCCCTGGTGGACAGTATGTGTCACTCAGACGCACTGAACCTAAAACAGTCATTAACTCAACCACATTAGCGCATACTTAAAATTTCCCGCTGGTGTAAAAACAGTGGTTCTGTCCAAAACCCGGGGTTTTAAATCCCACTGAACACGTCTGGCAAACCACCCTGCCTTCCTGCCACAGACCGTTTACATCTCCATTCTCAGCAGCCTCACACACCCCGTCCTCTGGTGAAGTCCCCCGTCGTTGTGGTTTCTCAGCAGAGCGGAGGGGAAAAAGCATTCGCGGCTCCTCGGCTCCCTAAACGCTGCTTTTATCACAAAGCACACCCCATAAAATTAGCACCTCTTCAAGTCACGCTACCATCATCCCTGTCCAAACACACACCGCCACCACAGCTACACACACACACACACACACACACACATATACACACTCTCTGTAAGCACAGGGACACAGCTGTGCAGCTAAATGACCAAAGTGTTTAACTTCACCCCCCTTTGGCCTTTACCTAACCATCATTCTTAGTCTCCACTGTCTTTTGTCCCTTTGTCCCTCACATTCCTCAAGTGATGCTAAATAACGTACACACATATACACACAGATGAAGAGTTTGGGACTGGGACGCTAATTTATTGAGAAATCGGAGAAACACGAAATCAATATTTTTTTAAGTAAGATTTTCCATCCTCAAAACAACAGGTATCCAGAGAGCAGGAAAAAAATAATTTAGTAAACAACAGGTTTGATCTTTATATAAAAAAGGGTTCTTTAGAGCTGGATCATCAAGTTAAATGCTCTATCACAGCCATGGGAAAAATAAGGCCCGGGGGCCTGATGCAGCCCGTTGAGCTTTTTAATGCGGCCCACCAACCATATCTAAATTAAATAATTTATTAATGTTATCATTATATTCCCTTTTCCCTTCAATTATCCATTTTCCCAGTAGATGACGCCATTACAGGTATTGGGAATGTAAGATTTAAGGGTTAATACATAACTTTTACATGCAATTTATCTTTGTTCAAATAAACGATCCATCTTTCTGCTCTTGACTCGGCCCCAGTGTCCAATTTTAGGACCAATTGTGGCCCACAAGTCAAAAAGTTTGCCAATGCCTGCTTTACCATATCACTCCTGGATTTTCCATTTTGATGTTACAGGGAAAGCAGCAGCAAGGAAAGAAGAAGGAGACAAAAGGACATTTTAAGATTCCGGTCCAAAAACTCCTATCTGTGGGACAATTTAAAGAATTTGAAAAGTAGACTGTAAACTGTCGTTGCCAGAAGATGTTTCTCTTCTAATCAGGGCAGAACCAGAAGCAGAAGCTTCTTTCAGGAGCAGCAAAGTTCCCAAGTTGTCCATTCTATCACTTGATATATTTTGATGATGGCAGTAAATCAATTTACTATATCAACAATTCGAGACTATAGATGAAACTGTCTTTAAAATTGATTTTCTAGATTCCCAGGGTCCAATTTGATTCTACGGAATGTGGGACTCCAAATTATGACCTCCTTTTGAAATGATCTCTGAAGTCACATAAGATCAGGGAAAAAGTACCTTGAAAAACTGTGTTGGATCTTTGTTCTGTCAAAGGCAAAATATCCCTGAAGGATTCTTGAAAAAAAATGACCTTATTTTTAGAAAAATAATGCAAATATATGAGGATTAGATTTTTTGGGTTCACAGGATTCCAATATAAAGGTACTCACACTGCTCTTATCAAATAAAAAAAATGTTTCTTACTAAGTCATCTGCAGTTCTTAGAGTCACATCAACATATACATAAAACTTTGCACTGATGTGACAGAGTAACTGTTAAAGTAGGAGCGACTCCAGCTCCAGGCGCTGATGCTCTGTTTGCTCTGCAGCCTCTTCTCACCAAACTGCTGCACTTGCCCCCATCACATGCATCTGACAGTTTGGCTTCAGATTTTCTCTCTACATGCGCGCAAATACACACACATATAGACACCCCACCACACCACACACAAAACACCTGAACACTCCAAAAACATTTGCCTTCAGCTCAGGCTTCCTCTCTTACGCTATTCGGGGCACTTTCCTGGGAGGAAAGTGGGCTCTTACTCTATGGGGACGTGCAGCAGCTTGAGAAACACTGCTGTGGTTGTAAATATATTTTCTGCAGGATGCTGAGGTGCAGAAAACCCTGTAACCTAAAAACCTAAGGCCAATCTACAGCAGCTGAGACCCAATGCACTTTTTTTCCCTTATACAGTGCTGAAAAAAACAATTTCATTAGCTAGATTTTCATTTATTTTAAAGCACAAAGTGATAATTTTAACACTTCAACCTATATATTAATAACCAATTGAAAAAATATTGTAATGGTAATATTTTGATATAAATATTGGAGAGAGATAGATAATTCAGATGGTGGATGTTGAGGTTAGGGAGCTGGATGCAAAAAAAGTAAGGTATGACAAAGAAAATAAGACAAGGAAAAGTAAAACAGATCCTTATGGGAAACTCACTAACAAATAAACAATAGTGAAATAAAACTAACATCATCTGAAGGCATTTTTACATTTCTAAATACTTATTTCTTACCTTTTCAGAATGGCTACTTGTGGAGAAATAATCACGGTAGAGCTGGCACAGACAACTACACAGAGGGAACCCTGGGATATGTGCTCATAACAGCCACACACCTTGTGGGCACAGCTTATATCTGCTTGAGGGTGGAGCCACTGGGTTGGGTGGTGGAGAGAGACTGAGGAGGGGATGGAAGGAGAGTTGGAGGGATGGAGGGATGTGACTGGGGTTAGATATGTCCTCCCACATGTGTTATACCACAATTTATAGTGTCAAAAACATGCTGACATCCACCTGTTGAGTGACCACAGTTACGGTCAGTGACTGAGGAATGTCTCCATCGTTAATACATGTCATCTAGTCTGGCTGTGGAAAAAAAAAATAACACACAACTATAAATCCTAACCTATTATTCTTGATCTACCAAATGCCAAAGCTGAAAACGAGAAGCATGGCTTGTTTAAGCCCTGTCTTTTTCATTATTAATTTCTTATATTTAATAATTTCACAATAAAAGTTTGGTCATACATTCTGTGATGAGTTGACAAAATTAAGGAATTAGGAATAAAAGTAAATGGTTAAAGATAAATATTTATGTTTTGATAAAAACTAAGATGGTTAAAATAATAATCATTGGGATTCACACCACTGCAACCTCTGCATTTAGCCCATCAACAAAGTGCGCAGCTTTGATTGCTGTGAGTGGGGACGATGCCATGCTCAGTGGATCTCAGTAGTAACTTGGCAGTCGGTGGATTCGAACCTGGAACCCTCTGGACCCCAGTTCTGTTCATCAAATACCCGGCCACCAATGCTTAGGTTGGAACAAATACACTGAATTTACTAAACATTTATATATCAAATACATTTTGTTTTTTTATGGTTAAATAAATTAGCTGAGAAAACTTCTAGTTACTAAGTATTGTTCATAAATATTAAAAAACAGAGAAAAAACAGAGAAACCACTGACATAAACTAAAATAACTTTAAATATTGTATACAAATAAGCCCAATTTGTCAAAATAGATGCAATTATCATTTTATATAAACATATCGATCTAAAATAGTTACCTTTCTCCAGGTATAAAGTGAAAAAGAAAGAAAGATCTTGAAAATCTAGCTAAAAGACTAATAATTCCTAATAAATAAATGAATAAAAATAAGGGTATCAATATCTCCCTGTGGGGGGCAGCGTTACATCGAGGACATGTTTAATTTTGCCACAATTTTAATAACAATCATAAAAGTGTAATTTTTAATAAATACATTTAAATGAATAAAGGTCTGTGTTACTTTAAAGCATCAGTTATCAAGAGAGCTCGACACTATATAGAAGGGGGCGCTGTGGAAAACTGCATGACTTAAATCCATGCCTGTTTTGTTCTACTACATCATCACTAGTTCCCCGCCCAGCGTGTTGTATTTTCTTCCACCACTGAGCACATGTTGTAGAAACACACAGTCGCCCAGTGTCGGCGCAGGTTCTCCGCCCTGATTGGTCCAAATTCTGAAGGAAAAATAACATCCTGGCTTTTACACCTTTCATAGCGAGTGGTTGAAAATGCAGTCAGCGTTAAACACAGTAAAACTGCCATTTAGTCACAGCCACGGAATGAAACAACAGTCGTGCTCTCAGTGGGTCACTGTTCTGGTGTATGACGACAAACACTTTCCAGGGCAGTTCTGACACCTGAGTACAACAACGTAGTAACCCTGACGTGTCCAACTGTACCATCAGTGAACACCATACAGTAGCTCTGCTGTGAACGCCCTTCTTCTCCTTTATTTCCCTGAATCACTGCATTATTTGCTCTCTACAGAGCAGCAGTGTGTCCAGTGTCTGGCCACTGGCTGAAGGGTCCGGGTTGAGGGTTAGTCTGTACGTGTTTGACTCTGACGGGTAAAGTGCATTGATGAAGATCCCAAAGTGACACAGTGGCGTAAAAAAGGTGGATGTCCTTCTGTTCCTCCAACAGTCAGGTGTCAGCTTAGTCAGCTTTGTGGTCTTTGGCTGCATTTGGAAGCCGAGAGATGTCTGTCACACGGTGTTCTCTGCAGCCACTGCAACGTGCCAAGAAGAAAAATGTCTTATCTCATGACATAATGTTCTCTTCAGGCTTGAAATCAGTGATCAGTTGTTGAAAGTCATCATTTACATTTTGGTTGGTAAGAACCCAAGAGTAGTAAGGTATTATTTCACAATGAGTTCGGTACTAAATTTTAGATTTTATTTTTAGAATTCTATTAATCCCTTGGGACTATGTGAGAATCCTTCAGGAAATTATGCCTCTGCATTTAACCACCATCACCGTAGTGAGGGGAGCAGTGTGTGGGGACGATACTATGCTCAGGTCACCTCAGTGGTAACATGGCGGTAGGGGGATTCGAACCGAGGCCTTGAGGATCCAAGTCCGCTTCCTAAACCACTAGGCCGCCAACTGCCCGCAATCAGCAAGATGGCAGGATTCTTAATCTTAATGTTAATTATACTTTAGTTGATTTAATATGGTGTCCCAAGAATTAAACCTTTAGCAAAATCGAGGTTAATCTAAGTTGTGGTTACTCCAAAATTTGACTGACATTGTTTGTTGTGGGTTACCTCAGGGCCCTACACTGTGAAATCTGATACTTTTAAATGTTAACATTTAAACTATAAAGTTAATAGGCCTCAACTGAGCTACAAGTATTGGAGTCTAAAGGCAAAGAAAACCAAAGGATCAGTAAAAGAGGCTCCAACTTGAGTAGTCCTGTTCCAAGGAATCCTTTAGCGAGAAGAACGCAATGGGTAAAGAGAGAGAGACGGCCAAAGAAGGCTTTAGACCAGGGATGTCCACACTTTTTTTGTCTTGTGAGCTACTTTTCAAATGACCAGGTTGAAGTGATCTGCCTAGATTGTAAAACTCTAAATATACTTACCCATATAAACTGGATATCTTATCCTATACATCATGCTATATATTTGTTATACTGTTTAACTCAATAACTACATGATTTTCACTTTGGTCCAGCGATTGACATCTTGAAATACAATTTTCTTATGTTATTGCTCAGGATCTACTAACACTCCTTTGGTGATCTACTGGTAGATCCAGATCTACTTACTGGGCTCACAACTTACAACTTCAAGAGAGTCCTAGTCTCTTAAAAACATTTCCCCTCTCATCCATAAGGGCTTCGGTTCTGAACTCAACTGAAGGGCGTTGAAGGACTGAGAACCAATGTAGACCTCTGCTGGGGTCTCTCATCCAGTACATTTACCAGAACGTAAATTCAGCAACTGAAAATTTGTACCCCTTGTGAACCTTCCAATGGGTGGTGAGTCGAGGGTGCCTTACAGTGGGCCCACCACCCATTGGAAGGTTCACAGGGGGCTGGTACGGTGCAGTGCAATTTGGGTGGTTTTAGACTGTAAGGCTCCTGTAGCCCTAGATGTAGGTGAACCCTGGATTTCTATAACAATGACGTCACCATGTAGCTCATCTTGGTTATCTCCATTATTTAGAGTTTTTTCAATCATTCATTCATCTTCTTCTGCTTATCTGTTGCCGAGTTGTTGCTGGGTTGCAGCTGGCACCACCCCAAATCACATTGCACCATATTGTGAGCCTTCCTGTGGGTGGTGAGCCTACAAGACGTTATGTGGGTCGGGGTGGTGCTATGATCAGAGCACCTCAGTGGCAACCTGGGAGCTGGTGGATTTGAACCTGAAGCCCTACGGACCCAAGCCTGCTTCCTTCACCACAAGGCGACTACTGCCGACTTATTCAGAGTTTATGACCGTTTCTGGGCAAGAAACGGTCATAATACTTACCAAATTTGCCAAAATGATATGATGGTTGTGTTTTGTATTTATACTTCTGCTTTTTCCCTGCAATGTCCGTGATTTCCCTAAAGATGGCATAGAAAAGGTGAAAGCATGCTCTATCTATCTGCTCCTAACCTGGACAATTTTAGGACCGCAACTGTCCTGCGAGTCAAGAAGTCTGTCCACACCTTACCGCGGCCCAAACAGCTGCCTCTTTTTCTTATGGTGGGTTCCACTGTAAGCCATGCACTGTACACGGTTTTCATTTGAATGGTGAATAGCTTGTAATTGTTCTTGGCCCGCCCACTCAAACACAAAACCCAAATAAATGCACTCACGGCAGCACACACACTCACACAGGGACACACTTTGAGTTGCGGTGTGAAAGGTACACGATAGCTAAGAGGTAATGAGTTGTGTGTGTTTGCCCTGGTGCTTCGAATCTCTTCCTGTTCCATTAATGAAGCCTCATTGGGCCTCGCAACTGCCTCCCACCATCCGGTCTGCACCTGTAGTAACTACAGAACTGAACGCTGCAGTGTGTGCAAAAACAAGCACACAACACTGACTGGGTGGAGTTCATGTAGAATTAGAATTTATGTCCATTTGGTGGGGAGATGGAGTCTTTCTAGAGTAACTAGAGTAGACATGGAGAGACTGAGGCCCGGGGACCAGATCTGTCCCCACAAACTTGTCTAAATTATGATATTACATTGTAATGGGTGGCAGTGGTGGCCTAGCGGTTGAGGAAGTTGACCTGGGGTCCACAAGACTTTAGATCAGGCCTGGGCAATGACTCGTGGGCCACAGGTGGTACTAAAATTCGAGTCACGGGCCAGATCAGGATCAAAATATTGAGTATTTCTCAATATTAATGATGAGTAAAGTATTGAATAGAGCTGTAATGCTTTAAGTGTCTTGAGACCATCTATTGGTGAAATGCTGGTTTTGCAGGACAATGATAGAAAGATGTCAATAATATAAATTTACAGTATAATTTGGGCCCCCGGGCCTTAGTTTGCCCAGATCTGCTTTAGGTTCTAATCCACCAGGTTACCACTGAGGTGCTCTGACCATACACAGTCCCGACTCAACCCACAGGAAGGCTCCCAGTATGGATCATGTGTCTTGGGTGGCAGTCCTGTAGCAGATAAAGATGATCGCCAGTATTTTCCCAATTTATTATAGCATTCTACGATTTATTTTGAATTTTTACACTACACTTATCTTCGTTCACATGAACATGAGTCCATGGTCCCCTTTGGCCATAACTTTGCCCATGCCTCGGCTTGAGTGTGTGTTCCCAGCAGCTGGCACGGCCTTCTCTCGGCCATGGGAACGTTTAATGATGTGTATAAAGTTTGATATTGTCCAGACGCCTTGATGAGACAGTGGACATTTATGTTTTATGCTCAGTGTCCCAGTGGAACGTTGCTCAGAGACTGAGCAATAACATTATTTCTACATGGTCATATATAAATTATTAGTACAAACAACGTGGCAGACAGAGTGGCATTTAGATTGAAGACATAATATTCGTCATGCTGGAGGTATATGGACAGCAGTATTCTTAGTACTTGCATTTAGAATTAACAACGCAGACTGTGTCCTGTCCGCCATTAATCACTGGCTAGCGCTCATAGACTTTAATTATCATTGCGTATTTTCTGTAAACTGTTGCACTAAATATTTTCCCCGCTCCCGCTTTGCATTTCACAGTCCAAACATGGCGACGACGAAGCCATCGCCGCAGTAACTCGACACGGAGAATCAGTTTTAAAAGTTGCCGTCCCGCAGTTAGTCCTTCGCCACATCAGATGAGTTTACGGCATCTGACTTTGTGATGCGTCCCCATTCTTCTGCGCCGTCCCTCTTCACCATGAGGCAATGCTGGAATTTGCTGTGCACACACAAGTAAACATCTAAAAGTGTCCGTGTCACCTCACCCGTAGGGACACAAGGCTGTGGAATTTAGCTCTGCTGAAAAAGTACCCGAAAATATCTGCGGTATACCCAAACCATCAACAAGTGGTAGAAGTACCTTTAGTATCAATGACTGATTTGCTGATTTCTTATCTAAACCGTACTTTTGCTGTTCTGGATGGATCCATAAATTAGGTTTGCAAATATTTATGTCCTCTCCCGCCAGATTCTGATCTCACGTTGCGCTAATATTTACCCCGTCGTGATGTCACGCAGGGCCATCCAGGCTGCTGTGGTATCCTTTCAGTGAATCGGGGGTTATGCCTACAGTGCTTTTCAACGAGTGTGTGATCAGCTTCTTTCTTTTAGGACTTTTACTAGTCTGAACTTTTGCCCCAGTGCCCAGGAGAGTGAACCTTGACCATCCGGTGAAGGAACTCTCAACGTTAACAATGGAGGTGCTAAAGTGAGAGAAGTCAAAACTATGTCAGTGTTAGAGACACACAAATCACAGTGGGACGTGAATGTACTGTTTTTTTTTATGGCTTGTCATTCTGACAGTGTGAAATTATTGATTCCTTCGTATCATTTCTTGTGTTGTAGCAATATGTGTGTGTGTGTCAAACTCAAGGCCCGGGGGCCAGAAGCAGCCTGCCAAGTCGTTTTGTATGGCCCGTGGAAGCTTACAAAGCATTTAATAAAAAGTTAATTTAGCTGATTATTTTTATTACACAGCTATAACCAATTTTTCTCACTTGAATGAATGATAATCAATTGAAGAAAAAAATATTTCTATGTCATGGAGTGTTTGGATTTATACAGCCTTCCATTTACAACTAGGCCTCCAACAGAGACTGTACTGCTGATGTGGCCCTCTGATGGACAGGAGATGGACACCACTGCTGTACGGCTTCAATTTGGTCAAACAAGGTGAAGGTCATTCTCTACAGTTTAGAGCCATGTAAAAAAAATAATAAAAAAGCTTATTACTAAGCACCGAAGCAAAATATAGAGTTTATTACATTGCTCTTCTTTAAGAACATGAAATAGTAGAATATCGTATAGTGCAATGAATTGTATATGAATCAGAAGTTAACAAATGCAAACTGCAACAAGGTTATCTTTATGTTTAAAGAAGTGAAGTTAGAAAAACTCTACTCTAAAAATACTGCAGAGCTTCAATGTGCTTCAACAAGTTATTTCCTGCAGACTGTGTCATGTAAAGACAGAAAACTTCTCACAAACATCAAATAGAATAAATTGTATACATATACTGCATGTATCTATACGGTATATACAGTATATATACATATTTATATATGTAGACACACACTTATATTTACCAAAGAATCATGTTCTTTAATGGGTTTTTTTTGCATTTTACCCAGAAAAATGTTGTAAATTATCTAATGAAAAGTATTATACTAGGATAGGTATGAATTGATTGTTTTCTCAAATATTTACATCATAAACTACTATTTTTAATATAAATTGAGTCAAATTTGTTTTTTGTTTTTTTTTACTATTTTTTTTTACTCTACTCAAACTATTTTTTTTGTTTTGACTAATATTAACTGTTTCACTTTACCATAGACCACAGCAGGTTTATGATCAATTCTGTCTCACTTCCTTCACTGACAATCTTGAGCCCACACCTGTTCCTCTCAGGAAGAGAACCCTGGCTCCTGCCCCACTCCTCCTTTAGGGTCTATCCCTAAATCATTGGCTTTAGGACTCCCCTGTGTCATTTCTCAAATGCCCTTCTCACCACAAACGGGGCCAAAGGTTGCTTATTCAGTTTTTTAAGAAAACAACCTCCTCCTTCGTGTCCCTCCACATGGACCTCCACCCCATAAAACAGATGCTCACTGTGGGGTTTAGAAAGTTTTGAAGACTAGAATCCCACAACCTCTCCTTCAGGCAGTGGTTAAGGTTTCAGACTTGGGTCCAAGAGTTCCAGGTTTGAATCCACTAGCTGCCAGGTTACCACTGAGGTCCTTTGAGCAAGGCACTGTCCCCACTCACTGCTTACAGGGCGCTCAAAGCTGCCCACTATTCACTTTGGACAGGCCTGGGCAATTATTTTGTCCCACGCGCCAGAAGTAGTACCAAAATCTGAGTCATGGGCCAGGTCAGGATCAGAAAGACTGAGTATTTGCATGAGCAAAGTATTGAATAAATGCAAAATACTTTTAGCCTCTTTGAGACTACCCATTGGTGAAATGCTGGCTTTGCAGGGAAAAGGTTGAAGGATAATGATATATGTATAAATATATATAAATATATATAAATTAAAAGAAAAATTTGGACCGGATTATAACGCCAAATGGGCCGCCTCCAGCCCTCAGGCCTTACTTTGCCCAGGTCTGACTTTGGTGATGGGTTAAAGGCAGAGGTTACACTTCATTTGTTGTGATGTCACAATGACAAGGAGTTTGCTTTCCTGCTTTCCTGTCATATGTCGATCTGAAATTACTGTCTTTTACACAATAAATAATAACATCTTCACTTTTTCAGATAAATACCAACATTTGGGTGCAAACAACTGGCAGAAGTTTCAACCTAACCAGCAAAAACAGCCTGCATGGGACCCCTGTCGCTGAAGTCTCAAGTTGTCTTCCCACAGGACCAAAAATAAACCTGCAAGCTGAAGTGACAAGTTTCTATGTGAGTGATGGACTTTTTTTCTGCTTTTGTATGTTTGCTGTGAATGTACAGGTAGACCACGCCCCCCACACCCCCACTCTAAGTTGGATTGGATCCACATGAATGTTGGTGTAAGAGTGTTGGAGCACAGTTTCCATACATGAACCCACTAAAGTACACAAACTTTCCCATACATCTCCATGTTGATATAATATCAGAGTGTACATGCTTCACGAGATAAAAAAAGCCATCAATCTGCAACTCCTAAGATTTCATTTTTGTTCCAAAAAAAAACAAAAAAAATGTATCTATGTTTTGCCGGAGCTTTGAAGAAGAAAAAAAAGCCATGGACGAGACGTTTTGTGATAAGTTCTATTAATTTGGACCATTTATTATTACAACAATCCAATAATCAAAAGCCTGTAACACAGTGCCTGGTTTTAATAAATTTACTAGATGCACAGATAGGATTATGAGATGTTTACCTCGTATTTTATATCACTATTGGTCGATATCTGGATCGAAATGAAGTGTTTGGACAATACCAGCAAAAGTTAATATCAAACATCCCTACCAATAACTCTAAAATGGCTCCACCAACATGGTGCCTTGGGACAGCTGACTATCTAAGGTTCCTGCAGCTCGTGTTCTGAAAATAAAACTCGTCAACATTAGTGTAGTTGCTGTGTCCTAAAATAGTTACTTTGAGGGACAAAGGAGGTTTCTTGCGGACGTTTCACCTACACTCCAAGAAGCTTCTTGGATGAAGCCAAGAAACCTACTTTGTCCAGGTGCCCTTGAAGTAACTTTTTGATGAGATGATTGAATTATGCAGTTACTGTGCTTTTTTTAATCAGTTAGTATTAAAATGGGTGCAATGACAATGGTAAGAAGAAGGTACACTAACGTATGTCCCAGAAGTCTTGTCAGGTGCCCTTGAAATAGGTCTCCATTTTGCAAAGGTCAATGACTCCTCCAAAAAAAATTAAATTTTTTAGATGCCATTTAGAAATCAACTTAGACAAAAGTACTTTTTTAGGTATCAACCCTAAACTTTAAAAAAAAGTAGGTAACCATACAGCCTTATAGATAGGTGTTAATACTATATCAATGCCTCATATATAAACCTTTCTTAATTTGGCATGACCCGGTCGTGTTTTTCTCTTATCAGTCAGTAAAAAACACACTCCCAAAAACACATAACAGCAAACCACAAATCAGCCTCCCAGTCCTACAGATATACAGAAAACTCTTATAGACCCCCATCACACTACAGTACGACCTCCTCACCCACCCACATACACAAATGGGAGGACGGATTGTTGTAGGTTGAGACATGTCATAGACCATGTAGATGCAGAGACAGATGGTCCTTAGAGACCTCAGGGTATGTGGTTAAAAACAGGTTGGTGAGTTTCTCACATACTACTATAAGAAAGACATTTTTATTTCTCAAGGTAACATTCTACAGCACCAGGACCTCAACACAGGTGTTTGGGTGAAAGGTATCATGGGTAGAGTATTCTGCAGTGAGGTGTCAGTATGTGTGGAATGCTGATAGGACTCATTGTTGACCTGAGACAAACAGATTGCATGCTGGGATGCAGCATATGTGGACACGGCAGCTCTCAGGCCTCTGCAGTTTGCCTGGTCTTAGTGGAGAACTTACATTCACTGTCAGGAAGCAGTGACAAGAACTTATGAACAGATGTGGAGAGAACAACGATAAAACCTCCAAAAGGACCTGTTTAATCAAAAAACAGAGGCAATAGGGAACAATATTAGAGCATTTTTGCTGTTTTTCCAGTGCTTTAAATCAGAAAACCATCACATGCTGGTAAAATGTGGCTAATGCTCAATAAATATCTTTACAGCCTTTGTAAATGTACTTAATGCACTTTCACGCATGGTCTATGTCACATAAAACACTATTCTATAGAATGTCTAAGGTGCGACTGGAGGCACATTGAAATATATATGAGTAATGACTGCATGTGTTGGCTCACGTACACAGCTGGGAGGAAAAAAAACAGTTTAATGTACATACCATAGTCCAGACCAAATGGCCCATACGTATGGAGTACCACTGCACTGCTGTGTGATATTTAACACCGTGCAGCCAGTTACCATCACTACATGTCAAACTTAAGACTTGAACATGTCAGGTGAGTACAGCAGGTATGTTCTCAGCCATCAAAACAAATATGGATTGTTGGGATCAACTGTAAATTATTGCCCTCTGTAGAACAATTACCCATTTCACTTGGTTTTAACCTCCTTGTCCCTTTTTTCAGGGGTTGCCACAGTGAATCAATATTTCCCATCTCCCCCTGTTCTCTGTATCTTCTACTCTGACTCCAACTACCTCCATGGCCTCCCTCACTGCATCCATCAATCTCCTCTTTGTCTCCTACCTGGTAGCTCCATCTCTAGGATCATTCTTCTACCAATTCGCTGTCCTTGACGTCACAGAAAAGACAGATTTAGGAAATCTTTTCCCTCCGCGTTTCCTTAAACGATAACGGTCGAATCCTTACTTTTTTCCCATACGCTGACACAGCCTGTATATACTTTATTTAATATATATAATATATTGTTGATCATTTCATCAAGTATCTTTGTACTGATTCAGCCTCAGTTTACCTTTAACAATAGCATGTTGTAGGTAATTTCCCAGCCTAGCATTAATAAAGTACGTTATCTATTCTATTCTAAATAGGCCCTAGTTTAGAAGTGGAACTGGAACTAAACTACATGCAGTTATTAGAATATTTTTGTTTGGAACACTGACCAAAAATTCTAAATGTGTAGAGCAGTCAGAGCTTGTGATGATACTTGACCCATGGCAATGCAACCATGTGGATTGCCTTCAAATATATTCATCCATTCATCCAGTCTCCATGTTTGCCACCCAAATCACATTGCTTTATACTGTCAGCCTTCATGTGGGTGGTGAGCTCACTGGACGTTATGTTGGGTCTGGACCATACTATGCTCAGAGCAGCTCAGTGGCAACCTGGCAGCTGGTGGATTCGAACCTAAAGCCTTGTGGACCCTGCTTCCTTAACTTGGCCTCCACTGCCACATTCTAAAACCTATATATGTATGTATTCGTAACTCTTTATTTATTACATAATTTTTCATAATAAAGGCCAAATAAAAAAAATAAAAATATATCGTCCAAAATGTACTAACTAACAGGACAAAGATTTTAGACATCACATAATTGTATATTTTTGGGACGGACAATTTCAAATATTAAACAAAACCAAAAATGTCCAACAGAGGACAGCAAAGTCCTGATAAAGTGCTTAGTAAGACTGCAGCTGTGTAAATGATCTCACCCGAGAAACACAAATGAAAACAGAACCATTAATTACTCAAACATTGACAGTAGAGAAGACAGGTAGGTGAAGGTAGGTGACCCTACAGCAGGTGTATACAAACTAAGGCTCGGGGGCCAGATGTGGCCTGTTGAGCTCTTTAAATAAATAAATTGTTTATTTTATCATTATACTTCTGCTTTATACATGACTTTTTCATGTAATTTATCTCAGTTCAAACGGACGATCCATCTTCCTGCTCTTTACTCGGCCTCAGTGTCCAATTCAGGACCAATTGTGGCCCACGAGTCAAAACGTCTGCCCACAGTAGAGACGCTGTGAGTCTGGGAAGACCACACACAAACACCTACAGATCTGGGATCTGTTTGGAAGTCTTCTCCCTCAGTTATGAGACAAATCAGACCTCAGAAAGTTTGCACAGTCATGTTCAATATACAGTCAGCGACGGGCAGACGGACCTCCTACGATGTCACCTCTGAACTTTATAGAAAATTACAGATACAGCAGTTTATTTGTTCTGTCTGGGAAGATGAAACACTCGTAAAAAACGTCTCTTTTCCATCATTGGACACAGACGCGTCAACAAATACAGGACTGTATACTGCAAATACAGGAAATATTTGGAAGTAAATGGAGAATAGCAACTTATATATATATATATATATATATATATGTATATATATACCACCTCCCTCAAAAAAAAGCTCAAATCTATAGAAGGAATTGTGAGTGTGACTAGAATCTCTGTAAAAAATAGGATTTTTTTAATTTATTCATCTTCATCCTCTTATCTGTTACCAGGTCTCAGATGCAGAAGTCTCCACCGCTGACACCCAAATCCCACTGCTCCATACTGTGAGAATTCCAGTGGGTGGTGAGCCCAGTGGAAGTTATGTGGGTCGGGACAGAGCAGTGCTCAGAGCACCTCAGTGGCAACATTTAATTGTTAAAGAAAATACACAGCATCTGGAACTGGAATGTCAGTCCACTGTAGGTAATGGGTCCTCACTGTCCCCATCAGGTCTAAATAATCAAGCCAAAAGGACAGCGTTCAGTGTTCTAGAGTCGACAAAAACATCATTCATGAGGCAAATTGACAGAATATGTCATATATACTTTTTTAATGTGTTCACTATAGTTTTTCACAGATATTGAACAATAAAAAGCTAGGTAATAATGAAAGCAAAAATAAAATAATCACTTATTTAATGACCCATCTTTGTATTATAAGGAAATTGTGAAAGTAAACCACTAAACTTTAAGTTCCCCTTAGCTTTATTGTTTATGGTAAAGGGGAAATTCAAATTGATTGGAATTACTATTATTACTATCTATTATTACATGATTAAATAAAAAAAATCATTTATTTTGCAAGCAATGCCAATTCGATTTTTTTTCAGCGTCAGTGCTGTCTTGTTTGCTTGGACCAGCCATGGGCAAACTAAGGCCTGGGGGCCAGATGTGATCTTCTTAATGCAGCCATAAGAGGTATTAGACATGCATGAAGGATCTTAAGTTTGATACAACGTTTTAACATGCCATTTATCCTAGTACAAACAAACAAACCACATGATAATCGATAAATAATGAAACATACATTATCAAACCAAATGGACTGCCTCCAGTCTGTGAACCATGTCTGGAATACAGTTTTCATAGTCCATTGCAGTAAAGATCAATTTGTTCTATGAAGTCTTCTTTGTGTGTTGGACAAGGTTTTTGTCCTGCTGTCTTTTTGTCCTGTATATTTTAATAAGGATGTTGATGAACAAATGTCATCCATCATTTTCGTGTCACCCTTAGTTTGGATTCACTGCTCTTTCTGGTTATTTAGGAAACTACAGCAAATTCAGGTACAAAAACAATCTGTGCAGTAGGTCTGATCTCACACACATGGGGATGTATCTTCTATTCTCTACTGTTTGAGGAAAAGGAGGACGGAAGCACAAGTGATGTATCTACACACTGAACGTCAACTATTCACTGAAGGCATGGACACACACACACACAATCTCTGTCTAAATGGTTTTACAGCTCTGGACCACCAGCTACGATCTACCATAACTTCACAGTGATGGACTCTCTGAGTGTTTATTTAATCAAATGAAACGGTAAGAAAAGAAAACACTTCCTTTCACAGTGAGGAACGACCGCAGAGACTGGACATACAGTCTCTCTGTCCTGTATCTGCTGACGAATGGAGGAGGACGCATCACTCACGGGTTCCCAAGTACACACTCGGACAGATACACACAAACAAAGGCACCCATGCAAGGAAGAAAAACTCACACAGATGTAGAAAAAACCTGCAAGATCTTTTGACTCTGTCAAATATAAATCACAGTCAGAAATCAGCTGAAAAAACAAAAAATAACATCAAATTGAACTTTGTAAAAGAAAACAAAATAAAGTGTCATGAATAATAAAATGAAAAAAAAAAAAATAGGCACCTATATAAAGACTTTACTCTGGAACATCTCATTTTTATCATTTTTGTATAGTCATTGTCAATTCAGAATCATCCTAAAAACACAATACTTCTACAGTGTACTGTGTTATATCCCATGTGCCAAACTCGAGGCTCGGAGTCCATATTTAGCCCACCAAATCCTTATATATGGCCCTTGTAAGAAAAAAAAAAGTCAATGCAGCGTAGTTTCTCAACCTGATAGATTGTTTTTTATAAACTAGCAATAAACAATAGCTAAACCAGTGGGTTCACCACCAATAGGAAGGCCTAGAGTATGGTGCTGTGTGATTTTTATTTTATAGATTTGCTCCACATTTTATGGTAAATCCTATAGTTCTCAAAACCCTGATCCACAGTCTCCTTCTGGTTCAGTGTTGTATTACCAAGAATATATGGGAACCTGATTTTTTTTCTTTTTTATTGAACACTGAAAGCTGACATGGCCCTTCTGTGAAATGATAGTGTGGGTGGTGGCCCTCAACTTATTTGAGTATGAAGCCCCTGGTTTAACGTCATGTCAGATCCATAGTTTCTGATTCTCTATTTCAACATATTTCACATTCCTATCCCACAAAGCAGAGTTTTAAAGTCTCAGTTTCCCCCGGTTAAATAGAATTTCCTTTGTTTAACCTTGTTCCATAACAACAGTCTGTACAGATTCAGAAGATTTACTTTTGGCCTTTAATACTTTTCAGGTCGATTTATTCTAATGTCACACTATTGAGGAAAAAAAATATTGTATAAAGAACAGATTGAATAGAAAGTATATGGTTTGAAGACTCCTGAGTCTAAAAAAAGAACTGATCCTAACTGTGAGAACAAAAGAGGACATAGCATTCCCCAAAAATCAGATGCCGATAATATATCTATAGCTTCCCCTGGAGATGGTGTTTAAAAATAATAGTTAAATGTTAGAAACACTGGCTTTTTGTATAACTAATTATCTTAATTTAAGGTTATCCAAGTAGAGTAAGAGTAAATATGTCTGGTCAAAAAACCAAAATGGGGAAAAAAAAAAAAAAAAAACACAGACACATGTTCCAGCACAGACTCTGCTCCTCCACTGACTCGACTGTTATTCACACCTGGCTCTGCAGGTACAGGCCTGACTGCCGTGACTAATCCCTCACTAACAGCCAGATGAACAACTACCATGTTGCTATTTCGCCTTGTGTCCACTGAGCGTCGCTGTCCAATATCTGTAGTATGAGTCTTGGTCAGTTTGTCCAACGAAACACAACGCCTTTGTCCAGCAGGTGTCCTCATTGTACTGTTTTTGACAGCGTGTTTCAGAGCAGAACGTCTGTCCTCACTGATCTTCTGTGATCTTCTGTCTTCTAGGTGTCTTACTGCTTTGCAGCTTCACTTACAACGTTGCCTCACCGACACCCCCTCTAGTCTACGCCCGGTAAAAACTTCAGGATCTCTAACTCTGCAGCCTCCATTTCTTCTCTTGTTCAGATGCATCACAGAACTGAGGCAGAGAAACAAAACAGAGAGTCCAGAGGAGCTCGGGTGAGGGAGAAACTTCATCATCACAACTGACTTTCTGGCAGCTCCTCCAAACATTACACTTTCCTTACGCCCTCATGGACATCTGCCTGCAGCCTGCACACCACACAGATAGGAAGAAACGCAGTCTCAGAAAGCTCTGAATCATTGGACACATTACTCACAGGGTGAAATCTTTGTTTGTTGCTACATGTTACTATTGGATACTCAGGGTAGATTCATTACATCTGAACCCTTTGCCAAGTTTGGGTGTATTATTCTAGAACAATAAGGACTTGGATCTGTCCTGGGCCTCAGTGCAGAGCTGCAGTGAGAGTTCCATATTTGCCTTCAAGACGTTTCTTTTGTAGGCAGAAATAAGGTTCAGTACAGAAGGTCTGTCTTGTCGTAGCAAGACAGAGTGCATGTGTGTGAATGACAAGGCGAACAGAGGAATGATAAGGTTACAAGAAGCAGAGGTGGAGAAGGTGGAGACTGTGGAAGAAAGGAGAAGAATAGAGTGGAGTCAGGATGGAACAACTTGGAGAAAAGAGTCAGGAGTGATCTGTGATAGAAGAGAGTCAGCTAAGGTGAAGGGAAAGGTTTACAGGACAGTTGTGAGACCAGCCATGATGGATGGATTAGAGAC
>JAFBJS010008700.1:105591-134739 GCA_016785265.1 Paraplagusia blochii
GATGGACAGAATCAGGAATGAGGTGATTAGAGGGACAACACAGACAGGAAGGTTTGGAGAAAAAGCTAGAGAAGACAGATTGAGATGGTTTGGACATGTTCAGAGGATGGACAGTATTGGTTAAAGAATGATCCTAGAGATTGAGCTACCAGGTAGGAGACCAAGAGGAGATTGATGGATGCAGCCAGGGAGGACATGGAGGTAGTTGGAGTCAGAGTTGAGGATGCAGAGGACAGGGGGAGATTAAAATTGTTGACCTGCTGTGGCAACCACTCAAACAAGGGACAAGCCGAAAGGAAATGAAGACAGTAAGTCTGTACGGCCTGACCTAAACAATGCACACAATTTATTTTCTCCAGCAGACAGACAGACAGACAGACAGGCGGACGCTTGTAACCGAAAGGACGACACATTAATAGACTAATAAATATTGCTTTATTAGATCACTCCCCTTAAACATCCATCAACACAGACTGGCTGCCGTGTTTTAAAGCTCCACTGCTAATGCACTACATCACAGGGGGAGACGTATGGTTCAGTGTATAACTGACCACTTTAACAGTTTGATGTTTATTAAAAAGCTTTTACACAGTGCAACTGAAGTCTTCTGGGTCTGTTATGTAGCTTATAAAGCAGGGTGGAAGTGACAGTGATAGAAAAGAATCAAATTAGTTTAATGCATTACAAGCTAGAACTTGTACAACAGTAAATCACTTAACCATATAATTAATAACAATGGGGCAACAGTAATAATGATTTGTTACTATATCCATTGGAAAAACAAGTCAACACTGGACCACACCCACTATCTATTAAATACACTTTTTAATTATGAACTTAATTTCACAGTTTGGAATCGGAATTTATCAGGAGTGGCAGAGAAGTATGTTAGATTGGTGCAGGACATATAAAGGACAGAATGCACGAGCCTCTTTGTGTTTTCTTTGATTATGGACAGATTGACAGATGAGGTCATTGACAATGATGATTTTGGAGGACTGTGATCTGCAGTAAGAGTGAGCAGCAGCTAATTGAGTGATTTCTGATAAAAGTCAGCTAAGGTAAAGGGAAAAGTTCACAGAACAATGTTGAGACCAGACATGATGTATGGATCCTACCAAGCAGAAGACAAAGCTGGAGGTGCAGGAGATAAAGATGCTGAGATTCTCTTTAGGAGAGACATGGATGGACAGGATCAGGAATGAGGTCATAAGAGGGACAACGCAGACAGGTGGGTTTTGAGAAAAAAAACAGAAAAGCCAGATTGAGATGGTTTGGACACGTTCAGAGGAGGGACAGTGGTCATATTGGTAGGAGAATGATCCTAGAGATGGAGCTACCAGGTAGGACACAAAGAGGAGATTGATGGATGCAGTGAGGAAGGACATGGAGGTATTGGGAGATGGAGAACATGTATTCACTGTGGCAACCCCTGAAAAAGGGACAAGCAGAAAGGAAAAGAAGAAGAAGATCTGATTATTGTTTGATTTTCTCTTTTTAGTGTTTGCTAGACCAATGATGATCAAAATTTGCTGTATCACTGGTGTGATGTGCTTCCTCTAGGGGTTAAGGATGAATCTGATCGGAATAGGGAGTGTATTTGTTTTTAATACAGCTGTTGGCGTCCTCTCCTCACCACTCTGTCTGTCTGTATGTGCTCTAGAAATGAAAAGTACCGGATTGACTATTGCTTTATAAATTATGAAGTGCTTCTGTGATAAATAATTAGGTTAACACTCATTCAAGGAATAATTTGTCTTCTTTGTATACTGTGCTAAGACTGATATTTTAAGGTGAGACATACTTTCGTTATTTCAACAGACACGTGTCATTTCAGGGCTGGCATATAGTGTAAAAAAAGGTTTTAAACTATTGCACTGTAAACGTTTGGATAATGTTTCTCAAAATCTGGACTGTACACAGTCATGTTTTTGTAGCCGATGAAAAACAAAACACTGTCCAAAAATGGAATTAATTAGAAAAAGTGACACAAAACGAGGAACCACATTCCTCCATTGTTGATTGTAGTTCAGCCCTGGTTTAAATAGCTGGGTGGTGTTGCTGCAATGAACTAACGAAAACTCCCTTCTCACATGACAGAACATTTTTGACGCAGTGGTAATATGCTAAGTAAATAAAATACTGTCCATTTCTACTACCGTCAAAAGACCATGTGACTGTGTTTATGCTCCACGCTGACAGTTTGTTTGCAACAGTCGGGAGCTAACATTTTCAATGTGATTAAGCACAGGGTAGTCGTAGATTATTCATTCGTTCATTCATTTTCATGCACTTATCAGGTCTCACAGGCATCAGTCTCCACAACTGCCACCCATATCACACACTGAGCCATACACTGAGCCTTCCTATAAGCCCACTGGTTGTTATTCTGATTGGGACGACACTAAAATGAGACCATGTGGTCTCATGTGTCAGTGGCAGCTGGCGGATTCAAACCTGAACCCTGCTTAAAAAAGGTCTGCTTCCTGAACCGCTAGGCCACCGATTCCACCAGTCGAAGACAATTCATGGTTGATCAAAACTAATCACAGTTGCAATTCATCGGGATTTATTGTGTAAAATGTTATTTATTCATTTTTAAATAAATAATGTAAAGAGTACATGAGAACAGATAGATGTGTTCAGTTTATAGCACCTTATCTCTCACAGTTGAAAACAGCACAGGCAGAACTTGTCCTGTGAGAGACATGTCTAGACAGAGTCCCTGCACCTGTACACTGTGTCACTGGGAAACAAGTCCTGGAGCATTCTTTGAAAATTTAATGTTCAGGGTTGTATTCATACCTATTATTAATATAATTAGTCAAGGCATGTGAAATAAGTTGATATTTGTCACATCACGTCATATGTAACTGCAACGCCCAATGAAAGTCCCCGACTTGTATCATAACATGCTTGGCGACTATGTAAACGTGGTGTAAATGGTCTTAGATCTGAGTGAGTCACATGATCCTTTTATCCATCCTGTAATCTGAATGATGACTGACTTTAACTCGGGTCAGTTACGTTAGCCGCTACGTAACATTGTCAGTGAGCTTGTTTACAAAAATACCACCAGTCTGCGTGCTGCTATTGAAGGAGTGAAAAGTCGAGGCATAGACCTGATTGACAGACTATGTTTACCTGCCAATGTGGAAGCAACATGACAGCAACAAATAATCACTTTTCCACTGGGTCCACAGCAGATGACTTTAAACATTCTAAAAGGATTGAAATTGATCTGGTAGAAAATAATTATTTTTCTTCTATATCTGTGAGCGAATCAGGGTTGTTTTCAACTAAACATGCACAGGTTTTATACTCCAGTAAGTAAAATGTATCATGATATTACATGAACAATAACATTTTTGATTAGGAGTGTGTCACGGGAACGTTCTACTTCATAGTGTAGCACAGTGGTTCTCAACTGGTGGGTACCGACCCAAAAGGGGGTCGTTCTGAATGGGTCGCGAACAGCCGGTTAAAAATCTAAATAATGTGAATCAGCTGTTGAGCATGTGTTTTATTTCAGAAAATCTCTTATTTTGAAAGGCACATTGTGCTGAATAAAATGAGTATGTTAAAATAAGTGATTTTTCAAATTTTTTTTTTAGAAAATTAATTTGCTTGGTTTGAATTCTATCAGAGTGGGTCACGACTTAATGGCCACAGGAAAATGTGGGTCCCATAGTGAGATCAGTTGAGAACCACTAGTGTAGCATACCTGCCTCAGAATCAGAGAGCAAAGGGTCCAGGGTTTGATTCCCAGAGTCATTTTTGGAAATGTATGCTCAATTCATGGAGGTAGATGTAAACATTATATGTACAGTATGTGCAGAATCCAATAGAATAGAATATAAATGCGTAGATTGTAAGCAGATTTAAAAGTTCCAACTCTAACTGTTGTAAACTACACTCAGGTCTGTAGAAACACTGACAATAGTAACATTCTGATGTCAATGATGTTGTGACACAGTGTGTTCCTTTAGTCACGTTGTGTTCACTCCTTTCTGCCCTCCCCCTATAAAATGTATTGTCTATTATTCTCTAAATGTGACCGCCATACATATAAAAAAAAAAAAGAAACGGGGGAAAAAACAAGTCAACAAATCAACTGAAAAGCTCATTGTAATGAATCCAATACAATGTCTTTCAACAATCCATGCCCTGAAAAAGACAAAATGCTAAACATTGGCCATTACTTTTAAAAGGTACTCCCAGATATAGATCAGTTCAACATCAAAAGAGTTTAAGGTCTTGTAAAGCAGAGTAAACCCTACTAATACTGAAGTACTGTGACCATGAGCTTTATAAAAGAGCACCTTAGACCACTGAGAGTCCCTAGTTCATTACTTGTTTTGTGTTTTTTGCACATCCTGTTAATTCCTTCTCAGGGTCATGATGGGTATCCTTACCCTGGAAAGTACAAATGTCCACCACAGCCCAGGCATGAGCAAAATAAGGCCCAGGGGCCAGATGTGGCCCGTTGTCTCATTTATAAATTAAATTATTTTAGTTATATTTCTGCCATTTTCTTGCAATACCAGAATACCACATAGGGTACAGGAATAGAGAAGGCTAAATGCATTTTAGCATCTATGCATGACCTTTACATGCCACTTATTGTGGCACCCTCTATTTGCTCCGTACCTGTCCCCTGTGTCCAATTTTAAGACCAATTGTGGCCAACAAGTAAAAAAGTGTCCCTTGTCTTGGCATAGCCAAATATGAAGACACCATTACTTTTAAATGAGTTAGCATTTTTGCTTTAGCAGAAAATAGGAGTTCTACCTGGAGTATTCATGGGAACACCATTGACACTTGATACAGGATGACCATTGGTTACCACTAGTTCATTTGTGCTGTAAAAAGACTCTTTGAACATCCAGGCTGTAAAAAGGTTTTGCTACAAACCAGTAACTGATGTGAAACCAGTTGAGTTCAGAAGTCTAAATAAATACTAGTGTCCATAATGTTAAGACAGTTATTTAGGCACTTGACAGACCTGGGTCTTACACACCAGTTGGTCTCAACTTGTTTTGCTCCAGGACACACCATCACTCCTTGACGACAAGCCATGACCCAAGACAAATCTTCTTCTCAAATCTATTCAATATATCATTCAGTAACTTTATTTTATTATCTTTTCAGCTTGTCCCTTATTTGCCAAAGCGAATCAACATTTTCCATCTCCCTCTGTATCTTCTACTCTAACTCCAACTACCTGCATGTCCTCACTGCATCCATCAATCTCCTCTTTGTCTCCTACCTGGTAGCTCCATCTCTTGCATCATTCTTCTCCCAATGTATCCACTGTCCCTCCTCTGAACATGTCCAAACCATCTCAATCTGGCTTCTCTAGCTTTTTCTCCAAACCTTCCTCATGACCTCAATCTCTAGCATTCAGTTACTGTGCTCATATATATCTCATATATATATATATATAGAGAGAGAGAGAGTCATTATTTATATTGCCCCATGTTTAACTTGTTTTAAAAAACATGCAAGTGGTGGAGGTCAATTAGCTTTATCTCAACCTACTGTTAAGTAATGTGAATAGACAGCAGTCTGCAGTATCAAAGGTGTTAACTCCAATTTTTTTTATTGAGACCCGCTAATACGGGTCCGCGATCCACTCCTGGGTCGTGACCCACCTGTTGAGAATCACTGTTTTAGCTACAGATCAGAATCAAAGGAAGGGGGTAAGGAGAGGAGGGAGAGGAGGGGGAAGGGTGGAGGAGGAGCCAATGGGGAGGAAGTGGCTCCACAGATTGGATGAGTGTGAGTTTGTGGAAGTGTTTGTGTGCGTGTGTGTAGCAGTTACCTCCATAGTGAGAGTGTCGCTAACCACTGGATAGTGAACGGGGAAGTGAAAAGGGACAACCTGAGGAGGAAGCGCCGTCTTTCTACCGAGGACCAGGGGACTTTTATCGCTCTTTTTCCCTGATTTTTTTTTTCTCCCCCTCATTCTCGGCACAGGTTGAAGCGGTGCGAGCAGTATGCATTCAGACTGCAGGCTGCTATGGGCAGAGCGGTAATGGTGGTGGGAAGGGAAACGACAGGGGCCGAGGTTCTTCTCGTCCTGTCGATTCTCATCGTTCTCACCGCAGAAAACTGTCGAGCGCAGAAAGGTTGGTTTTTTACCCCCGCACCGCCCGACTGACTGACAACCACGGTACAACCGAGCCCGCAGAGGGAGCACAATTCACGGCCATGCTGCTCTAGGAGTTAGCGCCTTAACAACACCTTTTCTGGTTGTAATAAACGTGTATCGTAACTGTGTTAGACTGATAAACCTACCTTACATGGTCGTGTGTGTAGACGTGGGAGTCGCGCCTGGTTTACAAGGCTCTCTCCCCCCTGTAGTTTAACCAGACAGACCGGTCCTGGAAAAAAGAGGAGATTGTGAAACGTTAACTGCCGAAATTGAAACAATTCCCCAGCATAACTCGCCAGTACTTTAACATTGTCATTAACTGACAATATATATACCACAATATGCTTTCTGACAAACGTGTTGCTGTTGTTTTACCCACGTTTCTAACGAGGTTTTTATATTGGGCGAGACAACAGTTTGGGAGCCTCTGGCCTGGTTGTCTTTCCAGGTGGTTCGGGTTTTAGATGCTTACCATAAACAGTATTGTACCGAAATGACTTACCATATACTATTTGGTTGTTGGCATTTATTTTTTTAAACATCAAAATGTCCATTTTGTATGTTTTTTAGACGACAGTCAAACTCAGGTGGACATAGTTTGGGTGCAGTCTGTAAACACGTGGACACAGTTTGGCATCAGCTTGACCAGCATCACGTCACTATTGTGTGTTTTGTTGTTAGGTATAGATAACTGGACTAAGTGTAGGAACTGCAGCTTAAACACCAGGCGGTTGTTGAGGGGACATTGGTGTGTGTGAGTCAGAGTTGAGGGAGTTTTGTTTTTGTCCTGTTCATCTGGACAGTGTCCACAGAGAGGCTCTTATGTAACTGCTGCAGCCCAACAGAACATCCACTTAACACCATGCAGCATGACTGCTGATCAGGGGGATCTCTTGACATACATAGACAAACCGAAAAAAAAAAGTGTTGAGGTACCTTAGGTTGGACCGTATGTCCACGACTGGAACCCAAATCACATTGCACTCGCACCTACCTGCGGGTTGTGAACCTACTTTAACCCTACTGCTTAAATGAGGAGGTTGTCAAATACATACAATTTTATCAATCCCTCTGCAGTACTCTTCAGGAAATTAAGGCAAGATACTAGCCATGAGATACTTCAGTTATTACGTAAACAGTTGCTGAAGATCCTGTTTAGTGGAAAACAAATGCTCAGGGCAGTAGAGTTTCCATATGCAAATAAATGACAGTTTGGATCATATATCGTTAAGCGAGTAATCCAGCGGAAGGGTTGAAATGCTTTTGTTTGCTAACTATTTGTTTACCGGTAACATATGTCTGAATGTTTGTGTCTTGTGAATCTTGTGTCTTTTACTTAACAACGGATGGCGCTACACTTTTGAAATTTACAAATGCATATTTTACATAATTGCTATCAACACTGACAACCTACTAACTAAGAACAAACTTTACAAATATCCACATATAGATTGTGTTAAGGGCAGCAGCGATTCCCTTGTTTACGTTGTCAATCTCTCGTTCTTATTTTAACGTAATCTGCAACCACATGAAAATGATTGGGAATGATGAAATGAGTTTTTTTTTTCGTAACCTAAAATATCCATATTTTTACGAACTCTTGGTAGACTGACCAGTGAAATATTTGCCATAACTTTTTTAGGCTATTGGCCCATAGTGAGCAGTACCATCGAAGTCCTAAATCTTTGAACCCAATGATTCTATTTACTATTGCACTATTGCCTTTCCTGAAACTGTGTTTGGTTCCCCGCAGGTGATGGCTGTGGGCCCAGTTTGCTTGGCCCCACCAGTGGGACTTTGTCCTCTTTGGGTTACCCGAGGACATACCCCAACAACTCGGTGTGCGAGTGGGAGATCAGCGTGCCGCGTGGCAACAGGATTCACTTTCGCTTTGCTGAGCTGGACATAGAAAACAGGGACTGCCAGGTCAACTACCTCCGCCTCTACAACGGCATTGGACCTGAGAGGAGTGAAATCGGTAAGGTTCTGGATGGTATTGAACAATCCCAGTCCCGGGTAGAGTTAAACTCTAACCTTCAGAGCGGTACACTTGTTAATTGATGATTTGGAGAAGTACAGTACTTTGGACTTTGCACAAACTAGAGGAACTATAATGCTAAACTTGGGGAAGGCTGTTTTATTCATCTATTTTTTATTGCTAAATAATATTTTAAGCCTGAAGCGTTTGTTTTTTTTTTCATTCAGAATAATCTACTTGTTATTTTGACTTCAACTATACATAGTCTAAAGATCTTTTTGTGATCTTGTGTGCGATATGAATAAAATCTTTGTTAGGATTATCTTATAAAATAAGTTATATCCAAATACTAAGAATTGGCAATGGGAAGTGCTGGGACCAATGCTAGGAATAAAGAACCTTTGTCTAACAGAGCTATTCGTTTGTTTTATGTGAAAAAGCGTTCCGCAGTCACACAATGCTTTACTTAATGAACAAAATGTCCGGCTAAAAGAAGATGTCACAAAACGTGTGAGCGCTTATAATCACTGATAAAGAGATCGCATCTGGTCAGGAAACAAGGATTAGTTGGTGTTTTGAGGTATTGTCTTGGTTTGCTTTAGTGGGCAATCTGTCACCTGAATTATTAATAGGAACGCTAACAGAAAGGAAGCTGTAAGGTAGTTTTGAGCTACAAATCATCCACTAACAGCACTGTCACCCAGACACAGAGGCCTGGTTTGGAAAGGCTGACAGTGACAGCAGTGTTTTTTTTTTTCCCCAGACTTCAGCGTTTCAGCAGCTGTTTCACGTCGAGTCATGCTACGTAAGCAGCCTGCTGTGGGCTAACCCTAAAGCAGCAACTAGTTTAACAACTGATGAAGTTAGTTTATGTTGAGATTAACCACTCAGTGGTCAGACATTTTTGATTGAAAGTTGACTACGCAGCAAATCATTTTCTTGTAGCAAAGACCTTGACAAACTGGGGTTCGGGGGCCCGATGCGGCCTGTTTGGCTTTTTAATCTGACCTGCCAAACTTGTCCAATTTATACTTATACTTTGTATTGTCTTTAACCTTTTGTGTTTTTCCTGCAAAATCTTAATTTCCCCAGTTTACAAGGGGCTAAAATCACGCTAGCCTTTATCCATGACTTATCATTCATCTTTATTTACACAAATACTCTTTCTGATACAAGAGGGCCCTTGGATCAAATTTAGTACCCACTGTGGCCTTTGTGGACCTTATTCCAGTTAACAAGTACTAAATACTAGAAATGACAGATTTTTGTGAAATGTTTAGATGTAAAATAAAACACCTTTCAGAAAACTAAACTGTTTGTTTAGGTTGTCAAGTTACAAAAATCTGAATCATAAAAGAAACTCCACCACCAAGTTTGACTTCACAAAATATAAAAAAAAAGACCAAAAAATATAATTAAAATAACAGTTTCATATTGTTTTAATTATTGTTAGCATGTTATCCAAACAATACTGGATTATCTGACATAACAAATCCTGTTGGTGTTAGCCTATTATTGTAATAGTGCAACTTGGGGGTCACCAACCTTGCGGCACCCAGGGGCCCCGTTAGACCCCATGAACTACCTACCATGGGGTTTGTTCCAAAAAGGCACAAAATCTCACTGCTCCTTTGCTTTTTGAGCATTTCGTCATAGTTATATATCATATTGTCATCGTTTGTTGTAATCGCATTGTTGGTTTGGTAAGTCTGCATCCAACTAGTAGCTTTTGGTATTACTGAATGCCCCAGAAGTGCCTCTCAGTTTCAAAAAAGTTGGAGATGCTTGGTTTCCCTGGTTTAGTCTTAACTGTTACCATGTTACCTAAATTAAAGAAGGGTTGGTGTGGGTACGTACCCGCTGCAGAGTACCTGAATTAGCATTAGTTGCTCTCTGGGTCGCTCCAGCACATGATGTGTCAACCACTCTTCTTTTGGGAGCTTTTACAGCTTTGCAATGTTAGTTATACTGCCCCCTTGTTGTACAAAGCAGAATGACTGCGGGATGTTTACCTTTCTGCAGTCAAATATTCTAATGCATACACATTGATCTGTGCACTGTGATCCTTACAGTTTTATCATGCAGTACTACACTCTGTTATACATATCTTTTTGTTAATCCATCGACACCCTCCTCTTTGTTTTGCCCCGTTTTCAACAGTGAAATACTGTGGTTTGAATCTGAAGGTGGAGGAGCTGATCAATTCCACTGGTAACCAAGTTACTGTCCAGTTCATGAGCGGGACACATCACACTGGGCATGGATTCTACCTGTCCTACTCCACCACTGAACACACAGGTAATACAGTACAACCCCCCCCGCCCCCCCCCGACCCCACCCCACCCCTCACCCTCATCACAAAACTTTGATTTCTAACCTGTCTATTTCAGCCTGCAGGGGGCAACAGGTGTGAGGCTTTTTTTTGGCATTGTTTCTATACGTCTACTAGCATTTATGCTCTGTTTAAAAATTGATCTGGAGCCTGTGCGTAAATATTTAATTTGTTATACTAACATCCATCTGTACTGTTTATATCTTGCTTAGCGATCAATAGCTTTAAAAAGTGATTGGTGAAGGAATGAGAATGGACCTTGAAAGTATTTTTTTTTCCAAAATACATGAGGAGGGCGCACTTTTCACTCATTTTTTTCACTAGTGTTCCCCAATGACATCAACCAGAAAATGATGAAGTTCCTTAGTTGAGAAATCAAATGTCTTCCACTCTCCAAGAAGTCCAGTTGCAAGTAAACTCTTTGGATTTCATGACCTGGTGTCTTTTGTATGCCCCGTGCAAGTAGTTTTTCACAGACAGACTCTAGGCCAGTGGTCCCCAACCACCAGGCCGTGGACTGGTGCCGGTCCGTGTGGCAATTGGTACCTGGCCGCGGAGAGTTGATGCTCAGCTTAACACAATTTATGTTGTATTTATTATTAGACGCTAAAAAGACGCTGTTTTGATAAAGGACCAGATCCCCTCTGTTTGACTGTCCAGGAAATGTCCATAAAAATACCATGTTTATGCTGGACTTTTCATTTTCATTAGTGGTATTTATCAGCTACGCCTCAAAGACCGGCCCACGAAAAAGTTTCTAAACGTTTGACTGTTCCGTGGCGCAATTAGCATTGGGGAACACTGCTCTAGGCTACCAGTAAAGTCATTGGTTGCTAACTTAACTTTTGTCCTGAACTGTAATTCTGAACTGACAAGTCAAATTGTTTTGGCCTGTAAAAATGAGTAAATTACCTGCATCGTTGTTTATGCTGTAAGGTTTAAAGCTTATGAAAAAAAAGCGACTTATAGTCTGGAAATTAGGCATAGTTAGCAAGGTTAGCTTGGTCCAACTCTATTAAAGATCACAGAATTACAATGAAATGACATTGGAGATGTTTTGTTAAGATGGTGGTAATTTCATTGTTTAACCCCTGAGATCATTGAGGTTTCAGGTCAGTGAAGGCCTCCTGGTTGGAGGTATTTTCTGTTTGACTCACAGATCAGTTTTAACGGATTTGTGTTGTCTTTAATCATGTGGCCATGACTCAAGAGTCTGACCATCGCCACAGATTTGGAAAAAAAACAAAAAAAAAAAGGCAGCCCACATCAGTGGACCATTAAAACTGCTGTGTTTAACAAACCGGTTTATAGCTCTTCACTTAACAATTGTCTTTAAAATAAAATTTGTTTTTTAAACAAATGGATAAACTTGGATTTTTATGTTACAATATATTTAGCAGATGCTTTTAACCTAATAGTTTAAGACTAATAGTTTGACTAACAATAGTCAGGTGATAGAGTAAGAAAGAGTATTTAGAATTGTTATTAGAGTATACTGTATAAACCAACAGTTGAGGCAAAGTTCATTCTTCCGGACAGTTTTGCTGTGATTATGTTACAAAATGCAGAAAATGGGTCGACACTATCTTCATGCTTCAGCCCTGTGCTCTCACGCAGCCAGTGTAGCCGCTCCAATCTGTTAACACGTGTGTCTAAATGAAAAGCGAGACATTTCACCACTTCTTTGACAGAGTCTCTATGTCCCTGTCATGTTGAGCAGAGACTGGGTCTAAAAAAGGGAACATCTGTGTCCATCTGAATTAAGAGGAAAGCATGAATGTGGTGGGATCTCACTCACGTTTCACCACTAGAAACACTTCACAAAGTTGGTTTCAGTTTACCAACATTTGCAAACCATCACAGTACCAGTAGCAATGCCAATGGTCCTTGAAGTAGGAAGATAGGATTTATAAGCTGCAGGAAAAACAACCACCTACAGGTTCTGATCATATTTTTGACCAACAGGACTAATGATGCCCAAACTAGTTCTTATTAATTTCATTGAGTGGATAGTGCAGCATAGAGGCCAGAACACATAAAAAAATTCTAGATGTTAACTTTACTGTTTTAGTGTTGGTATTTTTTAATCCATTTTTGTCTCTTTTGTCTTCTTTCCCAATCCGTTCCTATCATCATTCACTGAATTTGCTTCCAGTCTCGAATATTCTTTAGAGTCTGCGCTGTCTGTACTATTTCCACTGGTTTGTGACATGTGTAATCATAACAGAAGGGCAAACGGGAAATAAAAGCCTGGGTGATGTGTGATGTGCAGACAAAAAAAAAAAACACTTCAGATGTTGTTTCTTTGCCGTTTCAGATCTAATCACCTGTCTGGACAAAGGGACTGATTTTCCCGAGGCAGAGTTCAGGTAGAGGCCGTCTGTGTTCTTGCAGATACTTTCCATCCCTGTGATTGTCAGGTGCTTGTGGTGTCCTAGAGGTCTTTATCTGCTGTCCCTTCTTTTTGTAGTAAATACTGCCCAGCAGGCTGCCTGTCATCTGGCGGGGAGATCTCTGGAACCATACCAAATGGATACAGAGAGGTGAGAACAGTTCTGAGGTGTTGTCTCTTACTGTGTCTATGATGCAGCCTTGTCTGTCTGTCCGTCTATACTAGACCTGGGCAAACTAAGGCTCGGGGGCTGAATGCGTCCAGTTTGGCTTTATAATTTGGCCAGATTTGACCAAATTATACTTTCAATTTATATTATCGTCATCCTTCTACCTTTCCCTGCAAAGCCAGCATTTCACCAATAGATAGTCTAAAGAGGCTTAAAGCATTTTGCCTTTATTCAATACTTTACTCATCGTTTATCTTAGTTCACAGAAATACTCAACCTTTCTGATCCTGACCTGGCCTGTTACTCAAATTTTAGTACTACTTGTGGCCCGCGAGACAAAATAATTGCCCAAGCATGGTCTATACTGTTATGTCTATACTTGATAGTGTCCTCTAATTGTATCACTTCTGATATCATTGGCTGTTCCACACTTAGTGCTTTGTGGGTTTTTATATTTTAGATGATTTTAGGCACAACTTAAGGCCCAGGGGCCAAAGGTGGTCCACAAAGTCATGTTGTACGGCCGGCAAAAGTTAAAAAAAACATTTAATAATGTCTACACAGCAGAGCTTTTCAATCAGAAAGACTATTATTTTTATTACACAACAATGAACAATATTTGGTAGTTGAATAAAAAATAATGAATAGTAAAAACATGTATTTCTAGGTTACGGAGTGGTTAAGTCTCTACTGCCTTCCATAAACAACTGTACCTCCTAAGGAAAGTGTATAGCAGATGTTGCACCACAGTGACAGTGAGTTTGACACACCCATTATGTATGGGAGAGGGCAATACAGTCGAGAGAGGGGTGAGAAGCAGTGGGAGAGATTAAGGAGAGGCATATTTAAGGTCAATACATATGTAAATAAACACATAACTATGGCTTTTCTACTTTGCGGTTTTATGTGTTTAGCAGGTGGTCTTGGAAAAAATAACCGCTGTGACCATTGTGTATATAGAAAATAAACCTAAATATGGTAAGCATCTCCTCTGGCAGTTTCTGTGAGCCAGAAACACCAACACACAGATCTCAGAACAGCAGAATTTTACTTTTATTAAGGGGTATTTATCTGCCACAACTTTACGACAGATCCGGGAAAACACTACGAGACATTTAACTGGTTTGTGGCGCAAAAAAAGGTTGGTGAACACTGGTCTACAGAACTAGTGTTTCCCAATCTGTGAACATCATGACCTGGATCAATGAAATCTTCCCAGACACTAGAGCTAGTCCTTTTTTGCGGTCTGCGTCTGGCGTCCCTGGTTTCACAGTGAGTCATGGTGCCCATTGTTCCCCTGCTGTTTGGTTGGAGTCCCTCACTTTAACTCACACACACACACACACACACCACCTCATCACAACTGATGACTGATGCACATTCAACTTTGATTATCTGCGCTCCGTGTGTCTTTGAGAAGAGAACTGTTGGTCTGAGGCCGCTCATGGCCTCTCTTAATTTCTTGTGCAAACTCGGCCCCCGCTCGGCGGAATGCTGGTCCTGATCTGATGACCTCACAACACCCCCGCTGAGCGTGAGGTCATTTGTTCAGAGTCTCCACTTGATGACCTCATGTTCGGAGCTCGAGGTTCTTTTTGTCATTTCATGGAAGGACAGAGGGAGGGAGTTAAGGAGGATCGTTGCTGGTCGAAGGGAGGACAGGGAGGAGTGTCGGGGTTGTGCTTCAGGGACTGAGGAGCCCTCACAGGAACACAGGAGGGGCAGGGTCAGCGGGTGAGGAGGAGGTGAGATAATAGTTTGGACGAAAATAATAAGTCCTGTAATACACTCCAGCTGTACGAGGGTGCAGAGTTGAACATTGGCCTGTGCGTGTGAGGGAGAGAAGTGAGTGTGGGTGTGATTTACAAGGTGGACCGACTTTTTGTGCAAACATTTTCTGTCGATTTTCGTGCACGCTAGACAAAAAAAAAAATCTCTTTTTTTCATTCGATTCAGGTTGCAGTACAAGCCTGTGCAGTATCATGCATACTTAATACTGGGGTCTGCCGCTCCACCCTGTCCCGCTCCGTTCTCTCCTCTGTCTTTGCTTCTCCATTACCTGCTACAATGATCCATATGCTGTTTTCCCCATGTTCATGTCCAACATATCTCCCGCCCCCAGTGTGTGTCAGTGTGGCTTTCCCCAGTTGGAGGCAGGGTGCGGCGGTTTTGGAGCAGCGTTTTGTGTTTGTGTTGGTGGTTTTGGTGTGACTCGCTTAAGGATGTGGTGTGTGTGTTTTTTGGGGAAGTTAAAGAGTCACAGAGCAAGTGTTGATTGCCTGTGGCAGCCCTTTGACAGCTGTGCCGTTGTGCATGTGTGTGTGTGTGTACGTGCGTGTGCGACTGTTGCACTCCGGGGCCGCTGGAGTTTTCCCTACGATCCTGTCGGCTGTGAATTCCAGCAAGGTCCTTTTCCAGTAATAAAATTCCAGCTCGCTCGAGCAGCTGTTGGTGGGAGAGGGAGCTCGTGGTCAGAGAGAAATCAGGTTTTTTTTTTTGTCCTGTTCCCAGTGATGTGGCAGCAGGTTTGGACAGGAATGCAGCCGACAGTGAATCATTGCCATTGCTGCTGGGTTAATCTGGCTGCAGAGAAGTGACTTCATGCTGACTCATCAGTATTCATCTTCCCTCAGACTGAAGGTTAAGTGCTGATAATGCGATATCTTCCCATTTGCTCCTTTTGGAGATCCTGGCTCACAGGCTTGAAGCTGGTTGTTCCTTCAAACGCAACATTTTTTTTTTCTTACATTGGGTTAACTCTTTTTCTTGGAAAGCCGAGTATGGAGTGGTTAAGGAACCGGACTCGGGTCCTGAGGGCTCCAGGTTTGAATCCACCAACTGCCACTTTACCACTGAGCATGGCACTGTCCCCACTCACTGCTCAAAGCTGCCCAGTGTCCTCTTAAGTGATGGATTAAATACAGAGATGAAATTTTGTTGTGTGCAGTGGTGTGAATCACAATCTCATGATGACAAGGAGATTCCTTTCCTTCCTTGTGTGTCTTCGTCCCGTTTTCCTTTTGGCTTGTCCCTTTTTTTTCATGGGTTTTCATGGCTATCTTCTACTCTGACTCCAACTACCTCCATGTCCTCCCTTTCTGCATCCATCAATCTCCTCTTTGTCTCCTACCTGGTAGCTCCATCTCCAGGATCATTCTTCTACCAATGTATCCACTGTCCCTCCTATGAACATGTCCAAACCATCTTAATCTGGCTTCTCTAGATCTTCTCGAAACCTTCCTGTTTGTGTTTTAGCTTTCCTTGTGCAAACTAAGATAAATAATAAGTAAAAGCCATGCATAAAAGCTGAAATGCTTTTAGACTCCTCCATAGAGAGAAATTGGGCATTGCAAGGAAATAAAATAACAATTCAAACCATTTTGATAATTTGACAAGTATGGTGGGCCGGATTAAATTGGTAAATGTGCCACATCTGGTCCCCGCACCTTAGTTTACTCTTGCCTGCAGTGAAGGGAATGCTTTTCCCCAAAAGTAACACTCGTTATACAGTTATTGCATCACCAAAAACTAGTTGCCGTCAAAACGTGATTCTTGCATGAAGACGTCCATAGTTAGGACGATTGTCCATTTAAAAAAAAGTTACGAAATATACAAGTATTTGCTTGTTTTTTTTTTTTAGACAGCAACTGCAGAATGTCCCATTCTATTAGGGTGAAACGTCACTGTGAATTACCAATTACAAGTGAAGTGACACAGAACCCAAGTTGTTGTATATCTACCAGAACTGTTCTCTCTGCAAAATTTCTGGACGTTGCTTGTAAAAACAAACCAAACTCACAGGTGCACACACATCAAGCTGTTTGCAATCATTGCCGATGTTAATCATCTGCAACGTGCACTGAAGGAAATCACAATCATCGCTCACAGTAAAACCACAGCCTGTCTGCTGCTGCTGCAGGATCATATTGTTAGTGCACACAAATAGCTATGGATTTCCAGCTGGGTGTGTACAGTTATGGATGGACATTATATTCCCTGCACTAATTGAGTCAGAGCAGTTACAGCATGTCTGATTTGAGGCAGATCAATAGTCAGAAACCACTCTCTAATCTCTTCCCTGAGTGACTGCGGGACGTTCGATTCCACGCCGGGGAGACAAAGTGTTGTTTTTGTTTCCTGTCATTTCGTCCGCTCCGTCTTCGCAGCCTAGGCAGAAGATGCTGAGAGAAAAACGGTCGTCGTTTATGTCCCGTTTCATCTTCGTCTTTTTGTTCTTGTTTCACAGTCCTCTCCGCTGTGTTTGGCTGCCATCCACGCAGGTGTGGTGTCCAACGCCGTGGGAGGCAGGATCAGTGTTGTCAGCAGCAAGGGCATCGACCGATATGAGGGCACACTGGCGAACAATGTCACGTCCACTGGGTAAGATTTAGAAAATCCCATGTCCTTCCAGGTCAAACCTCTAATAATTGTTATTGTAGTAGAAAAATGTTTTACACTAAAGTGTTTCTCTAAGTCTGACCTTTCAATCTTTGTCCTAATTCCCCAGAGGAACTATTTCCAACAGCCTCTTCACCTTCAAGACAAATGGTGGGTATTTGGACATGTTCAGAGGAGGGACAGTGCATACATTGGTAGAAGAATGATCCTAGAGATGGAGTTACCAGAATTCACCCTTTGGTCTTCTACAGTGGACCAAGTGGATTCTAAAAAGAGCTTTATACAGATACTGGAACAAAGAATTATGACAAACTACCCTGAAATATTTTGGAAAGTCTTTGATAAAAACTTCGACAGAACAGAACAAAAAATCCTCAAAACCTTGGCCCATCCTCAAACAAAAATGTTAAAAAAGGTATTTTCAATGATTTTTTTTCTTTTCTATATTCTAATATATTTCCCTGGACCTGTTTAGTTGAACAGTTGCAGGAGTTGAGGAAAGATGCACATGAAAATCTTTCCTTTTTTTTGACATTATACCCATCTGGTGCCCCCTAGTGGAAGGGGGTTTATACAGTATATGTGCTTATTTGACAGTTAGGCATTGATGTACAGTACAAATTATGAGTAATGGATGGAAAATCTTTCCAGGCCATTTATGTCAAGGGGAACATAAAGCATCTGATGAACTACACCTAAATATAATGACATTCTTATATGCAGCCCACGGGCATCAGCTTCACATCCTTCCCAGACATATTAGCCTCTCTTAACTCATTCACTTCCTGGGACATTTTATTCGGTTACTGATGCTGATAATGGTCTCCTTCCGCAAGGCTGCTACGGGACGATGGGGTTGGAGTCCAAAGGCGTTGCAGACACTCAGCTCTCTGCCTCCTCAGTGTGGGAGTGGAACTTTGCTGGGCAGCAGCGCGAGTGGTTGGCTTCGGGAGCCCGCCTCAAAAAGGCGGGGCTGCCCTGGGCACCGGCCCAGAGTGACCATCAGCAGTGGCTGCAGGTGGATCTCAAGAGGATGAAGAGGATCACAGGTACTGGCACTGGTTTTCACTTGTGTCCGAAGGGTTTTCTAGTCCTATTATAAATAACTGGCACTCCATATATAACAACATAAACTTGTGGATTCTACTTCAAATATTTTTGAGTTGTGTTTAACTGTATTTCTCATTCTGCATAATGGGCCATGCTGATGACACAAGGCTTTTCTCCGAGTTACATTATGGAACAGAAAATCTTGTGAATCATGAACAGAGACAGTGATGAGCAACACTGTCTGTGCATTTAAAGCACATTTTTGGGCAGTAAACCAACCGTTGCCCCATATGAGACCTATAACTGAGCTGAGATTTTCACCCACTGTGGTGTGTTAATGGTTTACATTGTGTAATGAAGCTTAGGAAACAATAACAAACACTGTCATCCACTGAAGACACAGAGGCATTCACAGATATAAAAACAGAAAAATCGACATAATAAAATTACAGCTAAAAACAATGTTTTTTTCCACAAATCTCACTTGAAGTAAGGGTTTAAATGACTTTTCATTTATTTACATTGCGTACATTTTGAAGCATCTTTGGGCAATTATTTTGTCTCGCAACGGGACGGGTAGGATCAGAAAAATTTAGTATTTTCGTGAACTGAGATACATGATGAGTAAAGTAATTAATAAAGGCAAATACTTGAAGCCTTTTTAGAATATTTACTGGGGAAATCCTGGCTTTGCTGTGAAAGGGTAGAAGGGTAATACAAATTAAAAGTATAATTTGGACAAGTCTGGCAGGGCCGGATTATAACGCCAAACGGGCCGCATCCAGCCCCCGGGCCTTAGTTTGCCCAAGTCTATTCTAAAATATTTGCCTCTAATTTTGCAACGAACAAAAATTGTCCTCATCTGTTGGTTGTTGTTGTTCTTTCTGACCAGGCATCATCACCACAGGTTCTACTCTCAGAGAGTATCAGTACTACGTGACCGCATACAGGGTCCAGTACAGTAAAGACCTACAACAGTGGTCTATCTACAGGGAAGCATATTCGACTCTAGACAAGGTAAGTAACACAATCACAAAATCAATAAAGTGTGTTTACTCACAGTTACATCATCGGCTTTTAGGCTTTTTTTTTTCTCCCACTTCCTGTAAATTGTGCAAATGGCCAAAAATGTCACCTTAGACCCTTTCACTTGGATCGTTTCCCTAGCAACCGGTATTGACTCGGCCACATCTGTGGAAGGAAACGAGAGCAGTCGGTGGTTTGAGTTAAGTGCTGTAGTAGACAAGTCAAGGCACCGGGGCATTAATAATGAAAGGATATGGATTTAGTGGCCGGGTTGTTAGACTGTCGACAGAGCTGCTCTCCGCCGTGATTCCCAACAGGCTTGTACTGCACCCAGAAAAGTAGTTATGAAGCTGCCAAGTTGAAAAATAATCAGCTTAAGGCTTAAAGTGCATTTCGTTCACAGCCTGAAACATGAACTGCTCCCATAAAGTCCGTTGTCCTCCAAACGACTGCTGCACAGAGGACTCAGGTTTTAATCCCTGCCTTTAAAAGGATGGTTTGGTTCTGGTTTCATGACAGGTTTTCCAAGGCAACCCCAACTACCTGCATGAGGTGAGGAACAACTTCATTCCTCCCATCGAGGCTCGGTTCTTGAGGATCCACCCGACCGCCTGGCATCAGAGAATAGCCCTGAAGGTGGAGCTGCTCGGCTGTTCCATCTCTTCAGGTACACACAGTCAGAGAAACAGACAACACAAAAACAATTTAAGTGTTCCTGTTGAGGTTTCATCTTCACCAAAGTTCTAATATGTGTTTTGCAATCTTCTGTACATATGTACAGTGATGACTAAAATCCACCAACCAGAAGCTAAATTCAGAGTTATGCTGGATTATCATGATTATTTGTGAGATGGAAAACATAAATAATTTACAAAAAATAGTATGGCATTGGCCCAGAGTCAATGTCTCAGTCATTAGTGAGGAACTCCAGGGCTCACCTTCTGTGTAAGGTGGAATCCCAGTTAGGGAGGTTGTGTTCACCACCTGGAGGAAGGTTCTTAAGGGGTTTAGGCAGTGCAGTGTGATTTGGGTGTTGGTCGTGGAGACTGCTGTGGTGATGGATAAGCAGACAAACGTGGATAGACATTAACAGAACTACAGTGAATAATTATTTTGCCCGTTGTTGTACTTAAAAATATAAATTTAAGTTAAATATAGAACTAAAGATATTTGTTTGTATGTATGTATGTATATATATATATTGTGTCTACATATATACAAATATTTATTAATAAATAACATATATTTATATCATTTCTATTTATATATATATATAAATATATTATATATAAATATATTTTATAAATATATGTGTATTTTATACATATATAAATATATGCATATATAAAAATATATGTATGGGTTTGTGTGTGTATATATATGTAATTTGTATGTATATGTGTTTATATAAGTGTATATGTATGTATTATATATTGCTATATTAATTTTAATAATTCTTTAAACTACATTCTTACAGCATCAGTTAATGTTTTCAAAGTGTTAGATTTTCAATTGATTCATGGAAAAAGAAATCCTTAATAAATATATTTATTTAGGAATCCTGTTTAGTGGAAAATAAATGATCCTGTATGTGAGGACCAGAACAGCACTGATGCTCCTCTCCAGTCCAGTTGATTAAAATGGATTTCTGTGCAGGGAGACACTCATATATCCCCCCCTTTGTCTCTGTACAGTGAGGAGTGTAGCGCCCCCTTCAAGCACAAAGCATCCACCGCCCTCGGTCCAAACCACTCACATGCCAGACATCAGAAACACCACGATGCCTCCTCACACCAACAAAGGTCGGTCCCTTGGTCAATCAAAGTCCTTAAGGTAACATCTTGTACCTTGTACATCTGTCACCTGGTGCTGATCATCTCTGTTTGTAGACATTGCTCTGGCAGCAGTCCTGGTTCCTGTGTTGGTCATGGCTCTGACTGCTCTCATCCTGACCATAGTTGGAGCTTGTCACTGGAAGAACAGGTATATTATCTGAATCCTTATCATAATGACTCATAAAAAAATTCTTTTCAATTCAACTCCTAAATTCCCCTGCTCCACAGGAAGAAGAGCTCTGAAGGAGACTATGATCTTCCTCACTGGGATCGCACAGGTACGAGCTGCTCCTCATCACGCTGCATTATGGACCTCCTGCAGTGGGTTTGTGTGCTAACACAGCTCGTCCTCTCCCTCTGTGTCCCCTGCTGCAGACTGGTGGAAGAGCATGAAGCAGCTGCTCCCCTCCAAGATCCAGGAGTCGGAGGACTCCATTCGGTACAGCAGCAGCGAAGTGGGTCGGCTCTCGGGAAGAGGAGCCGTACCGAGACTGCACGCTGAGCCTGCAGGTATGTACGGAGTTGGAGGACTTTTGGAGATGGAGGTGAAGATTGAAGAGTGCTGTCAGTTTCCCAGTCAAGAAAAGATAATAAAGTTATTGAATTGAACTAGTTGAGCTATGTTTTCCAGAAATAATTAAATAGAAATGGTAGGGGCAGTAGTGGTTAAGGAATTGGACTGAGGCATTGGGGGTTCCGAGGTTCGAATCCACCAACTGTCAAGTTCCCACTGAGGTCCACTGAGCATGGCACCATCCCCACTCACTGCTTTTTGGAGCTCAAAGCTGCCCACTGTTCACTTTGGTGATGGGTTAAATACAGAGGTGACATTTCATGGTGTGGATCACAATAACAAGGAGTTTGCAAAATAAAAAATAAAGCCTAAAACACGTAGCTGCCTAGTACCATGTTTTTTCAGCAGGACAGTATAGATAAGAATCAGGCAGCTCTTTAGGCCTAAAGACACCAAATATGAGTAAAAAAAATATCTTGGGTTCTAGTAGGTAATAGTAAAAATGTTGCAACTATCAGTTCCTGAAGCCAAGGTAAGAAAACCTACAAAATAAAAACTAAAAAAGTGTGTTTTTCAGCAGGACTAACTAACCCCTTCATCGTTGAGTGTTAAATTAACAACACTCCTATAAGGGAGAAAAAAACACAGTCTTGCTTAAAAGTTGTGAAACCTCCTCTGCACTAAATCAGAGTTTGTAGGAACATTCTGTCAACTGGTTTACAGAGCTGTGTGGAAATAAGGATGTTTTACAAGTGTTCTTGTTTAAGATGGTTGTTCTGTGAGGTAAACACCAGGCAGTCTGCTGGAGACAGATGATTCAATGATGATTCTTTCCGATTTCCAACCAAACACACCAGATTCTCTAGGAGAAAACATCATTAACAGACTCCTCCATGTTGTCTCCTCAGAATACGCTCAGCCTTTGGTCAGCGGAGTTACAACACTGGGGGCGCGTTCAACATTTAAACCCGATGAAGGTCCAGACCCAGGATACTCGGACCCGGATCTTTACGACGCCCCGATTTCACCAGATGTCTACCACGCGTATGCAGAGCCCCTCCCGACCTCAAGATCTGAATACGCTACTCCTATTATTGTGGATATGGGCTGCCACCCTGTAGGGGGCGCCACCTTGAACCAGCCCACTGCTGTGTGTGGTATAATGGGCGCAGGTCTCAATGCCCTGCTCACACGGACAGAAGGCGGTCAGAAAGGGAGGTCGGCGTACGATACACCGAAGAACACCACTGGTCAGACGTCGGAGGATCTGACCTATCAGGTGCCTCAGAGTTGCACACAGAAGACAACGGAACAGGGCTGAATAGATGGGGCGCTAACAGCCTTTTTTTTTTGCCCGTTGCTGCCCACAACACGGGGACGGGGACAGGGACAGGGACGGGAGGTCGTTAAAGGACGAGAAGTCTTCAATGAACACTACCTTAGTTTTCGAACCATCTGGAGATGTCTGTCTGAGACGCCCTAACCGTCTCTTCATGGCCCTGCCTTGCTTGTGTGGTGCCTTTACAGTCCTATCACTGAATCTATAAAGATGAATGTGTATATGTGTTTGTGCCAGAAGAGGGAGTCAGGAGTATAGACCGTGCACAGGAAATGGACGAAACCAGCTGTGGTTCAAAAGTAAAGTCACAGACAGATACCAGTGTAGACAACAGTCTAGACAACTAACAACAACTTCCTGTTTCCCACGTACTGGTTGGTCATAAATATGAAATTATGGTTAGGCTTGTTGGTAGATGTGTCAGTCTGTCTAAGCCTGGAGCAAGAATAATGTGACTAAGTAACCAATAGGTGCCACTAATTTTTATCCATGAGTTCAAATTTAAGAGTATCTAATTTCTACATTTTTCTTTTTGTCTTCAGTCGTCCTCAAAATATCGATACAAGCGCAGTGCAACATCAATCGCATGAACTTGTCACTGTTTCTGAAGATATTTGAACATACTAAGAAAAAAAAAAGTTACAGTCTCAAAAATATCCGCTTTCGCTATGACAAAAAGAAATGGACCCCGAGGGGAATAGCATAGAGAAACAAAGCCGTCAATTTCCACATGCTTTACTTTTGCAACCAAACAGCCTCGTCCGTTTCCTACACGCGGTCCATGTTTGGTTGGAGAGAAGTAGAAAGCTGACTACTATTTGATAAAGACTTTGTCTTGTCCCTGTTCTGTGATTCTGTAGTTGTTCTATCCTGTGAAACTGTGATAATTGTTTTTTTTATTCTTTCATTCTGTTAGACACCAAGCCAGGTTTAAATCAATTTTTCTTTTCTTTGAAATCAACTGCATATTAAAACCCCAAAGGTTTAAGGTTCACAACAATCCTCCTTGGAGAAACTCACGGTACGATCTTTGTCTTACTTTAGTTCTTTTTTTTGTTTTTTTTATAAAGCATGACTTGAAATTGTGTATAGTTACAATAATTCCATTCTTACAAAAGCCTAAAGTGATTTACTGATATTTATTTTGTTATTTTGACATCCTGCTGATGAGGAAAGACTTTTATTGAACAAATAAAAAACCCCAAATGCTACACTCGCCTAGTACTGAAGCAACTACAACACAAAGATACAGGAGACCACAGACCATGAGTCAGTTTCCCTACATTTGTTGTCTCTAACACAGAGACAGAAAGAGAAATATTCTACAATACTGCAGACCAAATGTTAGCCTTTGCTATGTTGATGCTGATTCTCAACACAAACATGCCAAACACTAAAGCAGTCTTAAAGAGGGAGGCTTCACTAAGGTCTCAGTTTTTTTCCCCCAACATCAGTAAATTGTAGTTTCTAAGAAACAAAAATATAATTTCATTGATGCATTTCTTTTGCTGCACCAACCATTCAATTTCTCCTGCTTGCTGAAGCAACAGTGTAAAAAAAGGTTGCATCACTTTGTATTTGACTTTTACTTCGGCCAATTAGAAGCTACCCTACAAACTTTTTAATGCAACATGCGCCTTTTACATTTGTTTTAGCAGTCCTGCTATTAGAAGAGTTACGGTAGTAACAGTAACGTGTCAAAATCTACATTTTCTATATTGTCACAGTGTCAATGATGAGACAACACGGACTGATGCCTAAGACTTTTGCACATGTCAGTAGGTGAGGGTGTTTATTGTGGTTTCCTGTGTGTGATTTGTGTTAGTGCATCGTGAGTATAGTCTGGACCGCCCTCAGCCCCGCCCCCAAATCAATTATGTACAATGACGTCTGTATGTGTGTGAAGTTGTTCCTATTTCCTGTGTGTGTGTCTTTTCCTGATCATGACCCGGTGTGTGATGTTGATGATGATGAAGATGAAACTTGTGTTTTGTTCAGTTGTGTGTGTGTGTGTGTTTAGCACCAATAGACTGCATTCCTCTCCTGTCCACTTGTGATGCTGGGTTGACCGATCACAGAGGGACACCGTTGTTGTAGAGTTAGAGAGAAAATAAAATCTGAACGAGCTGCTTTTAGAACTTTACAGAACAGTTCACACACTCAAATGCACCCTTTGTGCTATGAACAGTCAACACTAAAGGTGATCAACACACACAGGTGTGTATATGTGGTCACCGCAGGGGGGTGTGTGTTCATGTGGCTCTCACTGACTGTATATAAGAAAAAAATAAAGAGCTATTAAAAGATTTTACCAACACTTCCCTTTTTTGTTACTTGCCATGGATTTCTATACACACATATATATAAATATATATCTACATATACAGTATATATTTATATATATATACAGTATATATATACAGTGTATATATGTATACATATATAGTTATATGTATAAACATATATTCAAATATGTATATGCATATACATACATATATTCACTTATATATTCATATATCTTTATATATGAATAATATATATACATACATGCACATATACATACTTATTATCCTATGTATTAGTATATACATCTTTGTAAGATTGAAATTTTGTTTTGATGCTTTGTACACGTGTATGAATATAAGTATATATAAGTATATATATATATATATATATCACTCACATGTACGGCATATACATACATATAGAGACATATACGTCCATACATATACACATATACACATGCATACACATATTAATTTTTATACATATATAAGAAATATACATACATGTACACATATAGGCATATAAAGCATGTCCATTCAGTACATATGTAACACATGTATTGGTTATTCTACCAGGTAGGAGACAAGAAGGAGATTGGTGGATGCAGTGAGGGAGGACATGGAGGTCATTGGAGTCAGAGTTGAGGATACAGAGGACGGGGGAGATGGACACATAATGATACACTGTGGCAACCCCTGAAAAAATGAACAGCCCAAAAGGAGAACTAGGATTACACCAGTTTTTAGCTTTATAAATATTAAATGGTCACAAAAACAAACATAAAACCTGTATTAAAAAAAAGCTACATTCAAACCAACAAAAATAAAGTTTACTCATTGAACTTTGGTTCACTGCGGGTCTGGAACCAACAGCCAACCATTGCCATCTGCTTGAAAAAAGTTTTCTGTTTCGCTTCACTGCACCATGTTCTTTCCATCCTTTCCAAACTTGAACCACACCACTGTGAGAACTACAGCCGTCACCAGGGTCACACCGCTGGTCACTAAGTAGGCTATGGGCAGGAAATGGTTCTGACCCCCAAACCAGGTCAGCGTGGTCAGCACTACCTGCTTCCTGCCCTGGAAACGCTGTGCTGGGAAGTCTGGAAGAAGATGATGTCAAGGCTAAAAATAGGTGGAGGCCTGAAGAATTTGAAAGGAAAATGTGAAGAGAAACAGATACCGGAAAATACATATATAAAATATTAATATATATACATACATATATATATTTAGATATTTTATGTGTATTTTTTGGTATCTGTATCTCTCGCAAACACATGCATACATACATATATGTATATATACATACATACATATTTATATATATATACACACACATATATACATACATATATGTACATATATACATACATATATACATATGTATACACATATATACATATATATACAAAATATATAAGTATATATTATACATATTTTTGCTAGGGCAACATGGCAAAGATACTGTAGGAAATGTCAACTCTGTAGTCTCCCGCAGGAAGTCCTCTGTCGAAAGGTTTGTGGCTTCGGTGTAAGAAAGCGTAGAGCTTCTTAAAGTTGGGGAAGGCCGCTTCTCTCATCCACACAATCAGGTCGTCGTTGATGAATCCATTGTTGGATGGATCGTGTTGATCCAGCTCATACACGGACCTCTGCCAGTACGGTGGACGTGTAGTACCTGGGGAAAAAAAAGACAAAGCAATGAAACCCAAAGAAAAGGAAAAAAATATATATTTTCCCAGTTTTCGTTTTCTGTTTTACCCTCAAAGACTTGATTCAGCGTCATGTTTTCCGCACTGGGGTTGCGGAACTTGATATTTTTGTCTGTGTACCAGGTGATGCCTTGACGGATCAGTGGGACAACCACTGGCTCGCTGTCAGGTTCGTGGTAGTAGAATTTAAATGAATCTGCAATCACAAACGTAAGTTAAGTTTGTAAGTCTGTTTTGGGGAATAGGGTGGAGAAGAGGTTGTAAACATGGTTGGTGCCTTCCCTACACTCACCATTGAATATACTGTTGGCCACAGCACCACAGGGAGCAACAGGAAGTCCCTTTTCCCCATGTGAAAATGGAGCGCAGTAGGTGCTGGGATTCTAGAGGAGGAAGGACGTTTGTAAAGGCAGTGAGACAAGAAAAAGAAAAATATATATTTAGTAGTCCAAAAAAAAACCTCACAAGTGAATGAAGACTAAATCTCAAATTTATGAGAATAAAATCTGCATCTAGATTTACTAGAGTTGTAAGTCATACATTTATTAGAATAGTCACAAAGTCATAAAGTTATAAGATTGAAAAAGTCATGTTTAAGAGAATAATGTCAAAAATCTACGAGATAAAAGCTGCAAGTTAGAGAAAAAGTCAGAAATTTATAAGAATAAAGTCAAAAATTGATCATAAGAATGATTTTTTGTGTCAAATACAGAGTCAGACTCAGCAGCTCTAGTCTTATCCTTTTTCTAAAGAAAAAAAAAAAAAATTTCTATGCACATCAAAGAACATAGAGATGTACCAGAACCAGAACTATGGAGCTACCTTCAGATTTTTCTTCCTGCCCACCATCTGTGCGTCATCTCTGGAGTCCATGTATCTCCTGAGGTTCTGGTGGAAGTTCTTAAGGCCATAGTAAAAAAACACATTTCCCTGGAAATTCAGAGGAATGAAGGTGAAGAAACAAAAGACATGTGAAAGAATAGAGTCTAGACGGTCATAACAAGTCTGGTCTGAAGTAAGAAAAAGGAATAAAAAAAATTCTAAAAATGCATTTTCTACAGTCCATTTCTACCCGTCAAAAAAAGTAAGATTTTCAACACTTATGGAACTGAACTTTAATGACCTTAACCAACAACTAACTTTTCCTTAACAAAAGAACTTTCATTTCATGGAATAAGTCTTTTCCTCCAATTAGGACCTATTCTCTATTAGTAAAGCAAACGAGACTGCCACCAGGTGGATTTAAGCGTAAGTGCAACTCTTTTGAATGAAGTTAAACGTTGCATCTTCTTTCCTCCTAGAACCATTAAGGCATCACTGGCGTAAACATTGGAGCAGCTGGATGAGACAACCATGACCACACCATCACCTTGAAGGCTTTCTCGATGGTGAAGCTCACACTGCAGTCACACATCTCAGCCGCCAACGACACATTTTCACGCTTTTCAAAGCATTTATTGCAAGTCCCCGCCTCCGTGTAGTCCAGCTGAAAACAACAATAATGCAGAAGGAGTTATTATTGACTTGAGCCAAAATTTTCTTTTTTTTTTTTTACAAATAAACCATTGATACCATTAAGGTTAGGACACAGATTATGAAACTGTACAATAAACAAAATGAAAGAAATAAAGAAAAATGTAAAACAGGTAGAAATTGGTCAAAATGCACAGAAACTGTTGTAGTAACAAAGACTTGTTACTAAACAAAAAAAAAACTTGGGGCTGAAACTGAAAACCAAAAATAGACAACTAATGTTGAAAACAAACACTAAAAAAAATTCTAGTTAGTACTATTAGTACTAACGTATTTATAGCTATAACTATGAACTAAACCTCTTTAAAAATCAAGGGAATGGCAATGATAATGTACTTAATGTATAATAATTAAACAATTTATATAATATGGAAAATATTTTTGCAACAATACGATACAATTATTGAAAAATATAAGTAAATATA
>JAFBJS010008704.1:0-41304 GCA_016785265.1 Paraplagusia blochii
TATAGCTTTCAAGTGAAAAAAACAGCAGTGCATTTGAATTATTCTGTATGCTTGACGTCTTGGTTCATTCACATTTGAACTTGAACTTAAATCATTAACCTAAAATGTGGAATCACACGCCAGTTTGAATAGCTTAAAAATATTAATATTTGAAAGTTAATTTAGCATGCAATTGACTGTTGCAGTTATAATTTTGATTTTCTTAATGGAAAAATTACTTATATTCTAATTTCATAAAATATAAAAGATTAAAGAGGTTTAAAGTATCAAATAATGTGATTTTCGAATTAAGCCATGAAAAGTCTATTAAATTCTCTTAAAGTCACGGAGACTCTATTGCCAACAACTGTTATGAAAAGATACCAATTGCTTGTTTCAGAAAATTATTTTTTCTAAGGTAATTTTCAATGCAGTAACGTATTTTCATCGACAGCAAAATGTTTATTGAACCAGGACATGCTTTAACTTTAGCAGGAGGGTGTTTTTAAATAAGTTAATCGTTCAGAAAGTATTTCTATTTTAAACAGGACAATTAACCGAACATATTAATGTTATATTGTAGTATTCAAAAGAACTGCTTTTAAATAAAGACCAAAACAGTAGATGGAGCAAGAAATGCTTACATTTTCTGGAGCTCTGGCGACATCTGTTGGTCAGGACTGATCAGTGTCTGTGGTTTCTTAGTTGCAACAGCAGGTGTAGATGATGAGGTGGAAGACGGAGAGGCAGCGAGCCCAAACCGGAAACTACCTGCTGCATCTTCAAAATAAAAGCATATACATTTGGCCAGTGATTTTTATATAAATAAAACTGAAAAACAATCAAGTGTTTTAGAATCAGAACTCATTACTGTGGTTTTCGCTTTCACCATTTCTAAAGCCTATGAGAAAATATTATACAATTATTTATTTATTCCTTAATTATATATTTTTATTATTATTATTATTATTATTATTAATTATTATTATTATTATTATTTGGTGGGTTGTTCCAAATCTTTGGTTTCGTTCATTTTCCAGGCAATACCATCGGACACGGTCGTTACTTTTATTTCGGAAAACAAGAGCAGGAAGTGCCCTCCAGTGGCAGCAGAGCTTCTTCAACTCTGATGGCTCGGTGATGAGAACACACCGGTGCCGGCAGTAGGCGCGAAGGACGTGTACAGGGATCTCAACCTGGACCTGGAGATCTGTGCATAAGTTCGTGTGCTACTTCCGTTTGAACATGTGTAACATCTAGTGTTCGCCCGTGTGTGAAGTGATTGTTGGGTTAAGATGCTGAGAGACATGATTGTGGAGGAGGAATTTGAGATCAAGGAGGAAGAACCGTGGTACGACAAGCAGGACCTGGAACATGGTACTGTTTCATTTTACTCTCTTTGTTTTTAAGACCATTGTTGATTGTTTGCTTAAATTGGCAAATTAACCGGATTGAAATTATTAATTTCCATTGCATCTCGGAGACACAATGGGCTGCAGCGGGGAATTGTTACATTTTAAACATTTTTAAGCTCATATTTATTTATCAGAGTTGGTGTTCAGGCGCATCTGCAGAACAAAGCTTCAGTCTGCAGAACACACATGCGTAGAAGGGAAGGACGAAAATGGAAAGCTGACGGTTGTTAACTCTGACAACTCATTGCATCATTTTTTGGTCTAAAATTCTGGCTTCCTGTTCTTGTCACATGAGCATTTACACAATCGGAAACCAGAACATTTACAAAAGAAATATTGAAATCAGCCTATGAAATGCGGCTTAAATTAAAGACATGATCCATTAATGTGAACTCCATTCACAACCTCATTGTCCTTGGTCAAGTGCACTCAAAAGTCATACTGTCCTTGCTGTGCAAATAAGCCATAAAAATGAACCATAGATGTGTTGTACTGCTTTTATGGCTGTAGACTAACAACTGATGGTCAGCTGGTGAACCAGCTGTTCCACTGAGTTACCCTTGACACTTATTTTCTTTACCTTAGGATGCTTAGGTCTGGATGTCTGTACACAGTTGTCAACATCAAGTGTGTTTGTCCTGCAGATTTGCAGCTTGCAGCTGAACTGGGGAAGACTCTGCTGGAGAGGAACAGGGAGCTGGAGCAGGGACTGCAGCAGATGATCTCCACCAACCACGAGCAGCTGCAGGAGATTGAGGTAATTAAGTGTCTCTTGCTACTCGAATGTAACTAGTAAGTAGTTAGTATGTTCTTACCTTACCATTCAGGACACTGGTAAACATATGGACACAACATGAACAGATCAGTGGTTTTGAACTTTGTTGGAGATATCAAACCCCATGGGTTTCATATGCACATTCACCGACTTACCCTACTTTAGGTGTTTCTTGACCTCCGTGACAGTGGCTCCACCGAACCCCTTGGTTCAGGACAGGAAGGTGGTTTGATCGAACCCAGGTTAAGAACCACTGAGCTAGATGTTCATACCAGTCTGGAAAACTAAAAACAAGTTATTTCCAGGCACTAAACTATAACAATATAAGTTGGACAATGTATAAGATATTGTAGATATCAAAAACAACTGCCTGATACTTTAAGACGTCCATAAATACTTAAATTTTTGCTGATAATGAAAGGTAAACGACTGGAAAATGATAATAAGATAGTAAAAACATCAGAAAAGGATGAGAAATTTAATTATTGAAATATTTAGCTTATTGTAAAAGACAAGTAGCAATATAATTATGATATATTCTAAAACATTCTCTTTCCATGAGTTCGTAAATGTTGTACAATAAAAGGCATGTCCAAACTGTTGCATAAAGGGCCGGTGTTTTTGTTCCAACCAACCAAGATCACATAGTTTGACCAATCAGGTGTCTGATGACTGAGATCAGTTGATTAAACCTGCCAACCCAGGTGTGCTGCTGCTTGGTTGGAACAGAAACCTGCAGCCACAGTGGAACCTTTCAGGACAATAATTGCTCTAAATCAGTGTCAGTGAGCAGCACTTCTCCATCTGAGATAATCCACCCACCTCACACAGGTGTAGTATATCAAGACGCTGATTAGACTGTACGATTATTGCACAGGTGTGCCATTTCACGGCAGTGAAACAGTTTATTATTTTGCCATGAACTCTCTCCACTTGGGGAGCAAAAACGAAAGTGTTGCATTTATATTTTTGTTCGATGTTCTTCTAATAATTTCCAAATATAGTGGAGGTCAAAATAGGTAAGGAAAACTAAATCGCACATTGAAATAAGGTGCAATAAATAAAACACTTAACAAAAAATGGATCAGAATTACATCAAATGAACAGGAATTTATAGTGTTCCTTCAAACAACCTGAAGTTGCAGAATAACTTGGAATAAGTTGGATTTATTTATCTTCTCCATAGCTATACTGTAAACATACCAGTGCCCATTTGTGAACTACACACAGCTACTTATGGTCCTGTACCAGGTGTCTTTCCATCTTCAGTTCATATTCAGGCTCACATTTTAATGTCCTGCTCTTATTACATACTAAAATTTGTATGTAAAGTGTTGCCAGTATCTTGAGCCCGAGTTTTAATTTCCTTAAGTGGACTCAGTGTTGACTGTGTGTATGGGGCAGTAAAAACCCTCCTTACATGTCACTGCGGACACACACACACACATCAATTAATCTCTTTAAGGTCTGCACCAATACTTCAGACGTCACGCATGTGAATGAAGCCACGCTGCCGTTAATCAAGTGAACTCAGAAACTCTCTCACTCAGACGTATCACATTGATGTCTCTGCTGTTTACGTGCACTCCAGTTAGACATTGAACTTCCATATTTTGTTCAGTCTGGTAGTTTATTATCAGAGGACAGGATGATATCACTGCATGTTCACTGTGTTCCAGCTGATAAGATTAAAGGTTGGTGAAGTGACGGCTCTTAGAAAGACTCGCTTTTTAAGCATACAAAGATAAGAGGCGAGGTGTGTCTTGTATTTGTAAATAATACAATACAAATAAAGAGAAAAACTCAATGGTTTTCCCTCCAAGTCCTTTGCGGCGTCACCCTTAAGTGTTAAAGCTCATGAGATTTGTGCACAGTAAAAAAAAAAAAAAAACACAATCGTAAACTCATGTCACGTAAGACACGGGAAACCAGCAGAGGGCCATATATGACTTCAGGGCCACCAGTTGACTATCTTTAAATACTAATAATAAATGTTTGGTGTTATTCTCTTTTATCCCCACTAAAATAGTCTTGAGTGCAGTACTAGCTCTAAGGCATTGTTTCCCAAAGACTGGGTTGTGCCCCTCGGTTGGGTCGTCTCATCATGGGCAAACGATGGCTTGGGGGCCAGATGCGGCCCATTCAGTTTCTTAATGTGGCCGGCCAGTCCTAAATTAAATAATTGCTTGATATTATCATTATGCGTCTGCCTTTTTCCCTGTAATGCCTGCGTTTCCACAGTAGATGGTGTCATGAAGGTTGTTTGATGAAATTGACATTTATCCTAGTTGTAACGCTGTATCTTTCTGCTTTGTACTTGACCCCGGGTATATGTTTACGTCCAATCGCGGCCCATGAGTCAAAAAATCCCATGCCTGAGTTCACGGTCATGTTTGCTGATTCAATTTCTGTTTTTTGTTTAAAACTTGAGTAATAGTAATTGTTTACACATAACTCAACAATAAAAATATCTTCAATGGTCAATGTTTTATGACATTGGTCATAAAACTCGACATGGTCGCAAAGGTTTGTGACCATGTCAACCTTGCGAAAGTTTTTGTCAGACAGTATTAGCACTACTCTCTGACAACCTAGAAAATCCTAACCATTTGTGAAATCAAGGTAAAATAAGTGGGTTTTTTTTTTTGTTTTTTTTTAACTAATGCCAAATGACTCCATTGCCTCATGTTCACCCATCCTACAGTACCTGACAAAGCAAGTGGATCTCCTCAGAGAGGTGAATGATCAGCATGCCAAAGTGTACGAACAGCTGGATGTGTCGGCCAGAGAACTGGAACAGAACAACTTCAAACTGGCTCAGGATAACAGGGCGGCCCAGCAGAAGATCGAGGGGTAAAAAGAAAAAGGAAAAAAAAAAAACATGAAACAAGACATTGTGTCAGGTGTCTTACAGAACCCATTAGTAGCACAATGTGGATTTTTATTTCAGGCTGACTGAGACAGTGGAGCTGCTGCAGACGCAGGTGGAGGAGCTGCAACATCAGATGGAGGAGCTGAGGCTCAGCCGTCTGCCTCCGAAACCTCCGAAACACAGAGACAGGAGCTCCACCCGCAGCAGTCAGAGCGTGTCCTGCCTGAAGGAGCTGCAGAGCACACAGAGGTGAGGTGGTGCTACAAGTTGGTTCTATCAGTAGGTAACTGGTTATTAGGACTTGTTTTTGTATCTCTGTATTAATGCTGTAGTACAATCTTGGTTAAAAAAAATAGAACAAATCTTTATTAATTCTACCTCACCTAAAATACTTAAGCTGGATAAACAAACTTAGCAACTAAGTCAAGCAGCAACCGTTATTATTTATTTATAACAAACATGTTTAGATGAGAACTGGCCAATTTCGTGTTCCCTTTTCCCCCAATCTTGTTACTGTGCTTTCCCGAGTTGGACACTTGAAAATAGGATCATTAATACCGTAAGCCCCTCCTATGTTTAGCCCTCTTTCATGAGAGCAAATCCTTCACTGACCATCAGCCATGTTAAATCACAGTCCCACTGCAGTCATGCTGTGTCCACTTAAATGAGGCTCAGACCACTTTACCTACAGCCTGAGGTTGGATTATGTAATCTTGTTAGGAGAGATCCATCCAAACATCCAGGTCAGGTGGATGGATTCAGCCTGATAAAGCTTCAGAAGACAGGTCGACAGTCCACTCAAAGTGCAGCACCCTGGATAAGGTTGGAAGGAAAGCGGTCAAAGTCTCGGGTGAAGGCGGCGGTGGTGTGACTGAAGACACAAACATGTCTCAGCTGATCTCAGTCACCGTGTCTCTCCTGTTGTTGAGACCCTTGACTTTTCCAATGTCTTATTTTAGTTTGTATCATAATTTTCCAAGTTATATCCCAAGAATTGGTGCCTTTCTTTTGCTATATGGTGTGATGTGAATGCATGTCTCCTGTAATATTTATCAAAAATTATTTTTCTTTGGAAAAAACAAGAGTAATTCTGCAAAATACCATTTTTTTCAATAGTCATAAATGTAGCAATGTTGTTTCTCAGCTCCACTGTTTTCTTTGAGCAAAGAAACCATATTAATAAAGAAATGGTTGCACAAGTCTCTTGACAAGGACGGACAGGATCAGGAACAAAGTAATCAGGGGGACAACACAGATAGGAAGGTTTGGAGAAGCCAGACTAAGATGGCTGGAACATTGGTTACATTGATAGAAGAATGCTAGAGATGGAGCTACCAGGTAAGACATGAAGAGGAGATTGATGGATGCAGTGAGAGAGGACATGGAGGTGGTTGGAGTTAGAGTTCAGGATACAGAGGGGAGATGGAAATTGTTGACTCGCTTGTTGACTTAGGCACAAGCTAAAAGGAGAAGAAGAAGAAGAAGGAGGTTGCAGAAGTCAAAACTGCTTTGTAAGACATCAGAACAAACACCAGAGGTGTCCACACTTTTTTTGTCTTGTGAGCTACTTTTCAAATGACCAGGTGATCTACCTAGATTGAAAACTAAATATATTTATCAATATAAACTGGATATCTTACTCTCTACATTATGTTATACTGTTTGATTCAATGCCTATATTATTCTCACTTAAGCCTGTAAAATGAATTATATCTCATTTTTATTACTATCATTTTTTTATGTCGTTGCTCAGGATCTACCAGCACTCCTTTGGAGATCTAATGGTAGATCCCGATCTACCTATTGGGCACCGCCCTGGTTTAGACCTTCTATCGTTCTGTCACAAATAATAGTGAGGTTTCAAATATTTAATTTGTTCGTGTCCATCTCTGTTCACAGGTATGACATCAACCCTGATGAACCTCCCGACAACCTAAAGACGACCAGTCTGCTGTGGCGTGAGGAGGAGCAGGCCTCGCTGCAACAATCGCTCCATTCGCTGCAGATTCAGTTTGCCAGCGAGCGTGCCCAGAGAGAAGTAGTAGAGCGAGAGGCTGAGCTTCTTGCCAGAGAAAACGCAGCGCTTGAACAGAAGCTAGCTGGACTTGACGGCTGTCGGGTAGGTCAGAGGTTTCTCAGTCATTTACCTAAAATGGAACACATTGCATTTTTTTTCCACTTCTCCAAAACGCAATGTGATCTCGTCAAGTATTGCGATATTTGCAAACAGATCCATGATCCCTTGTATGTGATGAATAGGCCCGACATCATAGTAGGGGAAACGGCCCCATATCATGATGCTTGCACCACTGTCTTATGAGTGCACCGTGTCCTCAACTCAGTGATTGGGTGTTGTCTGCACAGCCCTTTGAGTCAGAACAATCTTTAATTTCACAACATTTCTCTGTTTCTCTTTTGGCAGTATTTTGTACACAATTGTGGTGGTTTCCAGTTTTGTGGAACTTCCCTGAGTTACTTTTTCTGCCCTAGAAATTACACATCATGCTTTTAAAATAGAAAAAAAGTAAAAGGTTTACCTGTTAGGTTGTTTAAATTATTTCTGTTATCAGGCCAGGGTCCTCGAGCTGGAGCGAGAGGCTGAGGAACTTCGCCAACTCTGGAAATCCGAGTCCGCTACGAGATCCTCCAGACCACATCCATTTCACAGCTTGCTGTCAAACTCCATGCTTCATCAGCCGGAGGAGGAAGAGGAAGATGAGGCAGACGGCGTAGCAGTTGTGGCCAAAACGCCTGTGGTGCTAAAACGTTGGGGCAGTGAAAGGCTGATGAAGGCAACACAAATGTCCGGCTTCATCGACACAGTCTGCGGCCACGAGTGCTCCTGCATACGCCGGGCCGAGGTGGAGAAGTACCGCGGCATCTCGCTGCTCAGTGAAGTGGACGCCCAGTACAGTGCCTTGCAGGTGAAGTACGACGAGCTGCTGCGACGTTGTCAACCGGAGCTACAGGAGATGGAAGAGGACATTCAGAGCCATAAGTCAGTCCAGACTGTGTCCCTCAGCAGTGTCTGTTCTGCCCTTACACACATGCAGGACTTTGAGGATGACTTTCATCAGCCAGAGTACAAAGAGCTTTTCAGAGAAATTTTCTCACGTATTCAGAAAACCAAAGAAGACCTGATTGAAAACAGAGGGGGGGCCTCGACTGCTGCTGTCCTGGATAAGTCCAATTGATAAATTGTCGGCACATTTAGGCCCTGATTGACAATAAATGAGAAGAGTGATTGGGAAACAGAAAACCAGTTTGTCTCAGATGTGGCCCCATCTGCACAAAAACACCAGTGCCTCAAAACGCCACCGTCTCTACTGTGCAGTCACTCTACCTCACTTTGCACACAGCTTTTCCAACAAGCGCCTGAAGAACTCTTTTCTCTGTTATCCGTCCTCCTCTGATGCACTGTACATCTTTTACTCTGCATGTCTGGTAGTTTATTTTAGATTTATCATAAAATGGTGACTCAACAACTTCCGAAAAGAAAAATGGAGCACACTGTAACAACTTGGTGTGCTGTGTTTAACACAAGCAAAAATGAAAGCAGTCTTTGAGGGCTGCGACACTTGTATAAATAAGTTTATTCATCCTGGTGCTCTGAGTTGAGAGAAAAACAACCTATGAAATATGTAATTTATTAAAACAAGTAAATGTTTCTGGTAGAGTGAAAGCATTCCCTCTGTCAAGTGTTGAGAAAAAGTAGAAAATGTATTTTTTCTTTGGTAACATCATTAAGGTTCAAATGCTACAGCTCTATTACCTAGGTTGTAATGTCAACTACGTATAATTCAAATTAAATTGGATAGTTTTGCTTGTGCTTAAAAATACCAATCTACTGTTCATGAAAGGGTAAAATATTTGAGTTTCTTGTAGCAACTGTAGTGTTTCTCTGAAATGAAAGTGATTGTATGTTGTGCTAAAAGACTGTTCCTTATGGCAGGGTTATAAGCTTGTCTTTGCAGCTCCTGTGTAGATTTCTTTTGACTTTTCTTATTTATGCATAATCACTGAGAAGATAATTTGCTGACATCTGTTTGTGTAACGTTAAGATGCACTTTAGAAATGCACATTAGCTGATGCTTCCTTGTCACTTTATATTTGTTGTGTAACCTGTGTTTCAATCGCTTCTGTAAGTTTTCACCTGTTTCATGTTTGAACCTCAACCTGTCATTATTATACGCTGAGCCATAAAACATGAAACAAGCCTAGAGAGCAATGTGTCATTCTATGTGTCATTCTTGTTGATTCCATTTCCTCTTCAAAATCAGTCTATATTAAAATACATATACATGGTTTTATACACACACATGAAAACTGTGCTTTTATGTACACATCCTTTAACTGGTAAGTCATTCTTAAAAAAAATGTATGTTCTGGGGCTGCTGCAAAAACACCACAACAAAAGAAAAAAAAAAAAGCTAACACGAATCTGTCCTGAGTGGTCACAACATGTAATTTGAGAAAAACTTTCAATTTAATTTATCAGCTTGGTATTTCCGAGGTGATTTAACGCTGTAACTGCGTTATGGTTAAATTAAAACATTTAACTTTCCCGCAGTCATTTTTCCTAAACGTGAAGGTTTATTCTTAAAGACCCTGACACAACAGCACACCCTAGTGGCTACGGGGTGGCTAATTTGAGGTATTAAAAAGTTTGAATAAAAAACCCATGTGGTATACAGTCAGCATATTTTTATTGCAAAATGCTTTTTTAAATGGTTGTCATCTAAATCATGCACTCACATTTCTGTAACAAATGAAATCCATCTTTAACCAGAAAAAAATCAAACATTCACACCCACCCTTTCAAATCAAATTTTTAGGTTTCAATTAAAACTGAGATTTCCTAAGGTAGTTCCTCCATGTATTTTCAAACACACTAACTTATACTGTTTTAGTTCTGGTTACATGTTTGTTGATTCCTAATTTTATTTAACCGTCTCTACAGCTCATTAACAAGTTGGAGATCCAAAAGAGAGGATTCAGGAGGTTGATAAAAAAACTGATTTAACCAATACTTACTTTGATGATAAAGTAAAACAAGTTGACTGCCAAAATGCAATGAGGTTAAATGAAATCCATGAGTGCTGCGAAAGTAAACATCACCTTGTAATTCAAAAATACTCAAGCTCTAGGTCTGAAAGCCAAGTAGGTACTGATGTTGTCACTTCATGTTTTTGTTTTTTTTAAATATCCTATATTTTTTCATTTTCAAAAGTTTGTGACATATCTCAGCAGTGCTGTGCCACAGCTCGTGTTAAAGTCAGAAGTGCTTTACTTAAGCTTCATGATCTGAGCAGAGCAGGTGGCTGACAACTTTCAGTCAGTCAGTCCCCTGCCCTCAGAGCAGGATGAGCTGTGATGGGCTCCCAACTGCCCTGCTGCCCTCCGGGTTGCACAGCCCGGAGGGAGATTTGTTTGGCTAACAGTGGCCACCGGGGGCAGTAAGTCGGCGTCAGGACTCCACTGTTCCCTTCAGGTACCACATTCCTGCATGGCAGATACAGCATTCCTGTATAAACAAAAGAGAGTTTACAACTTAATGTTTGATAATCAAGATCATTTCAAAATGGCCCTCGATCAAAAATGGACAGTAATAGTTTCACCTTGAGCAGCCTGTCAATGTCAGCCTTAGGGGCGTCACCAAACTCCTGCGTCAGTCTGGCTTGAATCAGGTTTCTCTTTATCTTATAGTTTCTGGTGAACACTTCGTACAGCAGTCGACGTTGCTGTGAAGAAAAAAACAAACAAAGGTTGCAGATCCTCTGTGGCATTTGGCATGTAATCCAATAGAGCAGGGGTTTTCAAAGTGTGGGGCGGGCCCCTCTGGGGGGCGCGGTGCGATGCTGAGAAGGGCACGTGTGACCCTGGGGAACATGCTTTTTTTTCCCAGTGTAATTGCACATCCTTGTAAATTGAACTATATCTCTTTTTTGTTAACAAGGTAACAAGGTTTCTTTATGTTAACAAGGATACGATGTTATGCAGAGGTGTACCCAGAACTATTTTATAGACAAATGCTGATATTTATAGTTGCGGCGGAGAGTGAGTGGTGGGGTGGAGGGGCGCGAATTGTTTTCTTCTTGCTAGTGGGGGGCGTAACAGAAAAAGATTGGGAAGCAATAGAGCACTAGATGTGCCATGAAAAATTATCAAGTTTAAAAAAGTAAGTCCAAAACTATTATTTATTTCTTTTGTCAATATGTGACGAGCAGAGCAATTGAATCCTCTTCTAGGTCCTAGATCAGGCATGGGCAAACTAAGGCCAGATGTGGCCCATTGAGCTTTTTAATGCGGCCCGCCAATCTTGTCCAAATTACAATATTTATATATCATCATTTTATTTCTGCCTTTTTCATGCATTTTCCCAGTAGATGACATCATAAAGGGTTTTTGAAATGATTTCAGGTTTTTTACTTTATTTTTATTCCATTTATATCAGATGAAACGAACAATCCATCTCTCTGCTCTGGACTTAGCCCCGGTGTCCAACTTTAGGACCAATTGTGGCCCGCGGGTCAAAAAGTTTGCCCATGCCTGTCCTAGATCCTCTGCTAGGTGGCAGCAGATGGATATAAAAACAATAAAAAGTAATTATAGCTGTCTTTCTTCAAATCCTGCCAGTTTGTCAGAGTGGTCTTTAACTAAACAGGAGTAAGTTTTTAGTAAATTTATACTATTATTATATTCTATTTCAATATATTTACTCTTTGTGAGATTTTTTGTGCTTTACCCTGGGGTTTCTGTTGATGATACAAATGTGCCTTGGCACAAAAAAGGTTAGAAATCACTGCTCTAGATACACCTTGACATAAAATGTTTGTCAATAATAATAATAATAATAATGGGGTTATGTTGTGAGCAAACCGTTGCTATAAACCAAAAAAAAAATAGTAAAGGAATATTGTGTGATGAAGAAAAACTTACTTTGTCAAAGTCATCTCCAGTTTCCCACAAACCAAACACCTTCTGTTCATCAAGGGCCAATGTGCTCTGTGAAGGAATCTGAAGCAGAAGAAAACAGCACAATAAACCTAATTTATTTTTTCAACTAAGACCATAAATTGACATTTCTACTTCTGGAGGCCCAAGCTACTGCTGCAAAATAAAGCCAAACAGACCTCAGAGGCAGGATGTGGTTCTTTAGTCCAGTGGCTCTCAACATGTGGGTCCCAACCCAAAAGTGGGTTGCTGACCCATTCTGATTGGGTCGCAAACAGCTTGTCAACTCAAAATCAAATCAAAATAATGTGAATCAGCTGTTGAGCATGTGTTTTATTTTAGAAAATCCCTTATTTTGAAAGGCACACTCTGCTGAATAAAATTAGTACCTGCATGTTAAAAGAAGTGATTTTTCACATGTTTCTTTTTATTAGAAAATTGATTTGATTGGTTTGAATTCTATGAAAGTGGGTCATGACTTAGTGACCACAGGAAAATGTGGGTCCCAGAATGAGGCCAGTTGAGAACCACTGCTTTAGTCCACCTTCTGACATGTAATCACACTATACAACTTTCTGGTTTAATTTCTTTTTGCCCAGCCAGATAATACTAACCTGGATAGTTATTTTGCCATTTACTACACAATCACCATTTTCTCATTCAATTTGGAATCGAATACTGAAGTAGGTAATTCGGGATTCGATCCAGTATTAACTAATCCGCATTCAATTCACTTTGCATTCACATTCAGTTTAATTTGGTATTCGCTGCGCATTCGATACCCGCTTTGCATTCACACTATTAGGGAGCAAATGCGCATTAGTCTAACCATGGTCCAGTTTCAATTTGATCACGTGGTTATATAACAAGATCTCGTTAATATGCGGTTTTATTCAACATGAATTCTGTCAACAAATGCACGTGCAATTTTGAGGAATAAATGGAGCAGGTTAAAGAAAGATCAAGGCGACGTATGAAAGCGATGAGAAGGAGACACAAAGTACGAATCAAGAAGATAAGGAGAGAAAATATGAGGAAGTGTTTTGTAATCCTGTTCCTAATAATGCAGTAACATCTAGCGGTTGACAAGGAGATGAGCCACTCCCGTAGCATTTTACGAGCTTGTTACACTAATACGGGTGTTGTTGTGTTCACACACACGGGGAGCGACAAACGTATTTGTTAATTCGGGATCAAAATCCCCAACTAGAGGTGGATTAGTTAATGTGCATTAGTTGAGGAGCGAATGTGCGTTAGTTTGTAATGTGAAAGCAAACGTGGAGCGCAACTGGCTTCGCGTCGCAGCGAATACAGAATTAAGTGCCAATGTGAAAACGGTAAATTAGAGACTTTCAGATTATCATGTCTTGTGTTCAATTCAGGGGTGGAGGAGTGATAATTACAGACGCACCAAGTACTTCCTAAATCCTCACCCACTATAACCACAATACCTATTTCCCGAGTGAAAATTTGAATCTTACACCCACTGATCAACAACATTCAGAAAACATAAGAAGCAGCAGAGAAATATCACCAGTGTGTGGGCCTTCTCTGCATATCAAAATCTGTCTTTTTAAGAAAATATCTTGTGAACCATTGTCTGATATTATCTAGCACTTAATGTAACAGTTTCTTCCTCTTTTTTTAATCAAATAAGTGTATTCACACAATCAATAGACACATGTATTTGATCGCGTATAGATCTTTGTGTTTATATTTAAATTTTTTTAAAATTAAAATTATATCTTAATTTTTTTAAATATAAACACAAAGATCTATACGCGATCACATTTTAAACATTACATTACAGTTTTGTAAAATCAAGATGTTTTTTAGTTTTTAGTCTTGCTTAAGAAGAAAAGGCTTCTTGGTGCCAGTAATGCTAAAAAAGGAAACTGTAGTGTTCAAATGAGCTAAAATGTGGTTTATAACAGGCAGCATGTACCAGTAATCTGTTTGACTGGTAAAACTTTAACATTAAGGCATATAACTTTAGCCTTTTGTAAAGCGACATAACAGAACAATCTAAAAGTTGTGAAAACTGTTCACTGGCTGCACCGTAAAATATTTACTGCCAAGATCTCTTCCTTCAGCTTGAGCTGTGTTTGGAGTCTAATGATCTGTTTGTTGTATAATACAGATGGCTCTCTGCCATTGTCCACACACTGGAAGCAAAATCCTCTTACATGAAGGAAGCACGTGGGTAAAAAGAAAGTTTAGACAAGGAGGAGAGGGCAGAACGACAACTTGACTCCCTGCTCTGAGAGCAAAAACCACAGGGACAAAATAAAGCACAGCTGACAACTGCCCACAACTATCTGTACAAACATCGTACATCGTCACTTCAGCTCAAACCCAGAAGGACGGCTCACACAGGTATCAGGTGACCAGGTATCAGTGGAACACGAGCAGAACTTCTGCTTTCGTCCGTTACTCCTGTTTCTTTACACGCTGCTAAGTGCCCTAGAGTAATGTGACCGTTAAAGCCGTTATTCTGAAAAGTGATCTCTTCATTGAGAGATGCGGAAAAATAGACCAGTACAACTCTGCGTGCAGTGAAACCTGCATTCAAGATAAGCCAAGACAAGAGAGGATTGTAATCTGTGCATGCTTAAGGGCTTGATATGCAGGTACAACAGGTCTAGGATCTGTTTTAAGCATTGGTGTTGAGAAGCCACGAGGTCAAAAGGAGACCAACTTCTTTCCCTTTCAACTTGTCCTTTTTTTCAGGGGTTGCTATACCGAGTCAACAATTTCCATCTCCCTGTCCTCTGTATCTTCTACTCTAACTCCAACTACCTCCATGTCCCCCCTCACTGCATCCATTAATCTCCTCTCTGTCTCCTACCTGGTAGTTCCATCTCTAGGATCATTCTTCTACCAATGTATCCACTGTCCCTCCACTGGGACACATCATGTCCAAACCATCTCAATCTGGCTTTTCTAGCTTTTTCTCCAAACCTTCCTGTCTGTGTTGTCCCTCGTGTGACCTCTTTCCTGTTCCTGTCCATTCTTGTCTTTCCTAAAGAGAATCTCAGCGTCTTTAACTCCTCCACGCCCAGCTCTGTCTCCTGCCTATTCCTAGTGTCTCTAAACCATCTATCACAGATCACACTTTTCTCCACTCGTTCCATCCTGCCTGTACTCTATTCTTCTCCTCTAGAGGACACCAAATTTAATGCAAATGCATTGTATCTTATGATTCTGAAGCTCCTCTAGTCACTGGATAAAGTTTCAATTCAATCCCACCTTTATCATGACTGCCATATTGTTTTTGAATAATCCAAAAAAAAAAAGAACAGATTTAGTCTGTTGTCAAGCCAAACTAACTCAATCCTTGGGATACAGAATAGCCATTTTTCCAGAGCTCCATCTTTCCGTAGTCATGTTCTTGCAGACCACAAATGTGTAGCAATTGTGGTCTGATCGTTTACTGCGTTAGAAGACTCCCAGATAAATAGAAGCAAAATAGTCTGAGATATCAACAACCAAATATTGTGCATATTTTTGGCAGGGTCCTATAACTATTTTTTAGTATATTACAGACATACTGATACTGAGAGTAAAAGTAGAAAATATAGATTATTATTCAAGTGTGAGGGTTTTGTCCTATGCTGCCTGGATACTCACAGGAACCATTATCTGTTTGCAGTGGCAGAGCAGCATAGCGTCCTGTAGCATGTGGTCCGACACAGAGGGGAAGACGTTCCATCCTGCTGGCATGGAAGCCAGGTGGAGGTTCAATAGCCTTTTGAATTCATTCAGCGTCAATACAAAGTGCTTCCTGAAAGTTTTTGTCACAAATTCCTGCAGCTCTAATGATGGCGTTGTGCCGTTAGCGTGATCTGGGGGGCTGCTGCTGGAGTATCCGTTTAGTGAACCGTTGGGAATGGAGGTGGAAGTGTCCATGGGCTCCACATCCGAATGCCCTGTTAGCTGATGACTATGACTACCATTCCCTGCCCTTCTGGCGTCCAGGTCCTTCTGCAGAGATGACTGGTTCTCCTGAGCTCGCTCTTGAGCCATCTTCAGACGCTGTTCCCCACTGACATGGATGGGCTCTGGGAAAATAGACACAGTCAAGATACCAATCCATTGCATTTTTGTATGTGCTGATGATGAGTAGATGATGCGCACCAGACTGTGGAGGGTTCTTTGGCGTGAAGTCTTCCTTAGAGAAATTAAAGACCTTTTCCAACCTTGATAAAAACAGAGCAGTGTTACTTTGGTGTTTGTCTACCTGATGATTCCCAACCTGCTTCCGTGACTTGAACTTACTTGCTCTGGATGCCGAGCCACAGCATGTGTTGCCTGTGAGCGATGTCTTGATGCTTCTTAATGAAGTCTACATCAGTAGGCAACAGAAACTCCCAGCCGCGGTTGACGCGAGGTACGGATACGTGCTCCAGGAACTCCTTCACATCCTCTGGAGGAAGCTGTGGATGTTTATTCAGACAGTGTGAATGATGCGAGACTCCAAGGTAACAGGAACAAAAATTTCACAGTCTCTCCTGCTAAACATCCAGGAGAATATAAAAAAATGCATTAACATTGAACATTTCTCATATATCAAAAAATGTTGTTTCTATTGACAATTTCCTGAGTTGAATTCACAATGATTCCCTTACCTTGATAATGGATGTAATTTCCTTTCTCATAACCGATCGCTCCTGAGTGAATCTCCACAACTAAAAAAATCCAAAAGTAGGGTACAGAAAATTGTGAAAACAAGCTCAATGTGTGTATAGGATTTAGAACATTTTAACATTCTAAAACCATTCTAACTCACCACAAAGTCTCTGCCACGGCAGAGAACCTCAGCAGGGACACCACTGAGGGCACTGAAGGTGTTTTTAGGATACAGAACATCACTAAAGAAGAGGGTTTTTTAAAAGCATTAGTACATCACTTAATCACTGATCTGGATTGTTTTAAGGAATATTGTCTGATTGTGTTTGAAAAACAGATGACGCTCACCTCTTTACCACCCAGTTTCCCTGGACCAATAGTGCCACCTGCTGGATGCAGCGCAGTGCTGCGGTTGAGTCTGTGCCCGAGGCGAGCAGGCCCATGAGATTAGCAAAGGGCATCGCCTTGACTGGATAAGACAAAGTCAGAGAAGGTGGTTCAGTCATCCAGGAAAAAGACTGGGGCAAATCCATATTAACCATCGTTATAAAAACAAAAAGCATACAATAAATAAAAATACTTTAACATGGAAGAACTCGAAAGAGAGGCTAAAAAAAACATTTCAAACAGTGGTTACCATTTTTCATCAGGGTTTTGACTTGGTCTCCCAGTGGCAGTGTACGCAGCTGAGCCATGGACAGCACATTACTGGGACCGACAGGCTTCACCCTGAGAAAATGAAGGTGATGTTTAGTATTTTCTGGCTAAGGGACTACAATTAAAAAATTGTCACCTTAAAATACTGTAAAAGTACGTACATTTTTTCCTCTGTGAGCGGTGGCATCAACATGTCCAGATACTCCCTGAAAAATTAAGTTATGAGACACAGATGAGTAGGTGAGGTTTCAAGAACCAACACAGAAACCTGGACAATAAAAGCAACACAGAGATACTTTTATATTACATGACAGGTGATGGGATAAAAGACAAAACTTTTGGAATATAAAATGGAAAAAATATATATCCATTAGCAAGTAAGAGTAAGAATTACACACATTGAGCCATTACATATTATACTCACTTGGGAGTTTTCACCAGCTCAGAGTTCTGAGAGGCGTCCAGAGACTGACAGAAGAGATACTGCCTTTCATGATCTGAGCGACTGTCCTGAAGTTGCACAACAAAGACGAAATATAAAGATTTTTTTGAAAAGGTCAATGAATACTCAAAATTTGCTGTCAGAAAAGTAAGTAAATGGTAAAAAAAAAAACGCTGTACCCTGGCCCCATGGTACTGCAGGTGAATCCAAGGCTCCTCTGCCTGTTTCTTCTGAAGAAACTCGTAGGACTGAATCCTCCTCTGTCGGGCCTGTTCAGACTCAGGACGTGCAAATCTCACCTATAGTCAAATGTGAGAAGAAAAGTCACAAATTTTGACAGGCAAACATGTGCACTTATTATAATTCCCTATTTTTGTATGTGCAGGTTCTCACAGTGATGGCTTTGGCTTCTTCCTCAGCTTCATCCTGGGATGAATCTCCACCTGAAAATAAAGAGTGTGGTCATTAAACATGGCTGATGTATAACACAGAGTGATGGGAAAAATATTAATTTTACTATTAGGAAAGGAAGGAAAGCAAAATCCTTGTCATTGTTCTATCACGATTCACACCACAGCACACAACGAAATGTGACCTCTGTATTTAACCCATCACCAAAGTGAACATTGGGCAGATTTGAGCACCCGGGGAGCTGTGAGTGGGGACAGTGCCATGCTCAGTGGACCTCAGGTGTAACCTGGCAGTTGGTGGATTCGAACTTGGAACCCTCCGGACCCAAGTCCGGTTCCTTAACCACTAGGCCACTACTGCCCCATATAAAATAAAATTAATAATTATAATAAATTAAACTTGTAAAATACATTTTCTTTCATTTTTTGTTAACTTTGAAACAGACAATGTGTGAAACTGTCAAGATTTAGACTTTTCTTTAGATGTTCTTGTAAACAATATATAGAAAATACTGTTATGCTGTTGTTAATAATAATAGTGTTTATTGCAGTCAAATATTTACACAATATTTCATAATTACATTTGAGATTGTGTAAAATTTTGAGAGCCACCAATGTATATAGCCACAGCATGTTTGAGTGGCCAGCTGCACTGAGAAGTCACTCACAAAAAATATGAAACCCAAAAAAAAAACATGATGGAATAGAGATCAGTCCATATTTTCTAAAGCAGTAAAAAAAGGTAGAAGAAAAAGCAGTAAAATAAATAACCAAAGTACAACACTGAATTTGTTGGGTTTTATTATACAGCAAAAACACTTCAGTCGCACTCACCTTCATTGGCTGCCTCCCTCTCCCTGGTTTTGTTGTCAGCTTTGTCCAGGTAAGAGAAACTGGGTCTCATTTGGAGAATTCCAGTGAGAGGTGTGATGTGAAGTTCACCTGTGGATGTGAATCAATAACACCATCTGAGGGGTGTATGTTGTATTGTTTCCAGAAATAGCGCAGAATAACATGGATTATTGTTACTGGTTTCTAATAAACGTGTTATTTGTGGTCCAAAGGGTAACATTGTAGAGCATGACACAGATAGATAAGAAAGAAACAATGATAACGTTTTCCCTGGACACATGACTGACAATTGTATATTTACAGGCAGAAACACTGGAGTGAGGCCAAACAAAACGCAGTGGTACTACAGAAACTCTACAGCATGGAAACAAACCTTTACGGAACACAGCAGCAGCATATCTGGATGTGTTGGTGGTGGCCTGGATGGAGGAGAAGGTCTGTTTGTCCATCAACTTCCTGCAGAAGAAAATCAAAATTGTTGAATAATCTGATTGAAGACAAGAGAACAAATTATGATGATCTAAGCCAAGGCACTGGAGTATACATACGATGTATAGGTGTTGCCGTCATCATAACCGCTGCCGTCAACATTGAGAGCTATTTGTTCTCCTTTGCTACGACAGTAGTTTGGACTTGTGGTGTTCATGGCCATTTCCAACTCCACCTGCAGATAAATCCTCAAAGTGTCAATACCTTGATTCCTTAAGGATTTTTGACAGCAAGGCAAAAGTCAATCCTACCCTCTGCTGCTTTGGTTTGATCTTCGCTGACAAGTGGTTGACGTCATCATACGTCATAATGGAAGGCCGGACCGGATACTGTGTCACAAACATAATGGTGGTTAATGTTTCATAAAACCCAGCAGCTTTAATCAAATAACAGTGTGAAGCAGTGAGATTAAATCAAGAAACTTGTCAAACAACAGAGAGAGATTACCTGGAAAAGATAGAGTTTATCGGCAAGGCTTTTGGCAAGGTACACATCAATCTAAAAGAAAGAAGAGAAATAGAATAAATACAATGAACAAATGACTGACAATGACAGTAGTGTTAAGTTCCTTTAGTGTACAGACAATTATTATCTGTTAAGTCAACTATAGATCAAAAAATGTTTTAATGTTATATAGTCTATGTTTGGTGAAATATTTGGTGAATTAGAGTTTATCGTACTTCTGCATGCACATTACTAGAAACTATGTCACACATCATTTTCTATATTAACAATAACTCGAGAAAGACAACCTTATAGCTTCAGGCTATCTTTCCATTATGAGTGAGTACCTTGAAAGTGCAGTCCTTTCATTTCACTTATTGTGAAGTTCCTACACTAAGCAGTTCTAGCTGACCAAAGAGTGAAACACAATCATTTCACTGCTGACCCCCGGACTATTCCTCTTTGTATCACATACCTCTTCTATAACGGGGTCATCATCATCCCCGCTTGCCATATTGATGTGAGCAAAACGAGGAGCGGAGAGGAGGTTGTATGGAATGGGAGTGGCAGCTGATCCAGAAGATCTGACCTGGGCACAGGACAACACAATGACAAACTTAAAGTTGTGTTCTGCACAATGACAGCTGAAATTGCAGCTTCAAAATAGCTGGTAAGAGACAGAAAAGACAAAACAGGCAAAGCCGGTGAAGCAGCAGTCTGGGAAAAAAAAGAAGATAAAATTCGAGCCAATATTTGGTCAGACTCATTAAGATTTTTTAATAATTTAATGATGTTCAATATAGCACCCTGGACGTGTCAGTCTGTGTGAATGAGAGGGAGAACAGTGGAATGGTGAGGTTACAAGAGGTGGAGGAGTTTAGATACTGAGGATCAACTGTTCAGAGCAGTGGAGACTGTGGAAGAGAGGAGAAGAATAGAGTAGATCTGTGACAGAAGAGAGTCAGCTAAGGTGAAGGGAAAGGTTTACAGGACAGTTGTGAGACCAGCCATTATGGATGGATTAGAGACACTAAGAATAGGCAGAAGACAGGAGACGGATCCTGGGGTGGAGATTCTGAGGCTCTCTTTTGGAGGGATAAGGATGGACAGGATCAGGAACGAGGTGATTAGAGGGACAACACAGAGAAAAAGCTAGAGAAGACAGATTGAGATGGTTTGGACATGTTCAGAGGAGGGACCGTGGCTATATTGGGAGAAGAATGATCCTAGAGATGGAGCTACCAGGTGAGACTGTGGAAGAGGAGAAGAATAGAGGACAGACAGGATGGAACAACTGGAGAAAAGAGTCAGGAGTGATCTGTGATAGAAGAGAGTCAGCTAAGGTGAAGGGAAAGCTTTACAGGACAGTAGTCTTCTGCCTACTCTTAGTGTCTCTAATCCAGCCATTATGGATGGATTAGAGACACTAAGAGTAGGCAGAAGACAGGAGACAGATCCTGGGGTGGATTTTCTGAGGCTCTCTTTCGGAGGGATGAGGATGGACAGGATCAGGAATGAGGTGATTGGAGATAAAGCTAGAGAAGCCAGATTGAGATGGTTTGGACATGTTCAGAGGAGGGACAGTGGATACATTGGTAGAAGAAGGATCCTAGAGATGCAGCTACCAGGTAGGAGACAAAGTGGAGATTGATGGATGCAGTGAGGGAGGACATGGAGGTAGTTGGAGTCAGAGTAGAAGATACAGAGAATAGAGGGAAATGGAAAACGCTGAATAAGGACAACTCCTGAATAAGGAACAAGCTGAAAGGGGAAGAAGGACGTGTCTGTAGGTGGTGTCATCATGTCCAATCACAGGTACAAGTCAAATGATGTAACGCCAAGTAACGCTGACGACCTGTCTGGTTGTGAATTCGACCTCATGAAATAAGCACACCGCATGGAGCTAATATAAAAACATATACAGGTGTTGTAATATAGCGTTAGTTGTTAATGTATAATATATCAGATTTACAGTTGTTTCTGTTTACATCAGCTTTCCTAACTAGCTAACATTCAACCGCCGGTAACTTCTACAGGCCGGTCCTATACCAGGGTTCCCGGCGAAATTCTTAATAGTTATACCTTAATTTCCAAAAGAAACACAAAATCGTAAAATAAACCAATCTTTTTACTGAAGCCATCGTTAGCAACTAGGCTATATCTCTAGTTACAGAGGCTACTGAGCCATTAGCCTAGCGGTGGCGATGCTAACCAGTCTTTTGAGTCTTATTGCAATTAAAAAACAATGTCACTCATTCCCTATATCTGCACCAAGTTACCCCCTCACCTGCTCACACTGGTTTCTGGTTCTGGTCACAACATCCGTGTCATTACACAGTCCGGAAACAAAGTAGTGGTGGACCTCTAACGTCTCAGTGTAGCTAAGTCTGCCTGTGTGGAGTGAGTCGGACCATGTTGACTGTACGATCCACACAGACACGTGGGGAGGAGCCCAGGACCATGATGCACAGCGGCTTCATAAGCTGTTTCTGTTGATTATAAAATATCTTAGACGCTGTTAATTCAAACAAAAGTAACTTTATTGAATAATTCGATAGAAAATCAAGTTTAGATATAAAAACATGTATATAAAAAGACATGCTGGCAGCGGTGGGATTCGAACCCACGCCCCCGAAGAGACTGGAGCCTTAATCCAGCGCCTTAGACCGCTCGGCCACGCTACCCATATTGTTAGTCGGTGACATATTTTATAATGAACCAGTTAAGATTCTTTAAAACAGAAAAAAATCAAGATTCATTGTCAATTATTGTGAATAAGCTGCTTTAGAGAACAGTTAAGCCAGACCACGAATATTTGGGAAAAGAAGTTGAAGATTGAGGAAGGTGGTAGATAATTGTGAACAAGTATGGTTTTATGTCTACAAAGAGTACCACAGATTCAATATTTATCTTGAGGATATTAATGTAGAAGTACAGAGAAGGTTAGAATGAGCTGCCCTTTTATTTTGTAGAGTTAGAAAAGTAATATGACAGGAAGGAAAGTAAGAATTGTGGTTTTGTATGAGGAAGACAGGAGTGGCAGAAAAGCATCTAAGATTGGTGCAGCAGATGTATGAGAATGGTACAACAGTGGTGAGGCGTTGGAACTGTTGGAAGGACACAATACTTTAAGGTGGAGGTGGGACTTCATCAAGGATCAGCCCTGCGCCCCTTCTTGTTTGATTTAGTGATGGACAGATTGACAGATGAGGTCAGACAGGAGTCTCCATGGACGATGGTGTTTGCAGATGACATTGTGATCTGCAGTGAAAGTAGGCAACAACTAGTAGAGAACCTGGAGAGGTGAAGGTATTCACTAGGCAGGAGTGTAAGGAGTGATCTGTGATGGAAGAGGGTCAGCTATGGTAAAGGGAAAAGTGTACAGGATTGTTGTGAGACCAGTCATGATGGATGGATGGATAAGAGATACTGCAGGTGGCAGAGTAAAGCTGCTGAGATTCTCTTTAGGAGAGACAAGGATGAACAGGATCTGTAATGAAGACAACACAGACAGGAAAGTTTGAAAAAGAAGCTAGAGAAGACAGATTAAGGTTGGCGTCATGTTCAGAAGAAGGGACAGTGGACATTGGTAGAAGAATGATCCTAGAGATGGAGCAACCAGGTTGGAGACAAGAGGAGAATGATGGAAGCGTTGAGGGAGGACATGGAGGTATTTAGCACAAGATACAGAGAATACTTGGAGATGGAAAACCTTGATTTGCTGAGGCAACCCTTGAAAAAGGGACAAGCCAGAAAGAAAGCAGTTAAGCTGAATTTTTTAATTAAAATAAAATCACAAATGAAAAAATCTGATAATTTAGATGAAATCCATAGAAAAACACGTTGTAATATTAGATGTAGTTACCTATTTTAAATGTTAGGAAGTGGCATTGGAAATGATAAGTGACAACGTTAACCCCCAGATAAACCACTCAAATTTTATTTTACAGTTTTGCACTCCATGCAAGAAGTTCTATTTGGGAGAAAAGTCAGTAAACCATTTCATTGTTCAACTCTTTTTTTATCATTCAACAGTCACTTTGTCAGAAGGTAAAGCAGACATAAGAACATTAAAACAGGAATTAGGATTCACCAAAGGGGAAGGTAAGAGAATGAACCTCATCCTGAAAGGCACACACACACTAGCACCAATAGAAAAGAAAAGAATCAATAAAAAAATTTGTAAACTGTTATCCATCCAGGTTGTTTCCTGAATGTGTTGTCTGATTATTCAGACACATAGATGCGTCTCTCATTTTCCTAATATGTAAATGTATATCCAGAATTACTCTTAATCCTCTCCTTCCTCCATTAGCGCCCAGGCCTCTTCAGCTTTCATGTAGTACTGGTTTGCAAGTCTGCCCTTCATGGCTGCCATGGCTGCATCTGCTGCCTCTGTGAACAAGTCTCCTGCGGAGGGAGAAGATGTGAACCTTAGAACTGAGGACTCCACAAAATGATGTTACAAGCGGATTAGGGGTACAGACTTTAGGTTAAAGACGTGCGTATCTGCATTTTTCACGGGAATATCCTTTGGGAAGTTATGGATAGTGACAGACCTGCTTTCTGTGGGTCTGCTTTGAGGTTAAATCCTCCCTCCTGGAACATCTCTGCCTGCCTGGCCATCAGCAGGTAACCAGGCTCATCGTGCATGCCATCAAACTCTCCACCCTCGTCATAGTCCGTCATTGTTACTGCGCTGTCATACCAGTGGACTGCTTCCTGCCAGTCCTGCTTCCTGATGTCATTAAAGAGGAAAATGATACAATTAAACATACATTAAAAATACACTAGTTAGTGCCTGACTTTTAAATTATACCAGGATATCCTCAACTTTATTGTGCGAATAAAAGACTACAACATTAACTGACCTGTCAGCTGACAGATTGTCTCCTTTGTCATAGGCTCTGGCCACTATAATCATAGAGGATCTGTCACCGGCCTCAGCAGCCTGTAGGAGAAACTTGAATCCTTTCATTCTGTTTCCTGCGTTATCCTGTCAACAATACAAACATAAATAAGAATTTTATATTTTAAAACAATGTATTACCTGAAATTCTGATTAAGAAAAAAAATGAAATAATCAGTTTATGGCACCTCCAGCTCCATGTCAGGCAGGATGTGGTGAGGGAGCTGTAAGCAGCACAGTCCCAGAGTAATAATAGCCTCCAGCTCTCCACACAGTGCTGCCCTCTCCAGGTGGAACATGGCAGAGTCACGGTCCCACTGCTCCTCTTTCTCACAGAAGCGTCCCGCTTCATGGTACCGTACCATCGCCAGATGCACCTGTGCAGAGGGAAGGCCTCTCAGATATATCTAAAGGGTCTACTGAATCAAATAATTCATGTCAGAAATTTCAATAATATTTTTGTCCCTAATAATTCCTCACCTTTCCAAGAATTGACTGTCCGATTTTCTTCTGCAGCATTGAACTAAGTCGTTCAACCTCAGTAGCTACACAAGATGATCGATGAACGTGAGCACGGGTCGAATGGTAGAAGCTCCACTTTTCTTCTGTGAGCTGAGTAAAAGAAAGGAATAATGTTTTTAGTCATTCACACTTGTATGAATATCAATTCTTTGAGCAGGTTAGCAAGTGTAATTTGAAGGAAAATGCATTTTTTTAGGTGTGTGCCCATTGACGGTAATCCTTTTATCGAGCAACAGTTTGCTCATCACTCAGAGATTATAAAATAATTGCAAATGTGTCAGCAGGGGTGTGTGCAAACACCTGGGATTATAGTGTTGAAACATTAGAGACAATGGAAGATGGTGAAACAAAACAGATGGTTTCATTTACACTTATGCCTGTAGCAGATGAGTGACACTATTACGGCAGTGCTACATCTGGGAATCAAAGTCTCTGCTCTCTTCTTCATAGGCTCGCACTATGGAACCACTTCTATTCTGGATTTAAAAGTCTGTGCTAATTAACATCAACATCATGCTCCACATGTTTGCAGCCACAATGTCCTATGTCACAAAGTCGGTACATTTTAGTTCCAGACTCCATGCATTTAATCACCAAGTCATGGTCGGGAGTGCTTGAATAAAGGTTTGCAGACACTCTTGGAGGAGCAACCACCTTTCTCTAGTGAGGGGAGACCCCGGTCGGAAAGGGAGGAGGACAGGAATGAGGAGGAGAGTGGTTAAAATAAGTGAGAGACAAACATAATGGAACAGAGAAAAGGCAGGCGTAGATAGTTAGAGATTATGACTGAGGCGGTGGAGTGGTTCAAAGGAAGACGACTGGGTTGTTTACCCGTCTTACGCTGTCCTCATCTGACTCGGAATAATGTCTTTGGGATCGGTGATGGACCTATGTGACGATACAACATGGATTAAAAACCTATTGTTAAAATTGTTCTCTGACCAAGAGACCAACACTGACAGAATTTTTCACTAAAATGTTTCACATATTTAACAGAAAGAAACATCAAAATATGACTTATACACATTGACTAGACATCAAAATACTATTACAGATAAAATGCATGATTTACATTTTTTTTTCATCATAATCAAAAACTACCTCAATGACAAAAGTGTTTACCTCGTCACTGGGGTCGTTTAAGTCGCCATCACTTCTCTTCTCACTGGGATATCCACTGTCACCACCGTTCTCATTTTCCTATGGACAGAATCAAAGCAAAACTCACACCAATCCTGACAAATGACACGACATTTTTTATGAACTAATGCATTCTATTGTGCCCTTGTGATATCCACCATATGAGACAGTGACTAATAAAATTGTCATTTTACCCGTGTATTTATCCCATCAGGTAAGTGAAAAGTGGGCAGTATTGAGCGCGTGGGAAGCAGTAAGTGGGGATGGTGCCACGGTCATGAATCCACAGTGATATCCTGGCAGTGGATTCGTACTAGGAACCCTCCAGAACCCAGTCCCATTCCTTAACCACTAGGCCACCACTGACCCAATAGTGATATTGAAATATTCAGATTCTGAAACTGTATTTACCCCCATGGGCCAATTAAGAGTAAGTGGCTTTTCTATACTGCACGTGGGGAAGAAATAAATAGCAAATTAAGTAATTATATTAATAAACACATAACCAAAAAAAAGCTGTATTTTTCTTCTCAGAGATTGAAAACATATAAAGAAGACCTAAAAAATTCCCATTTTTAAATAAAAATATATGAATAAATAATAAATAAATAAAAAATATCATGATTGTGAATTATTTGTTCTGATTCACAACTGCCCAACCATTGTATCTTGTTGGGTTTCTGATGCTGAGTAAGCTCTGACCTTAGGTTGCCCTGTGTTGTTACTGTGCTGCCTCTCACGTTCATTCATCCCAATAAAACCTGCATTTAAACAAAGACATGACTGCTCAGGATGTGAACTCCACTAGTTTGCCAATCAATTCTCACTTAGAGGAAAATGCATCTAGATTTCACCACCTGAAACCACAGGAGACCTGGCCATGGACCCGTACGCAGCGAACGGCGAGGAGAGGGAAAGAGGGGAGCAGGGAGCCGAGTCTACGTCACTCATGTTCTCGTCTGCTGATGAAGTCTCGGACAGGCGGGTAAAAAGTGGAGGAGCTCTGCTTCCAGACATGGTACGGACACGAGGAGAACCGCACTGCTCCTCACAACCTCTCAGAACTGTCTTTGCTGATTTCTGAAATAAAACAAGGTTGATTTAAATACAGTATAATGACATAACTTCTTTATATTGTAGCCCTCCAATGTATTGTGTGTTGTGTAAACACTTCAGCTGTGAAGATGTTATTATTTAAACATGTTTTCTGATAATAATAATAATGTTTATTAGTTCTTTATCCTACCAGGAGTTTGTTGGTGCAGTCCAGCTGCACCTTCTCTGCAGGGGACAGGTCAAACGGCATCAGACCCATGCTCTTACAGATCCTGTTACAGAGGTGGGAGTGGAAGAAGAGGGCCATGCCTCGCACCCCTGGCACAGAGGAAACACAGGGAAACATCTCAATGTCTCACTGATTTGGTTTTACATTCGTGAAAAAAAATCCAGTAAAACATTATGGTAAATATTAAACAACAACAAACCTAAATTCCCATCTCCAAAGTCTGTCCCCAACTCTGTGTGAATCTGGGGGTCAGTGTACAGGTCCCCAACTCCTTGAATGTCCACTACAATCAGCTGATGTCCCGACCGCTCAAAGGTGAAATGACTTAAAGCCTGGACGGTTACGGAAAAAATACATTTTTAAGCCACGTTAAACAGGAACGAACATTTGTGTGAATTACTACTCACCTGTGGGGTTAGTCTGATGTTGTCGTCCTTGACAAAGCCAGAGTTGGAGTTGTATTTGATGTACTTGCCCTCGATGTAATGTTCCAGATGATAGAGTGGTTTACCAGGTCTGTCACTCATCTCCACCACACACATCTGCATGATGTCTACCTGAAGATAAAAGAAACGAAAACACACCGAAACAAACACAAAAAAATGAGGAAACCAAGGCTGAAAAATGATACAACAAAATGAACTATCAAGCCAATTGTTAGTCCCATTGCATTCATGGAAATGAATGTGAACTAAACCGGAATAGAAATCCACCCAAATCCCGCTGCACAGTTTTAGCCCCTCATGAACCTTCCTGCAACCACCTTAAACGGGATTCAAACTTGCCCAGGAGATGAACCCCAAAGTCTACACCTCAATAAAATTGAGGCACTGCAATAAGATAATTCAATCTTAATAAGAAGGAACAAAACAATATATAATATAGAGAAGGTTTGGACTCCAGAGAAGAGAAATAACGGTCAGTCGTAGCAAAGACAGAGTACATGTGTGTGAATGAAAGGGAGAACAGTGGAATGGTGAGGTTACAAGGAGCAGAGGTGGAGAAGGTGGAGGAGTTTAGGTGCTAAGGATCAACTGTTCAGAGCAGTGGAGACTGTGGAAGAGAGGAGAAGAATAGAGGACAGTCAGGATGGAACAATTGGAGAAAAGAGTCAGGAGTGATCTGTGATAGAAGAGAGTCAGCTAAGGTGAAGGGAAAGGTTTACAGGACAGTGGTGAGACCAGCCACGGTGGATGGACTAGAGACACTAGGCATAGGACAGGAGGCAGAGGTGTAGGAGTTAAAGATGCTGAGATTCTCTTTAGGAGAGACAAGGATGGACAGGATCAGGAACGAGGGACAACACAGACAGGAAGGTTTGGAGAAAAAGCTAGAGAAGCCAAATTGAGATGGTTTGGACATGCTCAGAGGAGGGATACATTGGTAGAAGAATGATCCTAGAGATGGAGCTACCAGATAGAAGACAATGAGGAGATAAATGGATGCAGTGAGGGAGGACATGCAGGTAGTTGGAGCCGAAGATAGAGAGAAGGGGAGATGGAAAATGTTGACTTGCTGTGGCAACCCCTGAAGAAGGGACAAGCCAGAGGAGAAGAAGAAAACACGAACAGTATAAAATGTTAAGTTTATTTCTGCATCAAAGTAATTAAAAAAACATAGAATAGCTACAGTTGACACAGGCAGTGCACCAGACATGCTTTTAAAATGCATGTCTGGTCATGTTCTTTGAAAACCAAGTACTATTCTACTCAACGTGGTGGTCAGCCTCACATACTGTTACACCACATAACAAAGTATGACAGTCAATAACCTGCTAGTTATTTCTAGCACCAGGAGAATCCTGCACTGACTGCTTGGTTTTACTTCATCTTAACATCCTGTTTTGGCTGTGTTGATCGGGGGTATAAGTATTTTTTTAAATGCACCTGTGGTATTTAATGTTGTTGTATTGTGGGGTCTGCCCTGGTTATAAGAAAAATGCTGAAATCCCACAGCTCTGTAAGAGCAAGCAGGTTGTGCTGTTGTACCTGTTTGGGTGGCCTGTGCCTGTTGTACTCCTCTCCCCACAGTTTGGCCTCCATCTGCAGCCTGACGTCCTCAAAGTAAACATCTCTGTTCACTGTCTCCATGTAACGCTTGGCCACATAGTTGGACGCCGACTTCCAGTTGCTGCTGTGTGAGAAGTTGGATAACTTCTTCCTGAGGAGAAGAAAAAAAAAGGATGGATTAAGTAAATAGGGCTCATCACCCACAGGAAGGCTCACACTATGGTGCAATGAGATTTGAGTGACAGTGTTGGAGAATTCTGCTTCTGTGATCCAAATACAGATAAGCAGATGAGAATGAAAGAATGAACATAACACATACATAAAAAGGTAAATGCACTTAGTAATGTTATATTTAATAACCACATTTGTGCAGTAATATGTGATATTTTTAAGCATAGTCGACTTTTAACTTTCCTCTTCAAGTAAAAGACCTCATCATTGAGACAAAACTAAATGAAACAGACTGATCTGGAATCAGTCTGAAGTGAGCCTAGGTCAAAAACAACAGGGGGGAACACATTCCATTGGCCTCTTACATGACTGGACTGGTTCAGTTGGACACTACTCTCCTCCCACCTTTTTGCCAATTTTTTTTTAATTTCTGTTGATAGCTGCACATTTCCCACATAACTGAGAGTCACAGATAACCAATGCTCTTTTTTGGCCATGTCGGGCAGTATCTGAAGCCTGTGAAGAGCCTTTATACACAGATATTGTCCAGTTGGATCACAGTCATGTTCTCGTTTCTATCTTTGGTTTGGAAAATGATGCATCCTTCAGCCACTATTCTCCTGAGTCTGTGCTTCAAATGTGAAGAATGTGGACCTGCATTGCTTACAGCTCCAGAATGGAAGAGCCTCCTTTACTATTTTGCATTGTTTACACTACGACAACAGCAGCCTATATATCTATCATGACAGGGCAATAACCTCTGAAGGAAAATATAAATGAGGGCAGGGGAAAAAAAAAAGGTTTTGACTCACGTTCTGAAGCACTCTCTCATCGCTCCTTTACCAAATGGCTGTGGGAAACAGATGAGCATAATGAGCTGAGCCATATTATTTTCATTACTCCACAGATCAGATGGGCATTTTTAAATTTACTGACAGGACATCTTAGTTTGTACACATGAAAAACAAAAGCAATACCTGTGTTGCCATCTTGATGTGGACCTGGTCCTGAACCCATTCTCCTTTGACAGCGTTGTATCTAGAAAGAGGCGAGAGTTGAAAATTAGTGAAACAGTGTTAATATTACAGAAAGAAAACAACTAAAAAGGAAATGAAAATATCTGTGTTTATTTTAAACATTTCATTTTATTTAACAGTTCCTTAGTTTGTCTATCAATTACACCCAATGACTAATGGGGAATCATATTAAGACCAAACTTCTCTTTTTGTCCATATCTAAGCTGTAACTAAGAGGAACTCACTTAGCTATATAAACAACTCACTTGTATAAACAACAGAACTATTTTCTGTATTTGTGTGCATTCCTACCATCACGTCAGTTTACTCCCTCCACCCAACAGAAATATGAATCCATACCAGACATAAACAGTAGCATGAAAATCAGTTGTATCAGAATGTGAGCATCACACATATTTTTTACAGCCATGTTCTGTTACAGGATCTGATTAAGTGCAGTCAGACAATTTACTCTAAGTGCAGTCATGCAAGCACCAACCATCATCATCACTTATTCCTCATTTGCCACTTCCACTCTGCCCACTGTTGCAGTGAGGACCCATATACCACCTCTGCTGACTATGTGTATGTGTTTTTCACCCGTAAAAACATTAAGGCGTTCACACAGAATTGACTGTTTCTGTCACCAAACAAATAAACAAAGTATTTCTAAAAACAGAACACAAACTTGTCAGATTTATTCAAGCCAAGTTGCCCTTTGCCCTTTATGAGAGTGTTTGCGAACAGGCTGTGATAAATTATTATCATGGTGTGGCCACAGCAAGTCCATTTCCTTCTCTTTGAATAAACAATAAACAAATCACAAGGGTGCACTTTAAATGGAAGAATAGCCAGTTTCTCAACATTTTATCTGGATTCACAGTAGAAGACGATCATGGGGAGACTCTATGAGAAGGACACATCAGTATCAGAGACTCACTGCACACTGGATCATTAAGTGTGTGTTGGATACGTGCCCTGGGTTAATGAATGATGCATGAACTGTAGCTGCAGCTGTGGATTCGCCATTGAAAACAAATACAGACTTTACATGCACACAGGTGGAACAACATTTTGAAATGTTTTTTTAACATTTCTCATTGGACAGACTTATATTTTGACCTAATGTTTCACATCTTAAAATATGTTTTCTATTCTTTTTACTTGTCAAGTATTCCAAACTGAGTCCGGAACTACTCAGAATCAGCACATGATCAACACCAGGAAAGACAGGAAACAGTTGTGTGCTGCTAGATATGTTAACAATGGTAAATATACAACTCAGGTTTTTAAATTGTTTCCTGAATTTCATATGAAATTTGATGTTAGTTTTCAAACAAGTCCCTTCAGCTTTAATAGCATTCAGAATAGAAGAATTCAAAGGGATTTTATACATGGGAACATAATGTTCTCTGTTTGCCATTCCATCCAGTTCATACTACAGGGGGCATCAGAGAGCGACTCTGGGGTTAGGGTTACACATGGGTTAAAATTAGCACATGGAAAAAAAAGCACATGGTCCTGAAAATCCATGCTTTCTCTGCAGTCCATGAGTTACGCATGTTACAAAGCTTCAATCTAACTGGGTCAGTTACTCACTCACACTCTTCCACCCACTTCTTTGTGCCAATGTCATCATATGTCAATCAGTAAAATAATGTGTTTTTAGTGATTTCTTCAGTAGGCGTTTCAGTTTCTATTAAATAATCTACCTTACGTGAAGAATAGACTATAAACTAATACTACAAACGGGATGAAGGTTATGTACGTATTTTAAGGATTCCTGTCTCATCTCATTGTATTTACCTTGACAAGTTCAAATGTAGCTAAATATGGACACGAGCAAGGAAAACACACCCAAAAGTGTGTCACTGTTTTCATACCTGTAGCGGACGCAGGGCTCGGTAGGGATTTCCTCCAGGTGAAACTGCGCCCATGGGTCAGGCATGGCTTTCGCCTTTTCGATTGCATGTTTCCATGCATCCTGTATAAAATATGGAAAGCCCTGTTAGTGAATTGCTTGAATCTTGTTAAGATAGAACTTTATTGATCCCTCAAGAATATCCTTCAGAAAATTATGGGAAACTTTGATGCCTGCAATGTGGAATTGAACCACTCTGCAGCTACAGGTTCGAAGACTGCACCCCGGCAATAAGTTAATTCATAAATGCAAAATGCAAGGATCAGAGGAGAAGAAAACAAAGTGATTTTAAATCCTCATGCATGTGAACACTGAGGCAAATAACCACGTGCTCTTCTGTTGCTTTCTTTGGAGGGGCCATAAATTAGGAGCAAGTTAGTAGTAAACTAAATCTCCTCTGTAACACAAGTTCTGACCCCTTGTATGCAGAACAGAACTGCAGGCTTTCCACGTACACTGGTCCATGTCCAGCAGGCGTTCTAGAAATGTTTATATTTAGAGCCTGGGATCCACATGAAGAGGAATACTGTATGAAAGGTCATGTTTTTTAAGAGATAGAGTGTCGCGTCTCATTGTGAGCAGGAGTGGGATTTTCAATTTTCACGTCAGACTTTGCCTTTAGTTGAAAAGTCGTAATGCGAAACAAACAGAATTAAATTGATCTTGTTAAAATGAACTCTGGAAAACAAACTATAGCCTACAAATAATGTGTAATATAAAGGTTTCTTGTTATTATGGCAGAACAAGGTAATCACACATTAAGGAAAAGAGGGAATGTTGAGTGGAATGCAAGATAAACCAGTATAAGGAAAGTAGTGGTTGGTGAGGAGAGATGAAGGTCATGATGCTACTGAATGGGAAAAAAGGAAACATTCCAAAACAGTAGGAAAAAGGGACAGCAAGCCATAAAGTTCGGCGGAATGGAGGGAGGCGTGGATGATCACTGGTGGAGAGGGAGAACATAGATATAATTTAACCTGTAACATACCCGTGCACTCTCTGATATAACCTTGTACGATCGTGATTCCCCCTCCATCTCTGTTTCGTTCTACGTAAAGAAGTGAGGGGTGGGGGAGAGAAATGTTTTAGATGTTTCACAAAGAGCATCAACAATGAAAATAACAGAATGGAGCATTCTTCACTGCTGTGACTGGTACACAGTAACTCAGGAACAGATGCTGTTCAAACAAAACACAATGTCATGAGGTAGAGAACAGACTCTTGACACTTCCTCCGTCAGTCAGCGAACGTGACGGACCCACTTACCACTTCCTACCGACACATTAACATAATGTCAAATGAGATAAGGAAGAAAATAGCATCAACAAGTAAAATATTTTTGCATTTAAACATGACATTTTCACATAAAGAAAGTTTTACTTGAATTGTGCATGCCTTTTTTGCAGTGATAAATCTGACTGAAATTGAAATCTTGAAAACTCGTGTTAAGATTCACATAAAAATTATTTGTGCAAGTTCTTCTTCCCAATTTTCTTTAAACTATAATATGGTTGTAACAGCTCACCCTGTAGACAAAGTTGCTCTTTGGAAGGGAGTTTGACAGCTGACGGGTGTAAACTTGTTTCTTCAAGTACTGGCATATATCCATGACTGGGTCGCCTAGAATGGGACAGAGGATACGGTCCTCATCGTCGTCATCATCACTGGCGTTGGCATCACTCAGAGAGGAAGCCCTTTGGCCTAGGCCTCTTTGTTGGGCAGGGGGTCTCGTGGCACTCCCCTCCTCGTCCATGCTGAACATTAGCTCGTCATCCATGCTGGCTGCTGTTTCTGTGAAGGGGTACAGTGTATATTGTATTGAATGTTGGACAACCATGATGAAATGTGCAGAAAACATCCTGGCTGTACAGTAGGAGCCTGTACTGCTGTACTCTGTACTGTGTGCAGCGTTAATTGACATCTTGGCTTAATAAACTGCCTTATGATCAATTCAAAAACATGGCCAACTTATTGCATCTGTGTTTTAGATGCTAGTGTACTGTAGAGGTATTTTTGCTGCCCTCTTGAGCTGCCTGTTATGATCAGAATATTTAAGAACATAAACACGACACAAACATTCTGACTCTGAGTAAAGCCATACAGACTATCATGAATGCATCCTGCAGCAAAACGATGAGATTCCATTTTCTACAAAGTTATTAGCAACAACTACCTACACAAAACATCTGAGCATGAACTCACTTTATCCTGGCAGGATGCGTTCGTGTCCGTTGTTGCCGTCTTCCTAGTCCTTTTCCTTCCGACTTAAGACCTGATACTTGAATTGAGATTCGGGATTTTGGTCGCTGTGGCTGAAGACTCCTCCCAGACCAAAACAAAGACTCGGACCTGGTTCTCCAACGACTCCACTAGGTCCGGGGACGTGCCTGGCAAAGGAGTACGTTGTTTACTGGCGTCCACCACAGCGACTGGAGCTCTCTGCACGTTCCACACTGTTCACTGTTCATAGACACGCCCCCAGGCCTGCTGCTGCCTTCACAACTATCGGATACCGGATAGGCCCATAAACCGGGCACGTCGCCTGTATTCCCTACCTTAAATGTACACTTAATATATTACGCTGCAAATTTCAAGCATCTACATTTTTGCGAAAAGAATAGTATATCAATCGCAATGCTAAATTAAATGATACAGTTTATAAATACGAGGGCAACAATTTAAGTTCTTTGTGATGCTATTTGTCATTAGTCTGTTTTTCAATGGCAGGTTAATGTGTAAAGAATTCAAGACGTTATTTCTAAATTATATAAACGTTTCGTCTTAGAAAATGTGTAAATACAATTTTTTTCCCGGTTGTTCGGCATGAGGTAGCGTGGCCGAGTGGTCTAAGGCGCTGGATTTAGGCTCCAGTCATTTCGATGGCGTGGGTTCGAATCCCACCGCTGCCAATATTTTTTTCAACTCGTCGGTGTAACTAATTTATTTAGTTTTTTTGTACAGAGTAACTATACCGATGGATTAGGGAAAGCTTTTCCTTTTCCTTCAACTTGCTGTGAATGTCCTCCTAATTCATATACAAATACACAGGCGCCATCTGGTGACCACATTACTGATATTTTGACTGTTTTATTAGTGGGTGCATTGTGTAAAAACAGTCAAAGACTGTTTTTCTCAGTGTCTACGTCTGTATCTAAAAAGAATAGAACGTTTCCAACACAGACACACATTTCTCATACCAAGACAGCGCTGCCTGTGGACATTTATTTATTTTCGTTCCCTGGAGTCTAATTGTACCGCTATAAAACACTTAGTAATTACCAGATCACCGAGGACTGTCAATGTCCATTAAAAAGAAATTGGTTCTTAATTTTCTGTATCGTTGTTTATTATTCTGACATTGTCATGAAATATTTATCAATTAATGTCCAAAGTTGTTTGCAACGTGTTATGTTTTAATGTATTAACATGGCAGAGCTGTGAATTATTTATAGAGCTCTATGCTCCGTAAATAAAAGCTCAGGTCCGTAATTTTCGCAAGGTTTCTAAAATAATTGCAGGTACTGAGCAGCTCAAGAAAATTGGGCAAAAATAATACATTTTATTTTTTTAAATTGGACAAATAATTCTTAGGTTTTCCTTTTGAATTGGACGTGGGAATATGGCGTAGTGGTTCTCAAGCGTAATTATGGAGCATTATCGCCACCTACTGTTAAGGACTGCCTCATAAACAATCATCTTCAAAATAAAGCACATATTATTATCATTTTCTTCAAGGTTTTTCATTGCCCTGGGAAATACTTGCAGCCCACTGAAAACAGTACTGTGACCCAATTTTGGGCCATGACCCGCCAGTTGTAAATCACTGGCGAAGACCATAACCTCAATGTCAAGGTTAAAACTCCCTAAATGGTCCCTAAATATACATCCCCCGCCATTAAAGTCACCAAATTCCATACAGAGGCGAAATGTAATGTAATTGGTCGATACATTTTCCACCGGTGTCGCGTCACCAATCACGTCTGTAACAGAATTACAGGGCGTTTTGTCTCCAACGTAGTTCGTTGTCCCTCTTGAATTTTGAGTTCTGTTGAGTGATATATTTACTAACACTGATGTCTGGCAGAAAAGTGACTTTAAATGTTCTGTCATTTGTATAGGTGTGTCTAAAAGGACCTTAAACACCAGCTGGCAGAAAATATTTATTAAAATATAAATTGTGCAATTTACATCTCTCTAGGTATTAAATCTAAATCAGACTCAAATGTAAAAGGTGCTGCAAAGCTCTATTGCTTTTTCTTTGAAAGCCGAGACGCAACAAATTGCATCTTCTGGATGGCCAGTTGAGTATCTTCAGATGAAATCCCAAGATGCCACACAGCCCGGACCGAGTTTCCGAAATGAGGGTACATGAGAACCCTTATCCCTTGTCCCAGTTCATCCTCCTCTTCTTCACTAACCTCTGCCATGAGTTCACAAAACTTAGAGGGCGCCCAGCTTCCCGGTTTTAAAGAGAAACGCAAAATGTTGGTCTCCACGGTTGCCAGATCTACAGAGAAGACTGCAGGGTTACAATCCAGAAGAGCTGAGGGAGAAAAGACAGTTAAAAACTCACAATAAAGGACACAGTTAATGATTGAATTTTTACAGACAACAACTGGCTCACCCTGAGCAAAGGTTTTTGCATTCTGATGATCTTCCTTCAGTCTTCCCACCATGTCCACTAAAGCTATTTTCCCAGCAGCAGCCAGAACTCCAGCCTGCCTCATGCCTCCACCCAGAGCTTTACGACACCTCAGGGCCTGGTCTATGAAGGCCCGGGGTCCAGCCAGCATTGTGCCTACAGGGGCCCCCAGGCCCTGTGAACAGACCATACAGGAAACTGTATTTACAATAGAGTAATAATTATAATTACATATAGAATAAGATAACAATCAAGCTCCAAGATTAGATTAGATAGAATTGTAGGAATCCCTTAGAAGTTCCCTATATATATATCTATATATAGATATATATACAGTACATATATACTGTATATATGTATGTAATAACAATTATATTATAATTACAATTACAATTATTATTCATTACAATTATATATATATTATATATACACACACATATATACTCTGTATATATATATATTTATATATATTTATATGTGTGTGTGTACATGTTAAAATACAATATCATATACATAAAGTTTAAATATATAGAACATATAGAAGTTTTAAAATATATAGAAGAAATATAATACAATGGTTTATTGCATTCATTGGAAATATAGAAATAACACAGTTCATGTCGCTATTATTTGCTTGTTGAGTCCTACCTTAGAGAGACAAACGCTGACAGTATTTGTGTGTTGCAGGATGGTGGATGGAGGCACTCCCTGGGCTACAGCAGCATTCATCACCCTCGCGCCGTCCATGTGAACTGACAGACCATATCTGTCTGCTAAAGCACGGACCTAAAGGTGGAGAGAAGACATTCAGTTTAGATCACAGATGACACTGAAGCCTGCAACAACACACAAAGACACCTCTAAGACTCAAAGCCTTCATCTGAGCAACTTCAGGTTAGGGTTAGGGTTCAGTCCCCTTGCCTATAACTTTTGGGATAGCATGACCTGAATGAGCCCCCACAACCCAGTAACACAAATGTACCTCCTGCAGGAAGTTTAGAGGTAGAACGCGTCCTCCCTGGATGTTGTGTGTGTTCTCCACACAAATAAGGCGAGTACGGGGGTAGTGAGGATCTGGGTAACCATGACGAATCTTTGATTCCAGTTGCTCCAAGTCGAAAGTCCCATCAGGATGTGTGGTAGCTGTGGTAGCGTGAACACCAGCCAGCTGTGTCAACACAAACAACACAGCACATCTGAGTGAACACAGGAAAGACTTCAACAGGAGTCACTGGTGTTCAGTCCTGGGCTTCACTCACCTGTGCACTTCCTCCCTGCTCATAGATGTGCAAATGAGACAAATCGCCCACAATCATCTCGTCACCGCGCTCACGACAGTGTACCATTACTGCACAGTGAGGGGTTTAATCACATCTGTGACCATGGAAATGGCAGTGCACTCATTCTGTCTGTCAAAGCTCTGCTCACCTGCGATGAGGTTACTCATGGTCCCCGTAGGGACAAACAGCGCTGCCTCCATCCCAAACATGTCAGCAGCAGTTTTCTGTAGCTCTGCAAAGAAGGAGTTAAGATAAAACAACTGTTTGTGAATCAATTCTTGAGTCAACTTTCTTACCTCTAACTCGCTCTTTCTTTTATGCCTTAACAAACAGAACCAATGTATTGGAAAAACATGTTTGTGGATATTTTTCATCTTCTTTATCTTTTGACTTGTCCCTTTTAGGGGTTGCCCCTGCAAAACAATGACACTCGTTCCTGATACTGTCCATCCTGGTCTCTCCTAAAGAGAACATCAGCATCTTTAACTCCTCCACCTCCAGTGCCTCCTGTCTTCTGCCTATTCCTAGTGTCTCTAATCCATCCATCCATCGTGGCTGGTCTCACAACTGTCCCGCTACAACCTAAGCTGGCACTTTACTCCAGTTGTTCCATCCTGTCTGTCCTCTATTCTTCTCCTCTCTTCCACAATCTCCACTGCTCTGAACAGTTGGTCCTCAGTATCTTAGCTCCTCCACTTTCTCCACCTCTGCTCCTTGTAATCTCACCCTCACTGCTCTTTCATTCACACACATGTTCTCTGTCTTGCTGCGACTGATCTCTTCTTTCTAGTCCAAACCTCCACCTCTATAGGTTCTCTTGTAGCTGCTGTCTATACTCCCACTGCAGATCAGAATGTCATCTGCAAACATCAAGTATTATTTCTTACACTTAACTGATGTGTCATAGATACATGTGTGCATGTGCATGAATGGTCTGCCTCCAGTCCAGGTCTATGCTACTGGTCAATACAATAAGAAATAATTAATGTACTTTCTAACCGTTAACTGTCGGGTCTTCTCCCATCACATCGTCTCCAACCTCAGCCTCAGCAATTGCCCGACGCATCGCAGCTCCGGGTTTAGTCACCGTGTCACTGCGGAGGTCCACCACACGGACATGAGACGCCTCTTTAGGCACGACGTAGCGCGGCTTCGCCGTTTGGTAGTAGCCCCGAGTGGAGCTCCAACCCTGCTGGGGTGCTCCATCTAAACCGAAGTATGGTTTCCACGCAGCGACTGGGAGACCTTGGTTAACGTTGGCAATTATGGTAAACAGTCTACGCGACAGTATTGCTTTTAAAGGCATGGTACTGTAACTATGGCTGCTAAGACAGCTCAAACCGGATGAAAACACTACATATTCTACGTCGATCTTTGGATCTCCGTGAACCGCAAGGACGGTTAATGGATTACCTATTGGTACGTGCGAGCACGAGTAGTGCCTGAAGGTGGCGCTGCTGTATCAACAAAGCACATGAAAAAAATCCGATGGTAGCGGAGTTTCCTGATTCGAAGCTACAAGGAAATAACTGCTGTTGAGTCGATGTTTAATTTGTTAAAATAATAAATACCAAAAAATCACATAAGACACTTTGTCAACGTTACTACCGTTACATGTAAATATAATCAAATACTAATCAAATCAAAAATATAAAAGGAGAAAGACGTGTTATAAAGTTATATTGACTTTATAGTGTTTACACTGACAAGATGATGACGGATGCACACTCAGACTAGACAACAATAAAAGAAATTCTGACGACTTCATGATAAGATAGTTTTTATTGCATAACAGAAAGGATTTTCTTACTTGACAGCCAGACACATTTCTCTATATGTATTATTTTTCAAGTGCCACATGCTCACAAAAACACGTTTATTCGTAAATATTATATTTTTACAGTTTTTACAGTTTTTTTTTATAGTTTTTACATTAAAAAAGAATTTTTTTTTTCATCCAATCATATTTTAGTGTTTCGCCAGTATTATCAGGTTCCATAAAATCTGCCAGACCCTTGAGAATCAAATGTAGGTGAACGGACACATTTAAGTTTTTTTTTTTTTTTTGAAGAAAAAAGAGATCGATTTTATTTTTTTAAATAACGAGGCACGACACCGATACATGTAAACATTCATAAGTGGGGGAAATCGGACTTTGTTGAAGGTCTAAAAACTATTTTTCAATGTTTGGTGCGGCACTCGTCTAATCTCCATATAAACCCAAGCATTAAGAATAGCCTTAAATAACCTTGTTAAACCTCCTGCTGTTTGCTTTCACACTTTGACTACCCATGGGCAAATGTTCTTAGAATTATTTTAAATGTTGCTCCGCCGGGAATGGAACTTCAGAACCTTGTAGGGACCTTGTCAACTACTTGGACACCAGCACCAGTGAAATTTAAAAAATACCAAGAATAATTGACTTTAAAATGGAAATTAAGTGTTGCTTGATTAGTCTATATGAAGGGTGATATAATGTACAGTATATGTG
>JAFBJS010008711.1:0-66407 GCA_016785265.1 Paraplagusia blochii
TAAGGAAAGAAAACTAACATCCAGTCCACCTTGGAGTACAATGACAATTAAAAACTGTTTTTTTTTTTCTTTCCATCGGTCAGGTCTTGGAGGCAAAGTGAAAATTACTTTAATAAGTGTGTAATAAACTTCGTTAGCTTCAATGCTTTTTTTTTTTTCTCTTTTCGCTTTGCTTTATTTCTTTTATGTGGCCATTTTTATTATGACGAATGTGTGGATTTGTTTCTGTGGAAACGGTACACTAATAACCAGTACTGCAGTATCAATTTCATTAAAGCACTAATTATAAATGAATGCATAGAAATTAAGGGAAGTGCAGCAGATGTGGCCTATTAACAGTAATGTGACACTGTAATTGTGATAAAGGGGTCAGTGGCTGGTTTACACTTTTACCATAGCCTTTATCCAACATTGGTAATTATTTCTATGACACAATAACCATAAATACAATATTTTTTGCAGAAAAAAAAAGGTTGCAGATTACCTGCTACTATTAGCCCAGTAAGCCTCCGCAGCCACAGGATGAAACACAGCACAGCATTGTGAAAATGGGCCCATTTCCCTCTAATGAATTTGGTAGATAACCTAAAAATCAGAGAAACAGCTATTTCAGTGGCACTAATCCAGTCAACCTCGGAAATAACAAACACCAATGTGATGTGAAGGCTGAATAAAATCAGTGAGGGCAGAAGAAAGAGGATCACAAATACATCTGAATGAGGGATTGATGAGAGGAAATGGGGATTTTGACAATGTGATTAAGTAATGGTGTCAAAATATAGACGCTGAGGCAGAATGGGGAATATTGTACTGGGATATAAGAGCAGCCCGAGTGTCAATGAAGGGCAGAATTACATTTCATTATCATACATAAGGAAAGCCACACTAAGGCTTAGTTGTGAGGATTTTAGAAACTGCACAGCCAAGCAACCCGAAATACTCCGACAAGGTCTTAAATGTTTTGGGAAACAGAGAATTATTTCACATTTAAAATAAACATTTAAGGATTTGATATAAATGGGCTGAGGATCAAGGATGGAGAGAAGGAATAAATGAAATCTGTATTTTTTTTTTGGCAGTGAAGATTCAACCTGTGATGGAATCCAAGCCACATCTAAATACAGAGCTGTACACAGAGTGATGGTCTCTTATTGAAATGGTTGCTGCCACATAAATCATTACCACATTAATCCAATATGTTAACTTCATTTATGGCATTATTATATCAATTCTGTGACGAGCCGGTCACCAACAGTGTGAGCATATTTGTTATACTAGGTATTAGGGAAATAATAGGTCGTGAAATTCTCACTACTTAATGACAAGACATTTTTATAATTCTTAAGACCGTTCTTGCTTTGTATTTGCTTTAATGAGCTAAGTTACCATAAAACAGACTTACAATAACTGCCTCGCACTGTGTCAAAAGCTCTCAAATACTCCTGTGTGCCTCTACAGTATCTGACAGACCAGAATTTTTTATGCACATGGCGGATTTTCACGGAGGATTCTTGTTCTTACAGAGAACCATGACAGAACGTGCAGACTTTCTGCTGCTTTTTGCAACTGCCATGATAATTAAGGAGAACCTCAGTGCAGTGTTGAGACAGGCACACTGCTGCTGTGCCTACCTGGATTCAAAAGGGACGGTGTGTTGCGTAGGAATCGATGTGACAAAAGGTGACATCACATCCTTAAATTCATCATAAATGAATAAATAAATAACACATCACTTCTTCCCTTTTTGACTTAACACTAGGCAAAGGTTTAATTTGGTGAAAATTCTTTTTTGAATTTAAACAGTGAAGGGTGAGCAGTCTAATGGAAACCATGTTGAAGAAACATATGGAAACATTGCTTACATTATAGGGCACGGATCTCAAACTCGCAGCCCGTGGAACAATATTTTGCCGACCACACCTTGATCTGAAAGTTGAATTTATAATAATATTTTATAGATTTGTTCTCCAAATTTTATGGTAAATGCTATAGTTCTCAAAACCCTGATCCACAGTTCCCCTCTGGTTCAGTGTTGTATTACACCAAGGGACATCTCCAAAGAGTGCTGGTAGATCCTGAGCAATAACTTAAAATGTAGATGTAAAGATGTAATTCTATTTCATGATGCTAATCCCTGGGCTAAAGTGAGAATCCTATGGGTATTGTGTCAGACAGTATAACATGTTATATGTTAATTTAGAGTAAGATATCCAGTTTATGCAGGTTAATACATTTAAAGTTTTCAATCTAGGTAGATTGCCTAGCCTGGTCTTTTGAAAAGTAGCTCACAAGACAAAAAGTGTGGGGACCCCTGTATTACACAGAATCTATGGGAAACTGATTTTTTTTTTATATATATATTTTTTCTTTTCTATGAAAGCTGACGCTGCCCTTTGATGAAATGAAAGTGTGGGTGGTGGCCCTCAACTTATTATGCCACAAGGATACTGCAGATCAGGGTTTACCATAAATGTGGAGAACAAATCTATAAAATATCATCACTAATACAACTTTCACGGTGGTCATCAAGGCGTAAATGGCCCATAGGCCACAAGTTTGTGACCCCTGCATTAAAAGAAACATAATATGTGTTAACATCACTCTCACCAAACAGATATCTGGTGCCACACTGTTTTTCCGCCATGGGGTAAAACATCCTTAGTGATCAAATTCAACAATAACTATCAAAAGAATACCCTATCAGTTTGAGTACATAGGACTGGAAATACTGGGATACATTTACCCATTCCTTAACTCAGTGCTACTCAAAGTGTGGGGCGGGCCCGTCTGGGGGTCGCGGTGCGATGCTGAGGGGGGCACATGTGATCCTGGGGAACATGCTTTTTTCCGCTGTATTACAATGAATTGTAATTGCACATCCTTGGAAGTTGAACTATATCTCTTTCTTTTTGTTTTATTGATGTCAACAAGGATATGATGTTATGCAAAGGTGTAGCTATAACTATTTTATAGACAAATGCTATTACTTACAGTTGCGGCGGCGAGTAGGTGGTGGTGGGGGGGTGTGAATGGTTTTCTTCTTGGTGCGCAACAGAAAATAATTGAGAAGCACTGCATTAACTATTGGCCAAAAAACGTTAAAAAGTACTCTAATTAGAAAGGGCAAGATTATTCGTCATCCGTCTTGGTGAGGTTTTCCAAAAAACGAAACCACCTCCACAGAGGGCAGCAAAGCCAAAATCAGATTTTGGTATCAGTCGTTCACAGTTTGCATCATGATCCATAGGAAAGCTGCTTAGCTGTGGCAGTAGGAGCAGTGATATGGCTGTCACAGAGCGCAAAATACCTCTGGTTCTAGCTTTTCAAGAGCCCAATTAATACATGCAAACAAACAATGGCAACCATTAAGACACATGAAAGAATGTGATCATTTAAGTGGCATTTTTCAACAATAAAGACAGGGGTTAATGGCAGTCTGCCGGTGAGGAGTTTATCCAGGTTTAATAACCAGCTTTCCCCTCCCATTCAGATCTATGGCTAAATCCCAGGTGAGTGACAGGTGCCAGCTACAGGGCTGTTAGAGAGAGCGTTTGTTGATATAAGCATGTTTTCCTCTCTTTGAGCGACTGATCTGCAAAGGTACACATGAAGGCCCTCCTTCAACAATGTACACAGAGCACTTGGAAAGAAGTGCATAAAAATTCATCTCCCCTCTCTCGCCAACATTAAACAGCGCGTGGGGGTTGAGAAGTGGGTTGCGGTGGGAGGCATTTGATGGTGTGTGTGTGTGTGTATGTGTGTGTAGCAGCAAAGGTAGGGTAGGCGGGAGGGGGCGGAGGGGTTAGCTGAGGGACTCAAACAAATGCTGGAGAGTGGCAAGTTTGCATTTGCCCATACCAACAAGCTCCTATCTCATTAACAAACCGCTGAAATAAAAGAGTGCTTTTTTGGCTCACAGCTATAAAAAAATTATCATAGTGATGATGTTCCTCAGCCGTCAACAGAGCTGTGATAACGTTGTTTGATGATGACTTTCCTATGAATGTTAAGCAGCCGCCGCGGCAGAGGAAAGGAGCTTATCAGCGCCTAATGCCCATCTCTAATTCCTGCCCTTCTTGAACTAGCCATTTTCTAACAGCGTTAACTGTCAAATTTACATCCCGTCTTAATGCCACTAAAGAGTACAGGGGATGAAGAGTAAATGACAGCAGTGTAATGAGGAAGGCAAGGCATTTTTACCGGCACTCTTTTTCTCTCCCTCTCTCTCTCTCTTTCCGTGGGGAGAAGGAGACTTCTGTTATGTGGGGCTTCCTGACTCCTCCTGAGCCTTGATGGTCTGATGGAGAAATTACCTGTGAATTCAGACAACTGGTATTCCCTCACTGGAATGGTGTGTGAGACAGTTTTAAATAAAGCAAATATGTTACTGTATAAGACAGCACAGCATTTAGGAACGTCATCTGACTCTGGTTAAAACAATAGCAATTGATGATCCATTCGGACAGAGAACAGCAGAGTCAACAATACTGTTAATCAATATCACCAGTTAATCCAAAACTAAGTGATTTTAGATACAACTGTATAATTTTCCTGTATCTCTCTTGGATTTTTTCTAGTAGGTATTGTAAGTATAGGATGAGAACATGGCCTGGTTCAGTGACTCTCAGCGGGTTTGTCACAGGCCTTTGCTGGGGCAAGAAAAAAACGTCTCATAATATATTTATTATAATTTTAAAACCAGAAAAAGACACTTTTTTATTTTTTATATTAATTTAAAAAGGTGGGGGTGATTAGGGGGTAATGTTTTAATTAATCTTTGTATTAATTAATAAGTGATAAATATATATTATATATAACCAGTGCAGTTAAGGCCACTGTGATATTACTGCAGGGGTCTGAAACTCACAGTCCATGTGTCATTTGTGGCCCATTGAATGATATTTTGCTGTCCCCACAATGATGTGAAAGTTGAATTCATAATAATATTTTATAGATTTGTTCTCCACATATTATGGTAAATCCTATAGTTCTCAAAACCCTGATCCACAGTCTCCTTCTGGGTCAATGTTGTTGGTCACAGAATCTATAGGAAACTGATTTTTTATAATTTTTTAACATATTTTTTTTGTAGTGACACTGAAAGCTGACGCAGCCCTACGGTGAAATGATAGTGTGGGTGGTGGCCCTCAACTCATTTTGAGTTTGAAACCCCCATATTTCCGTATATCACTATATTATATAAGTTCTGTAGTAGAACATAAACAATGGCATATATAAAAAATGGAAAACGGGAAAAAATTGAAATCAAACCTCCAGATAATGTCTTTCAGTGTGAACTGCACGCATTAAGAAAAATCAATGTAATTCCAGCCTATATAATAAAAGGAGCTAAGGTTTCTGCACGTAATTTAAGGTGGCATTTAAGCCTACTTCCCCAGATACTATCATTGTAATTAATTTCTCAGGTAATATTTCCCATTATTCAAAGGCGTGGTATTATTTTTTCCAGTAATTAAGCAACGGGGGCAGGCACACACACACACGTTAACTTACAAAATATTGCACAGATTTTACCGTGTTTTAAACATCGAAACCAGGGGCTGAAATATAGTAGAGCAAATCAGAATTCTCAACAGTTACAGTTGGACAGATGAGGATAAAAGGTACATCGATGTGTCTATTTACATTCTTAACCAATCCCTGGACAGCATTTAATCCAGATTCTTTGTTTGCAGACAAAGAAATTGGAATGAAGATAAAGAGGAGAAATGCTGCACCTTCCATCTACACGGTCCTAATCAACCATGCAAGTGAACCTATGAATATGTAGTCCATTTCATCTGAGGGGTCGGACTCTGGTAGGGCAGGCCGGCCGAGATTAAATCTCAGCTCATCTGATTGGACCATATGAAGATTCAAACAGAGCTAATTTCATGCTGATCCGGTTGCCTCCGGTGAAACTATCTAAAAGGGAGAAGGCTCCCCTGATTTAAAAAAAAAAAGGGCAGACAACAGATAAATGGTAGAATGAAGTTGAAGGCCTTCATACCTTTGAGAGGAAATATTTCAATTTAAAAGTATTACTTTATCAGGATAAGGCCCTTAAGCCGGGGAGTTCTGAGATTACACCAATTAAAAATCAAATATGACGAAACCTCAGCAAATGAACGTTGCCTCATGCGCCTCTGTTTAAAGGTGGCACTGTGGTGCAGCCATGGTTCGTCAGAAATGAATACTGAATTCATTGAAATGAAGTATATTAATATTCTATAATTTACCAGTATACAGTTATACCTCATTGTAAGTTACCATATTTCCCGGACCACAAGCTACACTTAAAAAAACAATAATTTTCTCATAAATCAACGTGTTTACTAACATTGAACTGCTAACTAATTTACTTTTATTTCTGTTTGAGATCAATAAGTCCAACCAGAGTTGATATATAAGGAGCAGTTTTTGGGAAAATGATATTAGGCACACTTTATAATCTAGAATATATTATATTATAAATATATTATAAAACAGATCTTTTTCTTCTTTTCGTTATGTCTTGTCCATTTTTTTCAGGGGTTGACACAGTGATTCTACAATTTCCATCTCCCCCTGTCCTCTATATCTTCTACTCTAACTCCAACTACCTCCATGTCCTCTCTCACCGTAGGCATCAGCCCTTAAGCCGGGGAGTTCTGAGATTACACCAATTAAAAATCAAATATGACGAAACCTCAGCAAATGAACGTTGCCTCATACGCCTCTGTTTAAAGGTGGCACTGTGGTGCAGCCATGGTTCGTCAGAAATGGATACTGAATTCATTGAAATGAAGTATATTAATATTCTATAATTTACCAGTATACAGTTATACCTCATTGTAAGTTACCATATTTCCCGGACCACAAGCTACACTTAAAAAAACAATAATTTTCTCATAAATCGACGTGTTTACTAACATTGAACTGCTAACTAATTTACTTTTATTTCTGTTTGAGATCAATAAGTCCAACCAGAGTTGATATATAAGGAGCAGTTTTTGGGAAAATGATATTAGGCGCACTTTATAATCTAGAATATATTATATTATAAATATATTATAAACCAGATCTTTTTCTTCTTTTCGTTATGTCTTGTCCATTTTTTTCAGGGGTTGCCACAGTGATTCTACAATTTCCATCTCCCCCTGTCCTCTATATCTTCTACTCTAACTCCAACTACCTCCATGTCCTCTCTCACCGTAGCTATAAATCTCCTCGTTGGCATTACCCTTTGTCTCCTACCTGGTAGCTCCATATCTAGCATTTTTCTACCAATATATCCACTGTCCCTCCTCTGAACATGTCAAAATCACCTCAATCTGTCTTCTCTAGCTTTTTCTCCAAACCTTTCTGTCTGTGTTGTCCCTTTAAGCACCTCATTCCTGATTATGTCCATCCTTGTCTCTCCTCCCTTGTCATTATTTGTAATGTTGTGTCATTCTGTGTTCTCTGGTACGGGTTGTAACCGAATGCAATTTTGTTGTAACTTGTTACAATGACAAATAAAGACCAACTTCGACCAACTTCAACTTCATTCCTGATCCTGTCCGTCCTTGTCTCTCCTAAAGAGAATCTCAGCATCTTTAACTCCTCCACCTCCAGCTCTGCCTTCTTTCTTCTACCTATTCATATTGTTTCTAAATGCACGCTGGTCTCACAACTCTCCTGTAAACCAGACAAACTAAAATAATCCTTAAACTTTCTGACTCAGTATATTTACACCTTGTTACATCCAGAAGTCACATTACGGTTCTGTTATATTTTTTTTTTTCCACCATCACTGCTCTTCAGCTCGACAGTTTGCTGCCAATGCCGCACTGCCTCTGGGTGGAAGAGATTTGACACAAGAGTGCTGATGAATCTCATCAGTTTAATGTGTTTATGCTCGCTAAGCCCTGAAAGCTTATTGCTGTTCAATGGAGTGCTGCAAAGTTACCTAATTTCCCCTCACCGCAACGCTCCCTCTGCTCCTCTGCCTACTGGCAACACAGGCGTCCACGACATCACGTTTCCTACAACCTGTAGGAGCTGGAAGGCACTGCTGCGTCTCATTGGTTGGCGTTGTCGAGCACAGAAAAGACCTCGACAGAATCACAGTGAGAACAGATATTACTGCATTGCATGACAGTTTTTCTCCCTCCATGTTGAGTCTCTTTTACCGCCCTTTCACAGTTAGAACTGAACTATTATCTTCTCTGCACAACATTACCTGTCTCACGTTTTAACCAGTGAAATCAGTGGCTTATATGACAGCTAACACCTAGTATTAATTAAAATGTCACGCCTTCAAATCAATATTAGAATAACAGTTTAAAAGCATGTCATCACCTCAGCTGCGATAAGTGTCTCAGGCTGGCAGGTTACTGCCAAGAGAGTGTTGCAGGAGAATACTATGACGGTATAATCCACAGAGAATGTGCAACATTGAAATCCACGACGCGTTCCTTCGTCTTGCACAATAGCACGTGGGTAGAGGCTGTCAAGGAATACGTTGCATTAAACTGACAGATCCATAAGTCAGCAGCAACAGGCCAGGAGGCACGGGATGGAAACTACTGAGCTCTAGATGTTTGACAGTAATGTGTTGAAAGTAACCAAGACGCATTCAAATACCATTAGGGTTCTGGGACCTCATGTTGCTGATGATGCCGTAGCTGCTGATTATATTACGAGTATGTTCACTTCACTCTGGGTTAGCTAATACTTTACAAGATTATAATCAGTTCGGATTATATTATATTATATATGCAAGGGGTCTCAAACTCTACTAAGTTAAGGGCCACCACACAAACTATCATTTCACCGAAAGGCTGCATCAGCTCTCAGTGCTCAATACAAAAGAAAAAAGAATACATTTCCCATAGACTCTGTGTGATACAACACTGAACCAGAAAGAGACTGTGGATCAGGGTTTTTATAGGATTTAGTATAAAATGTCAAAATAAATCTATAAAACATTACTATAAATTCAACTTTCACATCAAGGTGGGCCACAAAATATCGTTCCACAGGCCACAAATGACCCACGATATACGGTAACAAGGTAACAGATTATAATCCGTTAGCATGTTCAAACCCTGGCTTGGGTCAGATGTGGTTGTTAAATATGACCACATTTTATCACTGTATACTTTACTAGTTTCATTTAAACCATAATAATAATAATTATAAAAAAAACACAAAAACACACGGCTATCCATAGTCACATGGCTCAATTGCAATACACACATATTAGTCATGCTTTAAGGCAGGGGTCTGAAACTCACGGTCAGTGGACCATTTGTGGACTGTGGAACGATATTTTGCGGACCACACCTTGATGTGAAAGGTGGGGTTGAAATTTATAACAATATTTTATAGATTTGTTCGCCACATTTTATGGTAAATCCTATAGTTCTCAAAGCCCTGATCCACAGTCCCCTTCTGGTTCTTTGGTAAACTGTTTTTTTTTTTAGATTTTTTCTTTTGTAACACTGAAAGCCTTTCGGGTGGGTGTGGGTGGTGGCCCTCAACTTATTTTAGAGTTTGAGACCCCTGCTTTAAGGTTTTCTGAAAAAAAAAGGGGTAAATCCACATAATCAAATAACATTTACCAGCAATTCTGACTTTTTAAACATCCTTATTGCAAGTGTTTTGGTCTAATCTTGGATATTGAGTCTATCTACATGTTACAGCCTGTCCAGCAATTTGCTTTTTTTATAGTACACATTGTTTCTTTGTGCAACATTAACAATAGTAGAGTGAGTGAACGTCATGGTGTGTTACCTGCCTACTGCAAGTTTCAAAGCATAAAACTCCTGTGAAAAAGTGTGTATTTTCTTTATATACTTATTCTCACCCACCTTGAATAAAACTTCAGATGCCAGTAATGTGGGCACATACAATTTCCGTGTAGAAAGTTAATCAAACTGAGAACTCTGGACATTCTTTCAGTATTCCAACTTTTGTTGCAGACAAATGGCTTGTTTCGAACTTCTGTTCCAGGCAGTTCGTGATCAGACATACTCATTGTAATACATTGTTCAAAAGCAGCGTCGGGGATATGGATAAACTGTGACAAATTCAGTCAGAGTAAATACAGTTTAATAAATGAATTAGCTTCATAAATAATGGCTGTAATGACATTTTAGGGAACAATAAGCCTAAGCGTTGTCAGGAAATAGTTGATGTATGAGTTTCATGCCTCAGTGGTTCCTCAAAATGAATAGGCTTGGGAAGATAGCAGGGGCCTGCAACCAGCCTATTTCCTCGAATTATCTACTTGTTGTCAATTTGCACAGTGGAATTACACATGCAAATTGAACTGCCTGCACAAACACCACTTGGAGGTGATAAAAACAAATTAACAAAGGCTATAGAATGAGGATTTATTTCACTGGCTAACCCAGGTCAAGCAATACATGTATTTTACGATTGTGTGTACCCAATTTTGGCGTAATTATATCAGCAAATTATTCTTTGTAATCTTATTATTTTTCTCCTCAACCGTCTTCTTACACAGGTAATTAACTTTTTTTTTCAGACCCTTCCGAAAAAAAAAAAAAGAAAAAAGTCCTTCACTGTATCAGAGTGACACAATCTGATTGAAATGTTCATTTTTAAATTTGCTCAAATGGGGAGGAAGGTCAACAGTTTAGTGGCACTTTTATTGTAGTTGTTTGGTCAAACATGGACAGTTAATGTCAAAAATGTAAAAATATATATATTCATATATAATATCACCCCTAACATCACCCCTCATGTCGGGGAAGAAATTAAGTGTCCCCGGACCTCCACGTTTGCTATTAGATATCTCATTTACTTTGTACACACAGCGCTAATCTGTACTAATGAATTCTGCCACACCAAGCCAAGATGGAGATGACTTAAAATTATTACCACTTCCACAGATATGCCTTTCCTCATTTGAAGCTCAATTTGGCCTGCTCGCGAAAAAACAGTCTGTCACAGCAAGATACTTATAATTAGGGCTTTAAGATGATTAGTTTATCTCTGTGCTCTTACAGTGCTGCCTCTTATCCACCATGGCCAAAACTTAATAAGAGGCTAAGTTTTAACCAGCCAACTCCAAATTACCAAGAAATGACAGAAATAATGAACTGGAGTGCATGCCAGGGAGAAAGAGCAACAGAGAGAAGGAGAGAGGGATGGATGATGGGAAAGCTGGAAGACATTAATTCAAGTGTGAAATAGAACATAAGGTCTAGTAATCAATAAGGAAATGACTCAGACCTGTAATGCCAAAATTGTTTAGTATTAGCAAGACTTTGTGACAGTCATTTACCTTCAGACGCCGTCCTCATGCTCAACTTGTCACACATGTAATTAAAGTCAGGGTAATGCTGAGTGAGTGACACCGGTTAATGGCAGTATATTTTCAGGGGATGAGATAGAGATTTTACATGTTGCAGATGACATTTAATATACCAGAATAAGCCCCATCAGCACAGTTTAATATGAACTGCTGCTCATAAAGCTGCGCTCAGTAAGTCCTTGGCTAGAGGGCGAAGCATGGTCAAGGGGAGAGCAAGGTCTCAGTTGTGTCCTCAAACTTGGTCCAATTAGTCTATAATTTTTCTTTACATATATATATATATGTATTTATACATATGTATGTATAAATACAGATAGATTGATAGATAGATTGTTATAGATTCCTCTGGATTTGTGAAACTATAGCTCCAGTACTATAGCAGCAGTACTGCACCAAACATAAGATAAATATAATAAAATAACAATAAAATACAATAGATTAGTAGAGTTTGAAGCATGTAAGACCTGGACAATGAACAGTAGACATTCACATAAGTGACTTAGTAGTAGATAGATAGGTTAATGTTAGTAGTATTAGTAGAGTCTTCTTCTTCTCCTTTTGGCTTGTCTCTTTCTCAGGGGTTGCAACAACAATTTTCATCTCACCCTGTCCTCTGTATCTTTTACTCTGACTCCAACTACCTCCATGTCCTCCCTCACTGCATCCATCAATCTCTTCTTTGTCTCCTACCTGGCAGCTCCATCTCTAGGATCATTCTTTTACCAATATAATTACTGTACTGTACCTATGAACATGTCCAAACCATGTTAGTCTAACTTCTCTAACATTTTCTCCAAACCTTCCAGTCTGTGTTGTTGTAGTATTAGTAGGGTTTTTGCTACTGTATGTGGTGATGTTGAGTAACTGCAATCAATTATTATTGCTATTTTTACTATTATTATTACGATGTATGTATTTATAAACATATATGTACTTACAAATATATGCATAGTAAATTCAGGAACAACAAGTGCTCCTTGAGCCCTGCCTTTAAAAAATAACTTAAAATCACTACATTTCTCTTCTGGTTTAGAAAAATCTTTCAACTAAGACAATACTGAAATGTTATATTTTTGGAAATATTTTAATTAATTTAAATTAATGTAATATTAACAATACAAAATGATGTACCTTGTACTACCTTGTACTTTGATGGTTATTTTTGTCTATAACAGAACAAGGCATGCATGTAGTTGAAGCCTATAGTTTTTTTTATCTTTTAAAACAGTTAATTTTGTGAATGCAGGGGAAGACATTTACTAGACCCCTTCTAAAGTGTAAATTGACGTTACATGTCTCAGTCTTCGCATGGCAGACAAAATCCAGGGCCATAATTTATGCAGATTGTTGGCTTTGCAATAAGAAGCAGCCGAATGAAAGCCTAATGTGAATAAGTGTGAAAGAGCAATTTAAGGGTAGATGTTCCTGTGCCAGTGCCAGGGGCTACAACAGATTTGCATGCTAATCATTCTGATAATAATGCAATGCCAGGAGCACTCTGAGCAAATTGCGAATCACCGGTCATAGAAGGACGCTTATCTCACCACAAATATAGGTGAACATTTGAATGATTGCTGTTAATTCGGGGACCTGTCAGTTGCCTGACTCACCTCAATTAGAAATGCTCCCCAGCAGCCGTCTCAACTTTTACACCAAAAAAGGTTTAGACGTCTGCATTTACATCTGTTTGAAAATTACTTTAAACTTCAACTTTACGTTACTAAACTAAATGTGTGAAAATATCTTTAAAACAAACGAATAAAAAAACACCACGGTATGAGTTTCGACAATAAGCCAATGGAAGCGTTTATTCTTTAGGAGCCACACTAACCTGTAAGATCGTGTTTGATTGGACACTTTCGCTCGGCGTTTCGTTCTAAGCCAATCCCTGTATTCGTGCTCCATACGTCACCGTGTGTATCCGGAAGTAATGGCAATCGCAGGCAACATCAAAACATGTAATGTTTGAGGAGATTTTTACCTTAGATAATTGTTTTATTGCATAAAATGACTTCACACTTTAGATTCGGAAAGTACAGCGGACTTTTACCGAAAGGATTTAACGAGGAAGAACTTAGTCTCAGTGACGACGGGGAAGACGAGGTGCAGGAGACTGGTATAGATAAGGAAACCAAGGAGAAGTGTGAGAGCTCTGTACAATGTGTCAGTAATGCTCTCAGTGACTCCCCGACATGCAACTTGCCGGGTATATCTCAGGAAAACTGGCAGGTATGCGGTGGATTTATTATAGTCACAGCTGACATCTGTTTTTTTAAATATTTTCCTTACGATATGTTTTTGCACACGTACTGTAAAATAACGTGGGGCTGTCAACTTGCTTCACTCTAACGAATTATTTTTTTGTGTTAAAGAAATTCCAGGAGCTAAGGAAGAAGAAGGAGGATTGGGAGGCAGTTAAAGTTCACAGAAAGAGAAAAAGGAAACCACACAATCACGGTCTCTGATATAAAATATATACATTTTTTCTTTACAGTTACATTTAGATGCATTGTGGGTTTTTGCCATTGTAGGATTTTAGGATTGTTATTGTGTTTAAATGCAAATTTTGTATATTTTAATGCATAATATATGTTCAAACCATAAACCTGCAGAAATAAAAGCATAAGTGTATTTTTTGGGGTTGAAACTTTGCTAATTTTCCAATAAACTGAATGAATCTGTTGTTGTTTACCCTTCTGTTTTTTCCATAGCTGATCTGATCTACTCATGTCTGACAACAGCTGTAAACTGTTAAACATTTTCTATTTTAAGGTGAACTAAATTTACAATACAATATATACAATATTGGATAGCGTGATTCAGTTAAATCACCTAACAGATTTATTTGAACCTGTGACACCATATTGATCTTGTGTTTCTTAAGCTTGAAGAAAACCTTAAGGAAAGTGTCTTGATAACTAGCACATCATTACAGAGTGATGTATTTGAGTTGATTTTCATACTATTATTTATACTATACAGTTATTTACTACAATACTATTATACTATTTATACTAAAACTTTCATTTTCTTCCTTTCACAATGTAGCTGGAGCCAAATGTTTGGAAACTGCAGAGACAAGGTACCAACACACGACCATGTCCTGATCTGTGAGTTAGGGTAGATAAATAAAGCAGGTTTATGTTAACAAATGCTAAGAGGGAAGAGAAAAGATATCATGGTCTAGCTTAGAGATGTATAATATATAGATTCATTATTCCCTTGGAAGTATTCTTCAGGAAAATAGATTGATAATATGGGAACAAAAATAATAATAATAAAAAAATCCTGTACATAACATAAAATCTTTAATAGTTATAAAAGCAGATTTTCACAAATGCAAACTATACTCTAAATATAGACTGCCAATGTTGGTGCTCTCTTAAAATATTTGCCCAAGTCATTTTTTAAGTAATAAAAAACTAAACCATTCACCAAAATTAATCAGAATGATATTTACTATCATTCTGTACTATTAAACTGATATATACTATTAAAACTGATAATTTACTATCAGTTTTAATCAAGACAGTTTCCTGTTTTTATGCAAAAAAAGCTCAGTTAATTTTGCCTTTGTGACATATGCAATTGTCTTAAAGGGGTGGATATAGAATACATTATTAAGTCTGTTTACAGCTGCTGATTAATTAAACATTATTATCAAATATTGTCTGATAAATTCAGCTTAAAGAATCAGTCTCCAAGCCCATGCTCTATGACATATGTTGCAGTAATAATCTGATCTGATCAATTATATGTTGTCCGTATCTCTGTTGATTTATTATAAAAGTGTAACTGGTCTTGTCACAGTGCTTCTGTGCATGTGCTGGGATTTAACACTCATTTATTTTGTCAACAGTGTGGGTCAGGAAGAACGGGAGAAGCACTGGAATGGGCTGCAGCAGTATTTTGGTGTGAATGATCGATTTGATCCCCCTGCTTGTTCCGTCCCCCCTCCAAAGGTAACAAAGACCCCTGCCCACCAGTTTATCTGCAGCGATTTAACACCGTGTCCTTGGTGGCGGATCTTAACCACTGACTATATATGTCTGTATATTTGTGTCTCACTGTTTGCTCTTGTTGTTGTATGTCATACGACATATGGATTAAGGGGATCCTTGTGGTTGCTCAGTCTGACAGTCGAGAAGAAGAATAGGGATTAGGTTTTGGCTACACTTTATATATATGATTAGGACAATTCTGTCTTCCTGTAGAATTGAGATTAGGGTGAGATTTTGTTCTTTTATCTGCATTAAGTGAAACTTAACATAATGACTCTCCAACATTAGCAACATGCAAAAGTGATTGCAATAATAGGTTTGTTTTTTTTTAAAGTGCATGTTCTATAATTTAGTAGTTATATATCAAAAACCAAAAGCAGTACTAGTGTTATGCAAAGCCATATAAATTGTACTGTGAGGCCAAATAATATTTTGATGAACTTAATTGCTGACACTACAAAAGACAGTCTTCTCTTTTCAAATTAAAATCCCCTAATATTGATTATTTTGGAGTATTTTGGGGCTTCATTTATCAAAAAGTGGCATAAAATTGAGTTTTCACTTATTTTTCGTAGCTTCCTTTTGCTGGAAAAGAAACTCTGAAAGGATAAAAGAGACGATTAACACACAGCATATAAGAGAACTTGTCACATCAGTATAATGATGGCCTCCTTCATCCCTCAAATGCAGTTTCTTGTAATTAATATGACATTATTTCTGTGCCCTACATAGCCATTTGAGGAAAACGCATTATAGCAGACAGATGTAATTAACTGATCTGCTAACAGTGTTTCCTTACTGACGCGAACAGACGTTTGGTGATTTAAAGGATGATGACCTGTCATTTTGAGATTCTGTTAATGAGATACAATGAGTGATAATGGTACTTATTATTCTAATTCCGAGGATAAAGATAAATTATATTCATTCAGATCAAGACGTGGAGAAACATTTTGTTTTTGCTAAATTACTTTTAAAGCCTGGTGGTTTTTGTTCCTGTGCGCTTGCTGTCAAGTTCAGGTCTTCAAACAATTCACGAGAGGAGACACATGAATAATTACAGCCTCTTACCAGTGTTTTTTTTTTTTTAGTGTGATGAAGTTTTGGGGGGCTAAGGAAATCTGGTGCGTTGCTTCCTCTGGAGCTTCACTTCCCCCTGGATACTGATTTCCAGGCTCAGAACTGCCTCGCCGTCAGTATCCGGGGGCTTCTCCTCGCACCCATCTGCTTAGGCCTGTAATGGAAATGTGTAATTAAAGAGTCACATTTATGTTTGGTAATCTCCTGTAGCATTTCTAAGATTTGCCCACTAATATCCAATCAAAAAGGTTTTCATTTGTGAAGGAAAATCTACATATTTGTAGTAATAGCAATCACATTAAAAATAAGGCCCTGGGGACTTTTGAAGTTACTCTTTGATTTTTTTTCCCTCTCTCTCTCTCCCTCTCTACCACATTTAAAAAAAGAAGTCTTGATTTTTTTTCTACCCCCCTCTTCTGCAGTCCGGCCTAGAAAAGAGCATAGAGAGGGCCATCGCTGAAGGGGACATTGCAAAAGCAGAGGAGATGAGCGACAGACTCGCCACTCGAGAGGTACGTGGTACTGATACGAGATCTTTGGGGCGCTCCCGCTGTGACAAATCAGACTAATGGATCCATAGCCGTTTCCGCTGCAAAGGCATGGAAGAACAAAAAACACACGCAGACACCCACCATTCAGTCCTGCAGCCTTTTACCATTGAGTTAATGGAAAGCCCTCCCCTTAGTTTTGAAGTGCTGCAGTGTCTAAAGGACTTTTGGCTCTGCTTTTTAATGAAGGCTACATTGCTTTCAAGCCAACTGTTAAATCATTCTCCAGGTAAGAGTTTCATACCTTTGAAGTGTACATGTCCTTAAATGCAGTGCCTGAAGTTTTGTAACTAACCACCTTGGCACTGGTTTGAAGCTAATTTAGCATAAAATGTAGCCCACACACATATAATTGTGGAAAAAGACGTACAAGAACCGGTACCTCTCTCTACTGGGAGGATTACTGTCCATTGAGCATCGAAGTTAAACTTCTTTGTCTCTTGTCTCATGTTTTTTTTGCATTTCATAAACTTTTAGATCAATAACAGCTTAGCAGAAACATGCCTTAGGTTTATTTGTTTACCTTGTTTACCTTCATATTCGTACAGACGATGGTTTACAGAGGTAAATGTAGAGTTCTAAAAATGTTGAGCTTTCTCTTACACAAGCTATGCCCCATATATCTATTAGGCATAGCTTGTTCGGGGTAAAAATATTCATCTTTTATTTACTAAGTCAGAAGAGGTCCATTTTTTTATTGTAGTCTATTAAAACACACTTTCTAACAAAGGCATGGGCAAACTGAGGCACACGGGCCAGATGCAGTCCTTTATTTATATACGTATATATGTAAAAAGGTCTCTGTATAAAACAAAAAGTTGAAACATTGCCTTCCAGAGTTTTTAATGTTGCCAGCAGTGGTGGCTTAGTGGTTAAGGAAGCAAACTTGGGTCTATAAGGCTTCAGGTTCGACTCCTCCAGCGTCATTGAGACTCCCTGTGACCCAGCAAAGAATAAGAGAATGAAGATGAATAAATGGAAATGTGGTTACAACATACAATACTAGTAAATGACTGCTTTATGTTAGCGTTCAAAAATGGTGTGCTATATGACAATTACATTTGTAGAAAAGACTGACATGAATTGTGATAATAATGCATAATACATTTTGGGATGTCTATGAGGACATTCTGCATTCTGTCGTTTGACTGTCAGATGTGTCCCATTCTGTCTAAAAAGGTGTGACCAAATCAACTCTTCACACCTTTGTCCAGTTGTTAAGGGAGTGGTCTAAATTCCTCAGTTGGGGAATGAAACATTTTTCAACTCCATGTAGAAGTCCAGGTGCTGACAACGAAACCCTTTTTGGATTATATTTTAGGATATGGACAGAGTGAACAGAAAAAAACTGCAAAGTATAAGTTAATTACATTTTCATGTTTTTGTTACATTTTGTTTTTTGTCCAAATTTCGACCAATAAGACAGTCTGAACAAAGAGCATGTGGCTCAGCATTTAATCTCCACAGGGTAAAATAAAATGACGCAGCTTTTCACTGATTCAAAACAGACACTGTAACAGCCCGTGGTTGAGGTGAATAATTCTGCGTAATTCTATTGTTTATTTTTTAAGAGAAATTCCTGCATTCCTGCAACACAAACACAGGTCTGGGTTAGCATTAGATTCGTCATTAGTTTCCATTGGTTTTGCTAACTACATGTGTAATAGACTTGACTGTGCAGCTTTGCAGCATCTTTGTGAGCAGCATGGTCAGATAAGGAGGAGTTAAATTAGTTAAACTCACGTGAGTGGCACCTGAGAAAGCCTCTTAGAGCGCTGCTGGATTTGTCTTTAGTCTGGGCCCAGGTTCTCCCCCTCTGGCTCCAGCCTAGAGCGTTGCCAGAACAGTGATGGGATGTGACAGCTTTCTGGCAGCCGTGAGTCATTGTTTAGCAGTGATAACTTTATTTCACAATGGAGGCGAAGTGACTTTAGAAAACACCTCTGAAAACACAGTGAAATTTGAATAGAGAGCTTGTGATGTTCTATTGAATCATCTGGTTGAGACAGATTGGTTAAACGTCCTCCGTACTGCAATGTATTTGTACCTGGGAGCATGTCAGGTCACGATGTTTTGACAGGACCAATAATCTCAGCTGTAGCCAGAATCAATTTCAGGGTTATAAGTGAGAGGCTCATTTCACACAGAATGGCTTAGGTGTTTAATTTGTTTATGGTCACGACACTGAGACATCACTGTGCCAGGCTTTTCACTGGAAGAATAGAAACAGGTTACACGTGCAAAAAAGAAAACGCAAAAGCATTTTGACAACTGTGAAAAACTAAAGAGGCTTGTTTGTCCCTCTGGGCTTTGTTTTGTTAGGAAAATGCCACCGTATGTCGGATGACGGCGTTTAAAGATATTCTCATTCTCAATCTGAAGCTTTCCCACTTATCTCCTTCGAGCAAAGGAAAACAGAGGGAAGATAGGCCGCTCGCAGTCACAGTCCTCTTTATGCAACACCAATGTTTGTCACTGCTCTTTGGAGTTGCATTAAATCAATTAATGATTTTAATTTGCTCCACTTTCTTTACTTAATCTTCACATGAAAACACATTTCTTCGACGCTGTTCTCTTAAAGGCCCGTCATCATTTTTAAAGATGTGAGAGCTTTCATCTGTCAACGTTGTCGCTTTGATTTTACAGGTTGAGGTTTTTTAATATGTAAAAAAAAAAAAAAACTTATTAGACTTTGGTAATGACTCCAAAAGCCTTAAGCCTTTGTTGCAGATGAATACATGAAGACAATGTTTAATCTTACCTACAAACACGTCTTTCATTTATTCAAAGAACACTTGCGTTGCGTTGTTGAGAACATCATGTTATTTTTTTTCAACACTGGGCAGACCGATCTCTGCAATGTTGTTCCTTTTGAAGGCAAGTATAGGGTTTTCCATCATTTCTGAAACGGGTTTGATCCTCGAATACACCTTCTTCATTGTTGTTACATGCCAAGTCATAGAAGTCATGTTCAGAAAATTTACCTTTTTAACAACCCATTCCAAACAAATTTGACACCAAATGTTTAATTAAGTTTTACATTTATTACTGGATTTGATTAGATTAGATTTGAATGCTGTCGAAAGATAAAATACACAGTACTGTTAACATAGTGTTCTAATGAACCAGCCTGAAAATGTGGTCCAAGCTGAATGGCTTTGTAATACGGCCCGCCAAAGCATTAGACTGCTAATTTTAGGCCAAACTGCTAGCATTAGCAGACTAATGCTAGTAATTTGGCCATGCTAATATAAGACTCACCCCTTCAAAACAACACTTGATGATTGTACATTATGTATGTAGTGTAATTTATCTATAGCACAACGTTGTTTGTGGAGGTGGTTAGCGCTACAAAGCCTGACTATATAAGAATATTAGTTTTGGAAAATGTGTGTATAGAGCTTTGCTGCTCGCCGTGGGTTGCGACAGAAAGGGGAACAAGTTGTATCTGGTGTCCAGTTCAAAATATAAACTTACGATATTTTTATGAAAACATTCTCAGCATTAATCACGAATGGTTCACATCTACACATGGTCGTAAAGCCGCTCTTTAAAGATATATATTTACTGTAGTAGTTGTAGTGGCAAAGTGGTTAAGGGATTGGACTTAGGTCTGCAAGGCTGTCCCTGAAATACCATGAACTGAAGGTTCTCATTGCCCTACGTTTACTTATTTTTTAGTTAAACATATTTCTCAACATGTTTGACCAAATTCTAATCTATAGATCATTTACGCAATCACTTAATTTGCAATAATTAACCACAAACATTTTTGTTTTCTCCACTCATGACATGCTGTAGTGATTTAAACATGTGGTCTTTTCCAATATCACTCATTGTGTTCACACTGGTACTTCAATAGGAGCAGCTGCTCAAAAGACGGAATAAAAAGCCCCGCTGTCCTTGAAATCTACCCTTTGGAAAGCCCGGCTTAAATGCTGTGAAACAAAGGTGGTGCAGCACTTTGTTGGAGGAGACATGGTGGCTTAGTTCAAACAAAGAGCTGAACTAAGAGCGTTTCATGATATTTATGTTCTTCTACACCCTTTTCCCTCTCAGCAGCATCCCTTCCATGCCCTGTGTTTGTAATCAAAAAATTTCAGGAGCAGCTCTGGTGGAAATCTGATGATATCAGATTATGACTTTCTCCACCCATCACAGGAGAAGTCCTACTCTCTCTCTCTCTTTCTCTCCTGGTACTGTATTTACCCCAGGCTAATTCACTGAGTTTAGGGGAAACTCTTTGCTTTGTTAATTTTTCCCTCATCTTCAGCAATTCATCGTTGATTTAACTTTTATTGTATCTCTGCGTGACTGGCATTAAATTCCTGCTCCTTACTTTTATGTTGGATTTTGAAATGGATACTAAGCTTTTATCAAATGCCTGGGAATCTCATTTGGGATTATTGTAGTTCATTAATTACTTGATAGACAAAGCATAGTTCTGAATGTAGATTTGTGTGATGTTTAATTAATTAGCGTGTTTTGCCATTTAATTGAAGCCATTTTTTTTAATTAATGCCCACAGCCAAACACATATATAATTTGTTTGTAATTAGGCCTTAATTGGTGGTAGTGGCGGCTTAGCAGCATCACTCTCTCTTTTTTCCATAACTGCCATTTTTATAACCAGTCACTCATTAATTAAACTGCTTTTACCCCCCACCCCATAATAAGCTTACAAAACGGTCGATGCTGTGTTATGTATTGTGAGTGTCAGTTCAAAGCTCTTAAATAGACCTTGTCGGAGAAGAAGAGATAACAGAGAGCACAAAAAACAATGAACTTTCTGAGAGTTCTACTCCTAAAGATGATGTTTTCTTTGCCACATTACTAAAAAAACCCATACAAACACACTGTAGAAAGACTTTTTATGTTGGTGCCTTAGTATTGTTTGTCAACCTTCAACAAACTCCAATATTTCGGTAATCTAACACTCCAAAATCCCATTTGGAAAACTGCCTTTTACCGCATTACATTTATTTAGTGTGGAACATATGTATATCCTTTATTGTATTTGTGTCAAAATTGAGGCCTGGGGCCCACATGTGGCCCGCAAAGTCATTTTGTATTGCCCACAGAAAACTAAATTAAAAGTTGTTTTAATACACGGTAGTAAACTATATTTAATATCTCAACAAATAATCATCAGTTACATGCATTAACATTATAGTTATGGGGTTGGGATGGTGCCATGATCAGACTACAACAGTGGCAACCTGGCAGCTGGTGGATTCAAACCTGAAGCCTTGCAGAACCAAGTCCGCCTCCTTAACCACTAGACCACCACTGATGACTAACACCACTTAAATATTTTAAAACTGAAAATAAGACCCACAATGAATAAAATTTGTTTTAAATAACCATGAGTTGCGCAAGTTATCCGCAAAATGATAGAAAAGTCTCCTTAAGATGAGGTATAATTTTTTTTTTTTTTTAAAATAAAACCCGTGGTAGGAGACAGTTGTTCTTGTCATTGTCTAAAGACGGGATATAATATGTTGCAAAATACAACTTAAAATATAAGATACAATACATACCATGCAAAATACACTAGAGGCCTTGATATTTAATGCTAGATAAAACTGATACCAGGAAATAGAACATTTCATGTGACCTGGGCAAGACCCTGACCCCGTTTCGCTGAGATAAAATTCTGAGCAATTTGTAATTACATCATCTCATCACCTCCCTCTCAAATAGGCAGACTGCAAGAAAAGTCTTCTCAATTTTCTCCTTAATGTGATACGCTTATTATACACTGACTTTTTAACCTATTGGTCTCTCCCTGCGTCGAAATCACCTCCTCACTTGTCAAAAAGTACGGCGAAATAAAAAGCGTGCGGGTTAATCTGATATCTATTCCTTTCTTATAGAGCCCTTCTTCCCAGAGTTCACTAAGGCCACATTATTTAGGCATTAAGGTTGCGTGATAAGAGAATTAGGCCGGTTATTAATCGTTTACACGTCAAATGCAGCAGAGCAGCTCGGGGAGGTGATTTAGCCAGGCAGAGCCATATAGGCCTTGTTAATCCACCTCTCACACGTTTTAATTGGAAGAGGCTTCATGGATTGGAAATTTATGAATGGCTTTAAGGCTATTTCTTCCTCCAAGCCATCATTTATTTCCTAGTGTTAATAGGAGCGTTGACAATTTATCCACAAAGAAAATCATTTCCTTCAGTCAGCTACTGTCTTTGTCTGCCTGCTTTGTAATTGCCACAGTCTGGACGTCTAAATACACCTCCAAAATGACAAACACAACACAAGAAAAAAAAAAAAGAATTGTTTTAAAACTCTTACGGAGACGTGTCGGAATTATCTTGTCTATGTCCCGCACTACAGCAGCGGTGGGGCGGGTTTTGTACCAGGCTGTCATTTTTGGGCCGTCTTCTTGAATCTCCATGACGACCCAAACATGAATGAACAGAAAACTGTGTTATTGACTTAACCCTGGTCTTGGCCTTAAGCTGCTGCTGCTGCTGCTGCTGCTGCTGTGCCAACATTGTTCACCATGACTGTTTTTCTGTCTTACAATCTTTCAAAGGTCAGAGCATTAATCCTGTGAATAAACTGAGCTTTTAAACACAGCTCTGACTAGAACGCACAGCAGAGAGAGTGACAAAGACAAGCAGGTTTCTTTACTAGTTCATTTTGGAAAATAACAGTTTTATATAGAATAATTGCTTAAATTGTCTGCAATGAAAGGCATTCTTCTGGGTATTTCTTGATGTAACTGTTGCTAATAATATTTGTATTTTATTTATTTAGCTTCAATTTATTTACTTGTTTCATCATCCTTATATTCTATCTGATTTTATTTTAAATCCAGCCCTGACAAGGTAAAATAAATTTTGGCACAAGAAGAAAGTTTCTGATTATTAATTGGATACAAAAAATAAAACACCATTCAAGGTACAAACTATTTAGTACATTCCATTTAGCAAAGATAAGGGCAAACTATGGCCCGTGAACCATATTATTAATATATATTATCATTATTATTATGCCTATTACCAGCAATACCTGTATATCGGCAAAAGATAAATGGAAGAAGCAAAAAACATTTTAGAATGTAGGCCTTTCTCCTTTCTAGTCTTTCTAGTCTTCCTAGTCTAAGGAAGCTCTGAGCATAGCACCATAACTTCCAGTGGACTCACCACCAACTCACCATATGGTGGAGTGTGATTTGGGTGGCTGTTGTGGAGACTGCCGCCCCTGAGACCGGTTTCCTAAAAACGCTACATCTTTATGCTCCAAGGACCCATTGTGGTTAGCAAAAGGTTTGCAAATGTCGTATCTTGTATCTTGTATTTTGGCCACATTTTGGTTGCAGAAGCGTGTAATTAGCGCGTTTGCATTACTGCCCCCTACTGGGTGTACGTTACACTAGTGAATATGTCTGGAGTTATCTCAATAACTCAACAACAAAAGATTAAATAAATAAAAGACTTTCATTCACTGCAGCTTCAGATAAATTGACAGCATGATACATGTTAAGAACAATCTCTCCATATACAGTAGAGTAGGTGCTGTTTGTGAGGGAAGGTAGAAGGTTTCCTCGTCTCCTGCTTTTTATTCCAGTTTACTACTTATTTTTCCACCGGCCTCTGATGTAAAAGGATTTGGCAGCGTGATGCGCACAAGAGGGAGGAAGGAAGGGGGACAAAATCCAGAAAAGTGGATCAAAAAAGTAAATGAAAAATAATGTCACATTACTGAAAATATGAGAGGCTAATTTGTATCGACTTTTTGCTAATTTTGTTCTCGCCACAGAAAGAGGAGCCGTCACCTGCTCAGCGCCACAGCGCTGACAGTGGCAGTGATCCATGAAATAAGCTGCCGCTGGCTTTGTTCAGATAAGAATGAACAAATCTGCACAATGTACTGCTCTCGGAATCTCATTTTCATACTTGCATGCAGGCTAAAGGAAATAAGCTGTTTGCAGGCTTGATTAATCAGAACATTTGTAGCTTTTTTGTCTCTTTGATCTGCTCTGTCTCCGTGGTAACTTTGCTTGACATTAACGTTCAGCTCCGTCAAAACACCCAGGGTCGGTTAATAGAATCATTCAGATCGAGGGGTAAAACACGTATTAATTATAAATATGTCACATTTTGGCAGTTGTTTCACTAAGGAGGTTTCTACAGTGCATGTAAAATATAAATGTTATTTTCACTCTTTTGGACATCGCTTTTCAACTAAACTGTATTGTGTGGCGACACCGTAGAAAATAAGAATTTCACCAGAGGCTTTTTGCTCTTTGAGGTATTACTTTATACAACATCAAGGGCATTATATATTTGTAAAAGCTAGCTTTTTCGTGTTTAAGTTTGTTTGTTTGTCTGTGAATTCTTGTGTTGTTCTGAGCTTAGCTGTTGTTAGCTTTTCCCAACATTCGGTCATTGACTTTCCAACTAACACATGCCATTCACGTGGTTAGAATTTGTCTCGATGTGAGTTGAAGATTTTCAAAAATCGTGTGTTACTGTTTGACGTATTCTATCGTGACACTATTAAACTAATTTAGATTGACACAGTATAAAATCGCAAGCATCCGAATTATACGTATTGTTATGATGTTGGTTTCAATGTAAACATTAAATACAGTTTGTTATGCTAAATATTGCTAAACAAGCCCTATAACGGCATGAGACATTGGAATAAGAGACAAACTCTCTTAAAGAGAAGAAGATGTGATTTGTCACGTAGAAGATTGTTAGTCTTAGTATGACGCGTATAAGCCTGAGACTAACAAACTAACCTACATTGACCCGCTAGAGCGTACCTGGGCAAACTAGGGCCTGGGGGCCGGATGTGGCCCGTTGGGCCGTCAAAGATTTTGATATTTTACTATTAATTTTTAACACCCTTACCCTCCTGCCTTTACCTGCAATGCCCACTTTTTCCCAGTAGTGCAGGGGAGGATAAAGGCATTTTGGTATGTCAACCTATATTCACGACTTTTACATATTATTTATCTTTGTTCACACAAATGCTGAAACTATCAGCTCTTGTCCCATGTCCACGTGTCAAATTTTAGGATCTATTGTGGCACACCAGCTCACCCCTGTGCTAGAGGATCTCTTACATCCGGCTACTTTATTACTATGACAGCGCCGCTAAAAACATTTACGCCAGGCTAGCAATTGGAATCTGGTGATTAAAGTATTTCTTATGCTAAATATTGCTTAACAAGCCCTAGCAACATGAAAAAAAAATTTAATAATAAATGGGGCACTGTATTTCTTTGTTAATCATCTAATAATCTATGAATGACAAGTCTGGTATCTTTTTCTTCAGTTCAGGCTGAAGGAGTTTTATCGCTTGAAAATTCGCAACAACTGCAAAAAGAGACAAACTCTCTTAAAGAGGAGAAGACGTGATTTGAAGAATTCCAAACCTCTTGCGTTGCAGACAAGTGGAAGACTGTCATAGTATGTACGCTGCGGGTTATGCAGACCCTTTCACAAATCTCCCAGTGACTGTATAGATGAATGCCTCCAGGGCCCTGCCTCAGCCCAGTAGTCACAGCCAGCCGCGGCCCTTATCTTAAATCCGAGCAAAGTACCATTAATCTTTCTGAAAGACCTTTATGGCTTTTAATGTATCCCAAATTAGAACATTTTACACCCTTGGTTCCTGAAATATGGTGATAAAAAGCCTTTAGAGTTTAATTTTTCTTGCCTGCCTGCTCTGACCTGCTTAATCCCAGCATGCATTAGGAGATATTTTAGTTTCAGTCTTTCTAATAAAGTTTATCCCACTTAATTATAATTGAAACATTTTCTCCAGCAGGTCTTTTTTTTTTCAAGTGGCACAGTGGTGGCACATTTCCTCATTACCTTTAAGACTCCCTCTCCTCTCTGTTTGTACTCTGAATTATTAGAGAGAATTACCCAAAGGTTCGGTGAAATTGTTCCAAGTTGTTTATCAAAGTTTGCCTTTGCTTCAATAATAAAGCTATCTCAGGAGTAAGAAGGGGCAGGATTTTTTCCTTTTGTTTCCCCGTGCTTCTGTGCGACTGGGGTTATTGGGATTATTCTGCTTCACAATGCACACACACACACAGCGTATGCACGCAGACGTCTTCCCTGGGATTTGAATGTTTGCCTCTTGCAGTCACGGTCATTCTCTTCTCTTCTGATTTCAAGGACTGCCTGTAGCACACCCCCAACACTTTGACACTGATGACGACGAGGAAGAATGTTTTGGAGTCGCAGGGAAAATTAGCAAAACGCTGAATATTGTTTCTCACTGTTTATTCATTCTCTGCTTCTTTATTTGCGCATTAAGCCAGAAACAGAAAATAATGCAAGACAATGAGGCAGAGGTAGAAGCATAAAAACACGACTAAGTGCACCCCGTACCGCCTTAAACAAAATAATAAAAGAACTGCAGGGAATAAACAACCTATAAAAAACCCTTTAGACCAAAAATGATTATTTTATTTACATCAATGCTAACTGCTAATATATGTATATATATATATGTATATATATATATATATATACATATATGTGTGTGTATATATGTATATATATATGGATATGTATATATATATATATATATATTCACAAAAACAAATGGAGCATAATAGCTAAATAATCAACAATAAAGGAACCTCAAAAAAACTACTCCACTTTATGTATTGTATACGCTCTATATCTTAAGTTTGTTGTCTATATACCTTTACATTGGTATATATATATATATATATATAAATATATATATACACATGCAATTTGGTATACTTTTATATATTGTTACTGCATATATATGTATATGTATAGTCATATATTTATATATGTATATATACATATAACACACAATATTCTACACAGTTTGTATAGAATATGTTTTATGAATATTTGTATAATGTATGTATTATTGCAACTTGTATATTACTTTGGATATGTGCTCAAAATATATATACATACATATATTTAGAGATATATATTTTCGTACTTGGCCATTAAACTCATACAGCTTTCCCACAACCAGTTGGCTTTTATTCTAATCCATCATTCATCTTCATCTTATTGCCAGGGTATTAGTCTCCACAACTGCCACCCAAATCACACTGCTCCATACTGTGAGCCTTCCTGTGGGTGGTGAGCCCACTGGAAGTGGGTTGAGATGGTGCTATGATCAGAGCTCCTCAGTTGCAAACTGGCAGCTTGTGGATTAGAACCTGAATCCTTGCAGACCCAAGTCCGCTTCCTTAACTACTAGGCCACAACTATATTGATATATATAAGTTACTAATGTCTGATTTTATTTAAATGCAACAATGTGTGTGTGCTTTAATTGTTTTGAGTGTGCCGTCTTATGGAGCAGCCAACCTGACACATCAGTCCAGAGACGTCAGCTTTAAGACTCTTTCCACTCCCTGATTGGCCTCTAACTCCGTCTGTTATTGCGTCTTTATAGCTGGCTGTGAAAATCGCTGGAGCTGCCGATTGCCGTGACTTTGTACAACGTAAACAGGAGGAAGAAGCAAAGAGGACGGCGCAGAAAAGGAAGAAAATAGCCTGGGGGTACGGACGTTTTCTATGGATTCTATCTATACTGTATATACATTTACAGGCAAATTTACAGGCAAATTAAAAGTTTGAAGACAGTATGAATGAGTGATCAAAGTGGAAAAATAGAACTGCCCAGATTAGAGTTATTAAGCATGAGTTTGAGTACCAAGGGTCAACCAACCAAGGAGTGAACAGTTCACAAAAGACAGAAAATGTGTCTGGTAATCTGTGATGGAAGAGTAATAACCAGGACAGTAGTGAAACCAGCTATGATTCATGCAGACGGAAGTAATGGAAGGCAGTAAAGGAGGCAGAATCTCCTGTTATTTATTTCAATGTATAGTCATTTAATTCATAATCCTTTCTAAACAAAATGTATTCATAAAATGATAAACTTAAATAAGGTGTTATTGAAATACAATATGAGTTGATTTTTTTTTTTCTCTTCGCTGCAGGTTTGAGGCTAAGAAACGGTGGGAAAGCAAGAGCAACATGGGTTTCATGTGAAAGACGTGGCAGAAGAAGTGGGGACTGATAGATTGCAATGTGTTTTTTCTTTCTTTTCTTTTTAATAAAATGCTGTTTATGTGGATTAATCGTGTTTCCTTTTATATTCTCTTTGTGTTTCAAAGTCTTTACACCAGCGAGGTCTGAGGGGACGAAGTCATCCTGTTGACTTGAGTGAAAAATGATGCAGCAAGCAAGAGATAGAGAAAGAGAGAGAGAGAAAATTATGGAAGATTCAAATTAATTCCTAAGGCTGTGGTTTGTGTCGGCATTGTGTTTTTTTTTCATCCCACTGATTTGAGCGCTCTGGTCCTTTTTTTTCCCCCCTTCCCCTTCAAATTAAATCTGGTGTACATTACTGGATGATGCGTTTATTTATTGCTGTAAAGTGGGTTAATCATGAAGGCGCTCTTTTCTTCTGCTTAGGAAGAGAAAAGGAAGATTACAGTCCTAATGCAATGTACAGGATAATGTGCGATAGGATTTGGGAGAAGAAAATGAAATTTGGCGGCTGTAAACTGCTGTGAGCGGTGGTAAACTTGAAGTTGGGTGAACAGTGTGGGGAGTGCTGCGCAGCCTTTGTCTTGTCCCTCGCCGACGCTGGGAGACACGCCATTGTTCTTCTGTTAGAACAAGAGACGGGCGCTGTCTTCTTAAAGCCGTCACTGATGTTTAGCTCTCCTCAGCATCTGTAAACTCGTCTGAGTCGTTGTTCTCCGCTCTGCTACTTTGATGTTTTACAATCAGCAGCATTAGTCTCCCTCGTTCCCCGTCAGTGCCGAAATGTCAATTCAGATTCAACTAAGACTTAATTGCAAATGTACAAAAGGCACAAAATGACAATGACTTCCTTTTTATATAGAATCCTACCCTGTATCATTTTCAGTCATAGCAATGATGGACATTTCTTCAAGGAAACAAGAATAAAAATGTAATTTACCTATGGTGTTTGCTCTGTTTGGGCATCACTACAGTGGAATGGAGCTGTGTTTAATGACACTGCTATGTCAACAACAAAAATTGCAAAATAAGCATTAAAATTTGACTTTGAGCTAAAATCGATGATGTTTAACATTTTTTATATATTTAGACAATGGCACCTTCCTCACCCACGACTTTCCAATGGGCTCACCACCCACAAAAAAGGCTCACAGTGTGGAGCAGTGTGATTTGGGTGGTGCCGGCTGCCCCTGCGACCAGCTGAGTGATAAGAGGATGAATGAATGAATATATTAAGACAACAGAAAGTGATGTTAGCACATTCTACTTCAGCTATTCCCGTGTAATGTCCAGTGAAGACTACTGTGGGTGGTCATGTGTAAAATGAAGTATTGTAACTAATGTGGTGTTTTATGGAGGTGAATTCTGGAGTTTTATGTATTTTTCTTTGTTCATAATGTATTGTTGTGATGTCTGGTAAACATTGTATTGTTCTTTTTCTTTTCGTTTCGGCTTGTCCCATTTTCAGGGGTTGGACCAGCAAATCATTGTTTTCCATCTCCCCCTGTCCTTTGTATCTTCTGCTCTAATGCCAACTACCTCCATGTCCTCCCTCACTGCATCCATCAATCTCTTCTTTGTCTCCTGCCTGGTAGCTCCATCTCTAGGATCATTTTTCTACCAATGTATCCACTGTCCCTCCTCTCAACATGTCCAAACCATTTCAATTTGGTTTCTCTAGCTTTTTCTCCAAATCGTCCTGTCTGTGTTGTCCATTAATCACCTCCTTCCTGATTCTGTCCATCCTTGTCTCTCCTAAAGAGAATCTTTCAGCATCCTTAACTCCTCCACCTCCAGCTCTGTCTCCTGTCCTCTACCTATTCCCAGTGTCTCCAATCCATCCGCCATGGCTGGTCTCACAACTGTCCTGTAAACATTTTTCTTCACCTTAGCTGACAGCTTACTTTGCTAATGTTTTTTTGCTTAAGTTATATAATACAATGTATTTTTTTTTCAGTCCATCATCATCTTAAATTGTCAATATTTACGTGTAAATTATAAATCCATATGTTTGACGAATTTACAAGTCATTTTCACTGCCCGGTCACTGTCAGTGAACAAAGCCAGCACTGATCCAGGAACAGCGTAGGACTGTATCAATTTCATCTCACATAAAAATTAATCTCTTTGAACACAGGCTAATGCCTTGAGCGGAGATGATTCTCCTTTTAAAGTGGAAAATCCTCTTCCCTCACTCGTCTTGTCGAGGAGCTGTTTTCAATAGTCTACCACTGGGGGCCAATCTTAGCCCCTGACCTGGGCTGATTTGTTGTGAAACGCTAAGGCAAATTCCTTGGGCACATGTCGAACCACTTCTAGGAAGTGTTTGTTGTGCCGAGCCGGGGAAGGGAGGAAGAGAAAAAACAACAACAGCAATCCCATTAAGTGGTTAGAAAGCTGCTTTCGTATGAAAGGGAACATGTGTTGCCGGTAACAAGACATCGGTACTATCACGTTCTGCTATCACCCACTAGAAGAGGATTAACTTTAGGGAAAGATCTGTAAGATGCACCGGATAAAGGGGAGGATGTAAAATAAAAATAAACAACACCAAAAAAACAACATCTTTGACCTTAATGTTAAGCGTAGCTAAGAGAAATATGACTTTGTTTCCAGGTGAGTTAAAGTTCAGAGAATGGTAAAGGTGGGCAAACTATGGCCGGAGGGCGATGCAGCCTGTCTGTCTCTTTGATCCGGCCTGGCAAAATTGTCTAAATTATATTAACTCATTTTTCTTCTCTGCATCTGTATATCCTACTCTACTTCAGGCAACCATAGTCCGATTTCAAAAAGTACCCTGTAGGTTAACAGCACTGTTGGTGGTCATTATTAACCTGTGTTTTGTTGTCTCTCTTCTTTTTAGGCCAAATATCATCTCTGACGCAATCCTCACCATTTATCCAGGCTAGGAATCGGCACTAAAAAACACTGCCTTGCGGTCCCTAGTGGCCAGTTTTATAGCTAGCATTTAGATTCAACTGTAAAATAAAATACCCTGTACAATGGTCTACATCAGTGGTCCCAGCTATTCGGCTGAGAACTGGTACTGGTCTGTGGGTGAATTGGAGCCGGACAAAGAAATAATGTTTCCTTTTGGCTCCATCTGACTATTACTTCCACTTGATCCATACCCATATCAACAAAAGATCTGAACTATAGAATGGCTCGAATTCCATCATCAATAATACAACTATATTTGATTATGAAATATTTTCTCAGTGAAGACAACAACAATAAACTCAAAATGATGATGATCATTGATACAAGATTCATTTTACATTTTATACCGGTCTGGTAGCAGAAAGTTATAGGCTGTGTGCACTTAAGAAATCCTAAGAAATAATTTGGGTAGGAAGATTTTATAGGTGGGAAAATATTTCACAACACCACAAATTTAGTTTTATTAAGGGGTATTTATCTGGTATTTAATGACTGGTCTGTGAAAATAGTACAAGACATTAAGCTGGTCCTTAGCGCAAAAAAAGGTTTAGGAAAACTGGTCTATATCCTGTATTGGAAAACTACGGCCTGCACATGTACTGCTTTTTGATATGTTTGAGTTTGTATTATTAAAATTAATTGTCATCATACTTCTGCAATTCCATACAATTCCTGTATTTCCCCAAAAGATGGCGTACAAAACTTCTTAGCATCTGCTCCTGACCTGGTCCTCCTGTGAAATTTTAGGACCAATTTAGGACCAACCTTAGCAGTAATGCAGAAAAAACGGATTTTTAACACAAATAGATACAAATATATTAAAAGAGTTAAGTGTGAATCTTTTAACCTGACGTTATTCTGTCCGTCATCATTTTAGACAGACAATCAGTGTGTATAAATACACACTGATTAGTCAGGTTAATGACGAGCAGTCCTATATGTCATGTCTGTCCTCCTCTCTATGGAGAGTGCTGCCAGAGTGACACACAGTGTTGGATGACTACATATTCCCCGGCTGATTTACGGACCTGTTCGACTCTGGCGTGTCTCTCAGATGTTTTGCAGTTTTAATTAGTATAATCAGCGCTCTTGAAAGAGGCCGCAGGGTTGTTTAATGGGTCATGTTTGTCAAGATGCCCAGAATTATAACACAAAAGACACAGCATTTAGTCAGGGAAACAGTCTTGGGGTGATTACGGGTCTGGCAGTAGATAATTAGGGAAAAGGCTGATTCATCTGGAAGCCAAAACTGAACCTCCATGGTGTGAGGAAATTAGTTTGACTGTGTTTGGGTGAGAGCTGTTTGCTGTGCTGTGTGGTAATGTGGGGACACGTTACCGCTGTGAAGCCGGCTGCACAACACAAACACACAAAACCAGACACTGCTGTTTTTAGCTTAAGAAAAATCCTTGTAAATTATGAGACGACAAGAGGCACAGCAGTAAATACACACAGAATAACTGAACATTCTACTAATTCTTCTCCTGACAGCTGGTCCCTTTTTCAGGGGCTGCACCAAAGTTTTCCTTTCCCTCCTTTTCTCTGTATCTTCTACTCTAACTCCAACTACCTCCATGTCCACCCTCACTGCATCCATCAATCTCCTCTTTGTCTCCTACCTGGTAGGTTCATCTCTAGGATCATTCATCTACCAATGTATCCACTGTCCCTTCTCTGAACATGTCCAAACCATCTCAATCTCTAGCTTTTTCTCCAAACCTTCCTGTCTGTGTTGTCCCTCTAATCACCTCATTCCTGATCCTGTCCATCCTTGTCTCTGCTCAAGAGAATCTCAGCATCTTTAACTCCTCCACCTCCAGCTCTACCTCCTGTCTTCAACCTCACAACCGTCTACTAAACTTTTCGCTTCACCTCAGCTGCCACTCATTCTTTCACAACTCAAATAACTCAAAATTATCGTTAGTTAGTTAGTAAAAACATCTGCAATAAGTCAAACTTCAGGATCAGGATCTTTAGTCTCATACTGAGCAGACTATTGATGATATCTAGAAAGAGTTTTCTGTTTCTCATTGATTTGAGACACATTAAAAATCTGTGCGGGAACCAACAAACCGATGTCAAGTCTCTTGATTCTTTGAGAATCACTTGTTTTCCTTAAACCGTAAGAAATGGGTCAAGTTTCAATGCTTTTTGACTTAATTAAAAACCACATTGAAAGTGTGTTCCACACATAAACCCTGATTTAATTGTTTCAGAGTCAGCGATTGAATTGGAATTGGATGCATCGGTTTTATCATTTGGCACAACTTAACAAGCTAAAGGAACGTTTAATTAATTTTTCTTCTGCTGCTGTCGTGAAATAAAAACATGACCATTGTGCGCAAATGTGCTGAGTGGGCAAATAGATATGCCATATGCTGCATTTTATCTGAACTTTATATTAACCCAGTTAATGAATGTGTCTTCTTTCTTTGTTGGAACCCCTCAGAGGTCCAACAGATGAGGGAGAAATGGCTTCATTCGGATTAATCACGAATGATCGTGATGATTTGAGATGAATCAAAACTAAAGAAGGAGGTTGTTCTTACTGCACTGTGTTTGTTGAAACGCGATCAGTATCAGTGTTTCATCAGAATCAGAAATTAAGTGTTTGGACAATATTATTTGGACAATAAAATTAGATATAAACAAAAGTTAATATCAGATAATAGTCCATCCAAAGTCCTAGTCTCCATAACTGGCACCCAAATCACAACGCACCTCACTGTGTAAAAGAGTCCGTTGGAAGCTAAACAATCTAACCAAGATTTCAATCTGTGGGATGAACCCTGGAGTTCATTGACAGAAACAATGCCCCTGGGCCCAAAACAAAGGCCTAAATTTTTTTTTTTTAATTTTTCTGATCAGACATGTGCAAACTATGGCCCCTGGACCAGGTACAAACCACTTATCCTTGTACCAGGCCCAACAGATTAAATTATAAGGTTTTGGTAAAGACTCTGTTCCCGTGCATTACAATGAATGCTGCTTGTAGAAGGTGGCAGACATCAAATCAACAAAGTTTACTTTTTTCAAAAATAGATCATCTGGACATAGTGGGGTTTGTGTTCCACAAAATGTTCCAAGGAAGCATCTTGGATAAAAGATGTGATGTCTTCAAGAAACCTACAATGTCCAGTTCCTGTCAAATTGAAACACACGGTTTATCAGAATCAGAAACAGAATCTGAAAGAGTTTATTGCCATGTACACCAGAGACAGTAGGAATGTGCTTTGGTGTTATTGGTGCAAGTAAAATAAATTAGAGATAGAATGAAATTATGTTATGTTATGTTAATTCTTGTGTATTTTTTTTTGTATTTAGCCCAGCATTCAACGACTAGCTAATACTGACCCCGCCTGCCTGTCAAAATTTGCCCAATCCTGGTATATGTCTATAAATAAATATCGATATCTCAAAAACATTTAAGGTCTTGCTTTAACATTTAAACAACCAGCCATCTTGTCTTTTTGTCTCGATATTATTTTGAAGTACTCCTGTCCCTTTGGCTCTGTTGACTATGGCAAGAATCAGAGCATACAAGCCCAATGAGCAGAGAACCAATTTGTATCCAAACCCTAAGGAACTCTCAAAAGTCCCAAGGAATTTCCTCTATTCCAACTTCCTAAAACCTTGTCTCAACACAAACAATGGCAACGCTTTGTAAAAGTGAGTCTCAACCCTCTGCCAGGCATAAATTATCATTTGAATGACAATAGAGCACTTTGAAGTGCTTAAATGATTTCGGTACTCTATCGGTCTGTGCCTCGTAACAGTGGGCGATCTCTACACCAGAGGGACGACCTGGTCTCTTATCTCACACTGGGTCCTCAGAGTTCACTTTAGCTGGAAACTGTTCATCCATGACGGCAACAACTTGTTTCCTTTACTCCAAGGTTGTTCTAGTCATGTTTGATAAGAAATACAGTCCAAAAGAACACTGTCAAAAGTCAACTTTTAGTTTAGTTTAGAGAAGATTTAGAGAAAATGGTTACAATTAGTGGAATATCATAATTTAAGTGCTGTTATGATATCTGGATCTGATGTCACCATCCTCTGAATTGCTAATTTACAGTTAGCAATAGCAGGCATGCTAGTTCAGTAAGTCCAGACAAGTCCAATTAGAGAAAGCATAGATAAAGGTAGCTTAGAGGTAGACAAGAAGCTCTAAGTAAGTTAATGTGAAGCGCTAACTTTGTTCTTGCTATGTGCTTGGCTAACTTACCATTAGCCAAGCCTAGCAAGACTAAAACTCTGGAATTGTACAAAAAAACATAAAATGGCTTAACATTATGCAAAAACAAAATATTAACCAAAAACAATATATATATATATATATATATATATATATATATATATAGCAATACTTTTGTTTGTATTTAACTGACATGACAAGCATAAAGCAGTTGACTTCATTTTGTTCTGGTTGTAACTAAGCATACAACAGTCCTATTGAGGTGAGGGATTCAACTGCAAACCTCCTTCCGTTTTGTATCCTCTAGGGATGTCCGATAATAGAAAATAATCAGTCCGACATTATCGGCCATACATTAGCATAAAAATGGGAAATCGATAAGACTGATAGTGGTTTTTCCTCCGATAATGAAACTTTTGTCGAATTTACTGGAATCACATAGAGAGTTCTGAGGTTGGACAGGAGTCTCCAAGGACAATTGGGTTTGCAGATGACATTGTGATCTGCAGTGAGAGTAGGCAGCAGCTAGAAGAGAACCAAGAAAGGTGGAGGTTTGGACTGGAGAGAAGAGGAATGAATGTCAGTTGTAGCAAAATGAAAGGGAGAACAGTGGGATGGTGAGGTTACAAGGAGCAGAGGTGGAGAAGGTGGAGGAGTTTAGATACTGAGGATCAACTGTTCAGAGCAGTGGAAACTGTGGAAGAGAGGAGAAGAATAGAGGACAGACAGGATGGAACAACTGGAGAAAAGAGTCAGGAGTGATTTGTGATATAAGAGAATCAGCTAAGGTGAAGGGAAAGGTTTACAGGACAGTTGTGAGACCAGCCATGATGGACGGATTAGAGACTCGAGGAATAGTTAGAAGACAAGAGACAGAGCCGGAGGTGGAGGAGTTAAAGATACTGAGATTGTCTTTAACGGAGACAAGGATGGACAGGATCAGGAATTAGGTCATTAGAGGGACAACACAGACAGGACGGTCTGGACAAAAAGCTAGAGAAGCCAGATTGAGAGTGTTTGGACATGAAGAGGGACAGTGGATAGGTTAGTAGAAGAATGATTCTAGAGATGTAGGAGACAAAGAGGAAGGCCAAAGTTAATATTGGACATCCTTTGTCCATCCTTTTTTAAACCTTAAAAATAAATCATATCTGATTTACCGGTACATTTTTTTAACTTGATGTTGTTTTATAGAATTTATCTTGATGAAATCCTAAAACCCAGATATATTGGTTTCTTAAAGTCCTGTTATGTTTATCAGAATCTGACCCGTTGCCGAGTATCATCAGTCTAAGCAGGAGGACACAGTTCTCCACAGTGTGGTTGTGTGGCCCGTTGCTCCTTCCTCCCTCTCTACACACTGATAACTGCCACAATGAAATTTGCCATTAAGAGAGAAGAGAATGAAAAGAACCTCGGTCACGTGTATAGAAAAAGGCTCAATGCTATCAAACTGGAATTCAATCACTGAATTATACCCTCCCTGTGTGTGTGTGTGTGTGTGTGTGTGTGTGTGTGTGTGTGTAAAAGAGTAGCTCCCTCCATATTCATTTCAAAAAGACTTCTTTTTTAATTAGTTCTCATAAGTTGAAAAATTCATGAATTTGTCTGCAGCTCCTGCCGCCGTCGTAGGGATCCACCCAGGGCTGGTGGAAGCTTTGAGGCAGTTTGCAGACCAACTGCCCCTGGTCCACAACAGGAAAATGAAGAGAAAACAAACAAACAAAAAAAAAAAAACAAGTGTTTGTGTCAATAGACAGTATGTATTTACTTGGTGAAAGAGCGTGAAGGGATGCAGAGCTGAGCCCGGCTCTGCCAACAGGGACCTCTCACCATCGACTCCAGTCTTATTAAACTGATTACCAACTCCAGCTAATTAATCAGAGACAGTGCTCTTTCTTCTCGGGCAGGGAGGGAGTTTGCTTCCCACCACCTCCCCCCTTCTCATCTGCTCCTCTCCTCCTCTCTCTCCCCACCGTCTCCCTTTTCTTTGCCCCTGCTTTGATTGAAGTAGGGGAATGGTAATTTTCATGCATCATCTGGGCCGGCAGGATGGAAGGACAAGTAGTAATTACCTTAAACAAACAAGGCGGAGATTGGTGGAGAAGCTACCTCTTTATTTAAGCTCAAGAAATAAGAAAACAGACCGAGAGCATAATGGTTTCAAAACACATTCTGTAGGCTTTTTGATTCACTTTGAGGGATTTGGCCTTCATCTCAGATGAGGATTAAACCAAAACGTGTTAAGCACGGACAAATACAGTGTAAAGCTGTGGTTTTCTTCGCGGGATTGTGCACAGATGGCGTCAACAACACAGTGTTCAACTGTAAATCATTTGTTCGCCTACAGTAGGTGATCACGACAGCCATGTTGAAAGGGGGTTTATGGAGTCTAGACAAGTCAGATTGACAGGGGAGGATGGTGGTTTACAGCATGTACTGCACCCCAGCTTTAACGATCTGCTTTATGACATATATTAGGGACATTAACCTTTGCTGAATCTGACTCATTGGACATTGTCTAAACGCACAGTTTCCAATAGAATAACTCATACTGATACATGCAGCCATGGCCCCAAAAGCTGATGTATGATTCCAGCCATTTTGACAAAATCCAGGCACTGAATTACTGGATTTTCATCCTCTGAGGTACAACCACTGTTATTGGCATATATATGTACATTTTTTCAATTCTTAATAGCAATAATATATACAGTACAAATATAGATTTATATTTACAAAGAATTGAACATTCTTACTGTATATATGTATATGTGTATTCATATATCATATCTTATTTTATCATGTTTAAAATAATTGATTGATATGGATGATAATTGTGTGCCATATATTGATAGATATATAGATATATTTGCTAAGGATTAATTATATTTATCCATGTGTATATGTATTAATAGATATTAAATTATTGTGTAATACATATAAAATCATTGGCATATATTTTATTATATATGGAAGACATATACATATATTTTCTATAAATAGATAATAACAAACAATATATAAACAACAATATATACATATATGGATATAGATTTACCAAGAATTTAATATTCTTATATGTATATATGTTTATATGTACTAATGTATTTTTTTCATACTTGAATTGTGTTGTATTGTGTACAATGACAAATAAGAAATCTAAGGATATATTTTTTTAATTTATAATATAAATAAAATAATTGGCATATATGGTATGTGATTATATATGGCAAATATATGTTATACATGTATATTTTCTGTTCTTAATAACAAAAATATACTAATATATAGAATATATAGATATACTAAGAAATTAAAATTTCTCATATATAATCGTAATATATTCATATATTCATATATGATATGTATATTTGTATATATTATGCCTAAATAAGGGCTATTAATATCTGTTAGGACATTACACCGGAAACACAAAACAGAAAGGTTTGAGAATATATTTCAAAGTCATAGTGCATTATCAACTGTTTATTTAAAAGAAAACAATAGTAAAAAGAAAAAAGTTTAATCCAGACTGAAACCCTCAATGAAGCTGATAATAGAGGGATTAAACGGAGGGATCTGTCTGTATAAAGATTGTGCTGTTGAGGATCTCAGATCCTCTCCGTCTCTTCTGTCTCACTCTGCCCTCTGTTGCTTTTGTCTTAGCCTCCTCCTCTGGAGGGGCTCATACTCGCCTCTTCTTCCTCATCACAATCTCCGCAAATGCCAAGTGTAACCGCTGCCCCTGTTGCTCCTAATTACTGGCTGATTAAAGAGTGAAATAAGGGATTCTAATGGTGATTTGTTTTTTCTTTCCAAGGAGGGAGAAATTAATCCCCTTTGGATCTTGCATAATCATTTAAGGATTCTCCTTGTTCTGTTTATCAAATAAACCAAGTAATTAGAGACTTTAGATAAGTAGGCTAAATTGATGCCCGCCCTGTGTCTTCCGAGCTGGTGCTCACTGGTAGAAACAGCTGTATTCTTTGGTAATGTGCGGCTTTATACTTGTCCAATAACAATGCCCTTTGTATTAGGTAGTGGGTAATTACACCGGGGAGCCCCTCTGACCTTGGTAGGCACATCTATCTGACTGCTGCATCAGTGTACTTCATTTCTTATACCGCAGAGATACATCGCATGGGAGTTTACTCACGTCTCCCTTACTGTACTGCAGAACACAAAACACGCCACTGACAATGAGTGATATGTGTAGTACGCGGTACCGTTATCTAGGCCCCAGATACAAGGCCTCCAGCTATTCAACAGTGTAATCCTCAGCTATTGTACTGCAGCTCCGCAGTATAAAGCGGCGGCGATTGCTCTCCGACAGCAAAAGAAGCTCAGTTTCCTCTGACATTTCATGAAAGAACTTGTAAAATTCACTGTTTATTCACTTTATTTGGACGGTGCAGGTGTGCAAAAACATTGATTCACATTCGAATCTAGATTAAGGAAGGAAAGGAAAGCAAACTCCTTGTCATTGTGATCCACACCGCTGCACACAATGAAATGTGATTGTTGAAAATGTTTCACCCATCACCAAAGTGAACAGTGAGCAGCTCTGAGCTTTGCCCAGGGAGCTGTGAGTGAGGACAGTATGGTTCTCGGAGCACCTCAGTGTTAATCTGGCAGCTGGTGGATTCAAACCTTGAACCCTCCAGACCAAGTCAGGTTGCTTAATCACTAGGTCACCACTGCTTCATTTAAAATCAAATCATAAATAACCAAAAAAGGAATGACATTGTGATACTGGGGGGATATAACAGATTGTAATGTCTGACTCAGGGGACCCCAACTTGGTGCCCCTGGTGGACGCATTTGTCCACCACGGACCTATTTCTAAAGAAGTCTGTTTATTTTCAACCTGAAGCATTTGCATTTGGTTAATTTGAGGTAATCTTCTTCATTTTACAATAATATTTTTTATAGTGAGTCCTACCATTTGGAGTGAAGTGTAAATATTTTCAGTTTTGTTTGAACAGTTTGAAAAGTTAAAAAGTTTCCTGGAATAAATCCATCCTACACCAGGTTGATATGGAGTACTGTTCACCTAATTCTGTGTTTTTTGTCATTTTATATAGTAATTCAGAATCACAGATATATCATTTATTTAGGCTCTGGCAGTAAATCTATCTAAAAAGAAAATTATTTTTTCTTTCAGATTCTAACAGAATCATGAACCTCAAAATCAATATTGAATCAAACTGTGAACATTTCAGAATCATGCACCTCTGCAGTTATAGATAGTAAATAACAATTTTCTTTACTTGTTTTTGTCCAGCACTCCATCCATATATTTCCACATGTATTTTTCAGAGTTATATATTTTAACATAGTTTTACATTTTGTTTTCTTGGGTAGTGTGATGACCTGAATGATCACCTCCTAAGCCTGTACCCATTCTGGTCGACCATTTTTGGTGTTGCATCTGTGTGTGCAGCACCTGCAGCTCGTGTCCCGACTACAGCCCTGGACAATCGCAGTGTGGATGTCTCATGTCTCATGACATCATCTGGTCCAGATGAATCATTTTTGTGACTAAACACTAAAAGAGTAATTGGACGACATGCAAAAAAGTATTTTTCCTTATAATTATTTTTTAAGGCTTCTTCTAAGGATTGCTCTTTGCCCTGTAATGATGTTCAGTATGTTGAGTTTCTTGGACATTGCTATATGTGTTTTAAAGCAATATTCCCCAGATCATTCTCAATGGAAATTGACCTAATTAATATTGTAGGAAGGTCAATACCATATTGATATTTTGTTTTGTTCCACGTTAAACTCCGTTTCATTTGCATATCCACAGCCAACATTTTAAGTAGGAAATTGCAGAGCAAAATTGTGAATTGTCTGCTTTAATGTTCTGCATGTTGTGCCTGATCGTTGCAGCAGATGCGAAGATAACAGACAATTATTCCAGCAGCTGGTTGGTGTCTGGACCAGGGTTAGGGTATACTCAGTTGATTGTGTTTCTGCAGCACAGTTCAGATCTGTGCACTAATTTGTGTGCACACATATAACGCCGAGCATCATGCAGTGCAAACCTGAGATAATTGTGTTGCATAATTAGCCAGCCTTGTTAGAAATGAAAAGTGTGTCAACTGTATATCTGCTATAATGAGATTATGGCCTGGAGCTAATTAGAGGCGCCATTGGTCCAGTTACCTTGTTAGATCGTAGTAGTTACTCTGCTCTGGTTGCATTATTGCTCCTGGTATATATTTGTTCATCATTCTGTGGATGAACAGCTGAAAACTGTCAATTTTTAACCCTTTGTTTTTTACAATCGGTCAACCTTAGTATTGCTTTTACTAAATTAAGAGTATTTTCTTTCTTTCCTGAGAGAAAAAAAAAAATCTTTGTTCTTTATATATACACCCATGTACTCAACCATCAGTATCATCAGACTGGTTTGACTAGGGGTTGAACCCAGAACCTCCATACTCGGGTTGGTGACAGGAAAAGGTGTCCTCTCAGGCAAACATGAAGTCTCTTTTACTGATGGCTAAGCGTTGAATTGATTGCATGACCAATGGCATGTGTAAGGTTATTATTTACTTCCCTAAACACAGTGTGATGGAAATTATGGTAACTTAGCTGTAGCCTCTGATGGTGACATTCTGTCTGAATGACTAATTTTGTGTTATATTTTTCTGTACGTTAACAATATCCTGACGCTTGTACTACTTTTGTACAACTTTTTCTTTATTGTGTTATATTTATATTTCTGCTTCAATACTGTACTTTCTACGTGTGATAACCTCAGCAGTGTACTCTTTCACCCCTACCACACTGGGTTTTTATATACATATATATTTTTAAACCTTGCTGTGCAGCACTTTAGTGTTGTTTGCGCATACTGTATACATATGTAATATACCTCACTGTGTCACTTCATAGTGTATACCAGGGGTGCCCAATAGGTCTACCAGTAGATCTCCAAAGGAGTGCTGGTAGATCCTGAGCATAACATTAAAATATAATACTAATAAAAAATACACTACAATACTCACTTGGCCAAAGTATCCAGTCAGACAGTAAAACATATCGTTAGCCTCATAGCATTATTGCCTAAGTCATATTGAAATATGACTGAGTCATATTGAAATACGACTAAGTCATATTGAAATATGACTTAGGCAATAATGCTATGAGTGCTAATGCTATGTTATATGTTAATGTAGAGAGTAAGATATCCATTAGCCTTCTGGCTAATTCTGGGTTTTTTAACCACTGTGCAATATTGTGTTTTATTACATTGCATTGTCCCCTTTAAATAAACTAAACTGAAACTGAAACTGAAGTTTATACTGTATAGGTAAATATATTTTAAGATCACTTCAGCCTGGTCATTTGAATAGTAGCTCAAAAGACAAGAAAAATGTGGAAAACCCCTGGTGTGAACAGTACACACTGTGTACTGGCCCACGGTCTGTCTTATCTGCGACAGTAAATATTAGTTTTAGTATATAGTCTAAGTCTGAGTGTTAATCTTTTAATCTGGGCCCAAATCACACTGCACTATACTGTGAGCCTCCCTGTGGCCGGTGAGCTCAATGAAAGTTATTATGGCCAGGACTGTGCTGTGCCCATAGCACCTCAAGTCTTCCTTGACTCTAAGATTGATGTTTCCGTCCTAAAACTCAACATGATGCACATGGTGGTCACTAGGGCTGTAGACTGTTCACACTGGGGTCTGGTCCTGGATTGGCTTTAAATGGTATCGTTACTCTGGGCTAAAATGCACACCACAAGCTTAGTTTCAGTCTTTTATGATTATTTCTAAGTTCTATTTCTAAGTATTTCTAAGTTTAGACATTGCTATTGTTTTTTTTTTTTTGTTTCACTCCTGCTTCCTTCGTCGTTCCTCATTCTTTTCCCTCTAGTTCTATCCCACTGCCTTCATATTCTGTTGTTCTGGACTCGACCTCCTGCCTTTTGTGTTATTCTTTCTTGACAAATGCAGCAATAATCCCAGTTCTAATTAAATCAGGAATTATAGTATGGATTAGGCAATGAAGGGTCCTGCCAGTTCTCCTGACCACAGTAAGGCACCATTTCAAAGTTATGTGCTTAATGCGTCCCCTTCCCTCCCCCCCTCTTTGCTTTGCATTATAACACAGCTGCAGGAAGAGCGACAAACACTGCTAATCTCTTGTTTACTGGCAGGCCATTACAAAGGGGTAAAGCGGGGTTTTTCTCCAGTGCTGTAAACACTCAAAACTCAGCATTGTCCATTACCTCTTAAATACAGGCGATAACAAGCATCATTAATTAAATTGCAGAAGTAAGTGGAGTAACACAAATTAAAAATATTAATCGGGTCCAAACAGAATTACGAGGCATGTTTCGCGACTGTTTCTTGCAAAAAAAAAAACTCCCTCAAATGTAGCCGTGTAGATTAAGATGCTCTGGCTTAAGTTTGACTTGTGATGTTTCCACCAATCCCAGGGATAGGTTTAGTCATGGAGTGCTCCTTTAATTCCTTTGCACATTCTCACAATTTCCGGAGAAAAAAAAAAGAGATCAAGTAGGCATTTAATTACTTTAAGAAAATAAATCACCTCCCTCAGCTATTGTGTCTCTGCCAAGTCCATTTCACATAAGCTGCAAAGAACATGAAATATTTCACCACTTATATTTGAAACACACACCGGCCCTGATGAACTGGGCCACACGGTGGTGGAAAGTGAGGATCTCTGGTTGTAGTTGGTCCATAATACATAATGTCCACCATGGAAGAGATTAGTGGACAACTAAATTAGATTAATAATTGGTAGCATGGATTGCTCCGAGTGCTCAGCTCCCTAGTGTCAGGGTCCGTAAGAGTGCTTGTATCTGAAAGCCGGAATTTGATTGGCTGCTTGTTTGTATCTCAATATACTTGCATCTCAAAGTGCTTGTATCTCAGGGTTGAAAAACCCCCCAAAACAAATCAATAAGAAATTTGTGACATAGGGATGTCCGCCTAGTGGTTAGGAATCGTACTTTTAGGTTTGAGTCCCCCAGCTGCCAGTTTGTCACTGACATCTTCTGAGCATAGCGCCGTTGCGACCCACATAACCTCCAGCGGGCTCACCACCCACATGAAGGCTAGTATGGTGTGATTTGGGTGGCAGTTAGGGAAACTTCTGCCCCAGCGCCCAGGCAACAGAAAAAAAGGGATGATTTTGTTTCCAGTTATAAAAATTTGAAAGCATAATTCCTGGTTTTACTTAATTTGATGGAATAATACGTGATGTTTACTTTAGTTTTGGGGTCAAACAACTGCATACATCAGTAATGGTTGACACTGGAATCTAAAATCGGATTAGATTAGATTAGATTAGATTAGATTAGGTGAGTAAGATTCTTTTGGACGATGTCAGATTTTTCAATCTTTCCCAGGAGGTGAACCCTTTAGTCCCACACCAATCATAGACATTGCATGAATAAATTGGGGGAAAAATAATAAAACAAATCACAATAAGGAGAAATACGAATATAACTGAGATAGATGTTCATGAAAACAAACTAAAAGCATCTTAAATAAGTGCAACAACAATTTGTTCTTCCATTGTTATGTTCACTATGGACCAGCTTGTGGGACAAGTACCGACCTCCAGGTTGTCCCAGGAAAGTCTAAACAGGTCACTTCTTGTGTGAAGCTCTCGTTGTCATTAGAGTCAATTGCAATCACATCATAACAGCTGGATTCCTACGTGAAATCACAGTAAACATGAGAACCGTGATCCAAATTGGTGCTAACATGTTGTCTTTAAAAGTGTTGACTAGGCAGGAGACAGCAGGGGACTCCCTGAGGACTCCAGCCCGTCTGCTTGATGGCACTGAGGACAGAGTGGAATCAAGGATCAAGTCCAGACATGCCCATCTTCATACACACAGCAGACGAATAAGAACTGTATCAGAACCATAGATTATATTTTTATTAACTCAGGATATTAAGATGGGACCGAATCTTCTGGACCGCTGTATGGCACAGAATTTTTAATAATTCTATTAGAGCTTGGTTTACCAGGTGAACACTGGAGAGGTTTCCCAGGGGCGCGGCTGTAACTGCAGGTGTCTGACATCACTTCCCTGTTTTAATAACAGCCTCCCTGGGAAGTCATTTCCCCTTATGGGGAAAACAACTTTCAACCTGATGAAGACTGATAATCGAAAACTGACAGGAAGAAATCCCAGTTGGGGACGACAGAATTCTTCCGAGGACTAAATTGAGGGATGGGTTGGACAAACATCTGCCACAGTTGAAATCCATATGGCTAAGAGTTAATTGGCACAGACACAGGCCCGGGCTTGACGTGAGCATGGATACAGAGCAGCCCGTGTGGGTGGGCCTGGGTGGCTGGAGGTTTGAGGTCGGGTCTCAGTCCCCTTGACGCACTCGTCCCAAAACTTATCGGATGGAGAGGGGGGAAAATCTGGCAGCACTTTCTGCAAATGGCATGTTAAATGTCTCATTAATGCCGATGACCTAAACTTAATCTTTCACCCATTTCCACAGCAGGACGAGCAGCGAGACCATTAGACAATGACTAATCAGAGTGACACTGAGAGGTCTCAAGGAGTTGGATGTTTTTCCATGTTAGTAATTCCGTAATTGGCCGCACGATGACACGGAACAAGAGTGACGATCGATGAGTGTTGAGTTTGGAACGTTTTTCTGAAGCTGCCCTAATGAAGATTCACTGTTTTCACCCCTCAGCTCTTGCTTTCTTTGGACAGACTTGATTCATTAGGACAGCAGGTCTCCCTGAGAGACATCTCCGGGACCTTGGAAGAATGATTGGGATAACATATGAAAACACTCAGAGATAAGGCAGTAAGAAGAAATCCTCCCTGTGCCTTTTTTGGATAACAAAACACTGATGTCATTTCCTGTTATATATATTTATTCATCTAAACATCTCATCGTCACCAAAAAAAAAACACAACATCTTGTCAACAAATCTCTAAAAGTGCTCCTCCCACGGCACCAGCAGTAACGGGAATTTCCATCGAAGTCTGAAAGGGCGCACAAATAAATGGCGAGCTCCTGGGAAATCACAGCAACAAGCAGATACATGTTAAAACTCGGGAGAGAGCGGAGAGGGTTTCCTGAAATCCAGATGTGCAGACGAAGCTCAGGCCTCCTCGGCAGTAATGAAGCAATTAGACAGACTATTATGAACACCTCGGCTTCGGATCGGCACCGTGCGGCCCGGGCTCTTTCCACGCCGCCAGAGACACCTGAACGTTGCTAAAGTTAACCTCTAACGGGTCCTGCAGTGATCACACACACACACACACACACACGGTTCACATTAGGAAGATGGGCTCTTCCCACACAGCCGGTTGCGTCATCTATTATTGAAACCATCCCTTGTATAAACACAACTCCAGTAAATTGGACTCGGAGTTTTTCTGATTCATTAAGGCTAATGCAGTTTTAATTAGCGCTTGATTTGAACGCTATTAGAAAGCATTTGTATGTACGATTTGGGGAACTGCAAAATAACACAGTGTGGGATTAATGAGATAATAGACACATAGTGGAGGTTCAGTCCCTTCTGGGTGAAATCACTGCCTCACAGATCCCTCCCTTCTCACCCAAATGTCTTATTTGTTTGCACAACTGCTTTGAGACACATTTAAAAAAAAAGGAGAGAAAAAACACAATATAATGAATAGAGAGCTATGGCCTCAAGGATTGCGGCGCTGGTTTGAGCAAATGAAAAGGTGGTTATGAGCTGATTAAAGGGGAGATCAGGAAATAGGTTTAAACAGCTGGGCTCTTTATAATTATAAAAACGTATAATAAAAAAATAATTGTAATAGCTTTTTCCAGCTTCTACACCTTTCCTGGTGTAGAAGCTAACACCATCGGGCTAACACCTGGTTTAAAAAAAAACAAAGTGATTTTTAATGTCAGTTTTTAATAAAGAAATAATACATCTATATATTTTTTTAATTCCACTGAAAGTGTCAAATATCTGATTTTATTCTATTTTGTCGTGTCTTTTGTGGGAGAAAAATTCCTAGTCTTGAACTCACTTTGGGAAACAGGAAAACTTAAGACAATGTCCTCATTTTCTTTTATTTTACTTTTTTTTAGATATTAAATCACCAGTGTTTAAACCATGTTTTTCCATTCTTTTTGGAATGTGTTACACTTTATAACTAATACAAAATTAAAATTGTATGGGGAGAACCAGCTGACTGAAGGATATTTTAGCATGTAAATTATTATTGTTACTATTATTATTATGAAGTTTTAAGTAGACTTGGGTCCACAAGGCTTCAGGTTCTAACCCACGAGCTGGAAGCAGCTCTGATCATACCTTCACGAACCACATAACTTCTAGGAAAACCTGCAGCATGGAACAGTGTGATTTGGGTGGCAGTGGTGGAGACTCATCTCGCATCTTCAGAATAACACATGAAATTGCTCTCGTATTTTTGTGATTGATTTGTTTCTACTGTTTCCTGTGGTTCATATGTTCCGAAAATGGCATCAACAAATCGGTCAAATATCCGTAAAAGGAGCATAGCATCGACCATGATGTTTATGGAGAAAGTAGATGATTGTGTGCAGAAAACATTGCACAGGTCGGGATGTTTATGCAAAGTTAGTATTATTCCATTACGCATAATAATAATAATAAGGAGTGGCCTAGTGGTTAAGGAAGCGGCTGCAGGTTCAAATCCAACAGCTGACAGGTTGCCACTGAGCATAGCATCGTCCTGACCCGTATATCTCCCAATGGGCTCACAACCACAGGAAGGCTCACAGTATGGAGCAGTGTGATTTGGGTGCTAGTCGTGGAGACCGCAGCCTCTGAGACCCGGTAACAGATAAAGAATGAAGATGGATGAATGAATTACTAATTATAATAACAAAAATAATAAATATGTAATATAATAGAACAACTTTATATCAAAACAAAAGGAAAATTGTTATTGGTTTATGACAATACACCAATAACCCATCTTGGATGATGCCTTTTCTTCCTTGCTCTAGATTTTTCCACAAACTTTAGAAAGAGTCTCACTGTGTTTCATTTCTGATACACTTGTTTTGTTGGTACGACAGCAAAAAAAAAAAAAAAAGAAACAACCCACAACGATGCCTTACATGCAGCACAAAGCGTTCTCGTCACGTTCTCGGGGCCTCACACATGTCTTGAAAGCCTTTTTTTTCTGCACTTAGTGAAATGTAAAACATTAAAAGCTGAGCCCACACTGAACGCCCCGCACTTTCAGGATGAGCGATAGTGAGCGGGGCTTTTGAAGCCGTATCAGCCCAGTGTGGAGATGGCTGAAAATTACAGGAAGAGCGTGTAGAGCTGAACTGCTGACAGCAGGAGTCACAATGCATTAGCTCATCCTCCGACTGGCTGCTCTCTCTCTGCATGACAATCCCACTGCACGCGGCACAATTGTTAACACACACATTGTTTGACGTTGTCACAGCGGCGTTTCTCTCCCTCTGTGAGCCGGGGAAATTGTTGCTGTGACCAGGTTATGAAGCAGGTGGAACCCCTGCCTTCTTCTCACAGGTTGTTCTGATGAAGAGCTCTCTTTTGGGAGGGGCTGGGGGGAGGGGGGCATGTTTGTAAATTGCCACCAGAAGAGAATAAAATGGTCCCATCTGTAAACGGCAGCTCTGAGGGCCCACTTCAGAGGCAGCAGATTGATTTTAGGGCATTTATTCTGTGAGAGAGGCACACAATGGTGGTTTAGTCAAGATCACTTTTCAATTGGATAATAGCAGTGAAAGAAGAGAGGAAGGAGGCACACACTGAGGACCAGTCTCTCCACCTACTGTATTCTTATGCTTTTGTGTTGGAGGAAAAGGTTCCTTTCTTTATTTACTACCTCGGTCTCTTGTTCTTTCCTCCACATTTTTCTTTCCTTCTCTTTCTTCTTGCCTGGTTCGCATTATTCCTTCCGTATTTCCTTGCTTACCTTCTTCCCTTTTTGCTCTGTCCTTCCTTCCATCCTTCCACCTTCCTTCATCTATCCTCCATACCCTCCTTGCTTACTTTCCTCCTTTTTTGTCCTTTCTTTTTTTCTTTCCTTCCCATCCTTCTTCCTTTTCTACCTTCCTTCATTTGTTCCATCTTTTTTCCCCTTCTCCCTTCCTTCCTTCCCTCCTTCCCTCTTCTTTCCTCCCTTGCTTACTTCCGTCCTTGCTTCCTTTTTTCCTTTCTTCCTTCTTAAGTTCCTTCCCTGCTAACTTTGCCTTCCTTACTTTCTCCCACCATCATCCCTTCCTAACTTATGTTCCTTCTTCACATCCTTCCTTCCTTCTTCATTTCCTTACCTATGTCATCCCATTCCTTCCCTCCCCATTTTTCTTGCTTGCTTCATTACTTCTTTCCTTACTTCCTTCCTTATTTAATTTTTGCCTTCCTCGCTACATCCTTCTTTCCTTCTTTTCTTCACTCCTTGCTTCTTTGGTTCCTTCATTCATTCCGTCCATCCTCCCAGTTATTCTTAACTTCCCTATATCTTTCCTTTCTTCTTTTCTTCCATTTTTCCTTTCTTCCCACCTCCTTCCTTCATTCTTAACTTCTCTATGTCTCTTCTTCCTTCCTTCTTTCCTTTCGTCTTTCCTGTCTTCTTTCATTCCTATCTATCTATCTATCTATCTATCTATCTATCTATCTATCTATCTATCTATCTATCTATCTATCTATCTATCTATCTATCTATCTATCTATCTATCTATCTATGTCACACCATCTGATAGTCTGCTCCTCAACCTCTTGTCCTCATCTCCTGTGCCTTTTCCCCTATGCAGCCACTAGATGGTGTCTGATATCCACAGAGCTGCTCTCCCACTGGGACTCCTGCAGCCTCTGTGGATGAAGCTGCTGCTCTTCGGAGACACAGAGACTAAATCATCAGCCAAGTTTTTCCACAGATCTCTATCACACACTCATTTGTTTTTTTATTGTCTTTCCATGTACAAATATGTCTCCAACTAATTTAATGGTGAACTTATAGGACGAGGTTGTTATTTTTTTTTTACACTGCAGCTGCTCACAGTTGACCAGATAGTTTGCAGGTCAGTAACTGAAATGACCTGCTTCACACTGAAGAATGTAGTTGAAGTTGTGTTGATTATGCAACATGTATAATTTGTAAGAGTGGATAAAGATCAACATTAAATAAAGGCGAAGACTTTTACCACAAGAAATCCAACTGTTGGAAGAGTCAGTGAGGAAACTTTCCAGTGCACTTTACAATAAACAGCTCAAGCTTCACAAACTGTCTGTCAGTTGACGAAAAAGATGAAATAATTCTGCAAATGAATATTTTTATTCATTTACTTGAGTTAACAAACATTTGAGGCTACAGCAGCGATGGAATTGTTGAGAATTGAGTGTCTCTCACAGCTTGGACTCTGACCTGACCCTGTCTGAAATATAAACCTTGATTTTCTTTCTAATACAAGAAAACTAAAATAAAACCTGAATGCTATTAAAATGCATTGTAACATATTTGTTCATGAAATCAGCTGTAATTATAATTATTTTTTACCTTTAAATGTTGGCAAACTATTACATTTAATATTATTTTGGTTTAGGGTTAGATTTTATACTGGGGATATTCTAATATTTCTATATAATTCTATATAATAAAAACATGTATATGTTTCATTTTATTTTGTATGAGTCATTTAATCAGAAATTATAAAATACATTTAAAGTCCTCCTTGCACAAGAATTGCAAGTGGCTTATTAAGTAGTGTAATTACCAAATATAATCAATATAATATAAATTTGATATTATTTATAATCTAAATTTGAGATTATTTGATAGATGAAACAAAAAAAGTCAAATTAAAGTAAATAAGACATTGTCCCATACCCAGGTAATGCAAGTTTTTTTTTTCCCCAACAGCTTTCCCCAACATAATGGTTTATTTGTAACTGACCTGATAATTTTGTGCAATAATCATCAAATTGTGTGCATAGAATAAGTAATTGTACATTAAAAATCCACATCCTTCAGTTCCTGTAGTCATTGAAATACCTGAACAAATAACTGAGGAGGTCGTAGTCAAAGACAGCATTGACAGCATCTCCCCATGTTTGAGTTTGTGCTTTTTAAGGATGATAGCACACACACACACACACACACACACACACACACACACACACGGATACAGTACATACTACACTAGTTTTCTTGAGCTCCATAAATCATATCTGTGAGTGTAGCTGGGAGTGTGATGTGTTTCTAACCGCGGCAGCTGCTGGACACTAAACTCTACTAATACTTCTCATATTCTGCAGAAATTCCTCTGAATCACCTTTTATATCCTCAGCTTTGAAGCATATGGATCTTCTTGGGCAGATAATTGTTTCATATTCCCTCAGTTTATATTGAGATGTTATTGAAATTGAAGAGTATTCGCAGCGGAGCCCAGAGTAATAACGTGCTGGTAAAGTCATATTCTGATGATGAGGGGGGAAAAGGGAATGTATTCTCCTTTATCTGAATTAACGCTCGGAATGGTTCACACAGAGTTCATGCACATCAATGGCCAAAATAGATTTATTTTACTTGGGGCACCTCTGTCAACAGTAGTTACAGGAATTACTCTGGATGCGATCCCATTATAGGATGTCAAATATTTTGATGCCATTGGTAAATGGCAGAACGGCATGGGGAGGACAACAACTGGACGGCAATTCTGCAATTTCTGGATGAGAATAAAAAAAAAAACATATATACAGACTGTCTGCTCACCTCTGCAATCTCAGCGCCTCACCCCAGGCCGCCAATGTAATACTGAACAATGAATTTTAAATAAAGTCAAACATTTGCTTCCTGCTCCTCCGCAGTTTAAACAAGACATTTCTGATGGAGACGTGTGGATTTATTGTAAGTAAGAGATATAAGAGATAACTTAATCCCCAATTGGATTGAAGACCCCACCTCCACTCCACGCGGCTCCACCCAGTCACACCACTTCTTTGACCTTTTGTCTCATTTCTCCACGGGTAATGAATGCTTTCGGACTATTTCAGAGGGAAAGATCTCGCACATAGTCCAGAGCATTGGAATGTTATATCAGCAGATCACCCAATCAGCATGCTGGTGTAGAGAGCAAACAGAGGGAGAGGGCCGCCGCTCGCACCGAACAGCACTGGACTGGGTCGTCTGGATGTCAATATAATAGACTGGCTTATGATGTGTAAATAACACAGCACTTAATGGTCCTCTCCCACTCTGTCAGTACCAGAGGGAGGGCAGTGTCACCGTCTGTGCTCTCATCCAACATTCAGCCGCCTCACCCACTTTCATCCAGAATATTAGATGAACAACACACACACACACACACACACACACACACACACAGACTGACACTGCACCATTCAGGCAGGTGTGAATGGAACTATGGAGGTTTACACTAAACGCACAAATAATAAAAGCCCAAACAGCAATAGTTCCTTCTGCTCTTCTTTCATATATATCTATCTATCTATCTATATATATATATATATGTAGAATATATATATAGAATCTATATTATATATGTTAGACTTATTTATTCTGACAAATGTCCATTGTATATATATATATAAATGCATGTATATGCATATATGTTTATATATATAAATTAGATATATTTTTATACACATTTTATATTATGCTGTAAATATTATGCTCTATATTTTGTTTTATGTTTTAAAATCTTACTTCTATGATATATATATAAATGTATGTATACCTATATGCGTATATCTATATATATTCATTTAATATTGTACATTAAATATTTACCTAAGTTAAACCATTATCAAACTCTTACAAATTGCCATATATATACATTTTATATTACACAGTTTATATTTCTATATACATATTAATTTTGTATATATTTATACATTACAATATATGTCAACATAACACATAACACATTATTTTCAGACACAATAAACAGCTAAGTAGAAAATGAAACATTTTTGTTTATATTCAAATCTATATTTCTTAATAGATTCCTTAATTAATTACTTCCTGCGTTAGCATTACCATTAGCATCCACCGTAAGGCCAAATAAACCATTTCTGACTTTTTTCTGTGCCTTAAACCTGCATAAGAAAAACTGTTACTTGCGAAACAAATACTCACCAAAGACCTAGTACAACACATGGAAGTATTTTTTGTCAATTAATAACTACAGTAACCACTTTTATGAGACAATGTTTGATGTCGGGCAAACATACAATAGTGGAAAACACCATGACATTTAGGACAATAGCCTTGAAATTACAAGACTAAGTCAATGACACACCCGCTGTGTATTTGTTTACAAATTTGGACAGTTTTGACAATAATACAATAAAAGGCCTGCTTTGTTGATTTCACACTCTACGGCTTGTAAATGAAGTTGGGCAGTCTGCTGTTAAAAGTTAGTGGGGAACGTCTTCACGGGTCGTAAATGCAAGTCTGTTTATAACACACACGCTTAAGTCAGGGATGTGAGTTAAAATGCCACATGTAATGAATTAACGTTTGTTGTTGGAAGAAAAGTTGTGTCTTATTGGGTCAGGGACCAAAGTTAAAATGAAATTAAGGAAAAAATGTTGGCCTCAAAGCACGATGAAGGCTACATTTAACAAAGACAGACAGTTTAGGTTGGGGTTCTCAAACATGCGGCCCGCAGTCCATTTGCAGCCCATGGTCCACAGACTCCTTCTGGTTTATTTTCTGATGTTTTTTTTATTTATTTCTACCGATCTACGGTGTTGTGTCACACTGAATCTGTGTGAAACTAACTTATTGTATATTTTTTTTTATTCAACGTCAATAGCAGCCCCCTGGTGAAATTACAGTGTGGTCTGTGCCATCAACTAATACGATTTTGATACCTCTGGTTTAGGCAAAGTGTTCTAGTACAGCAACAATAAAACATATTTGGTCCATGTTTTGGAGCTATGGCTGGAAATATTTGGCTGGAATATTTCAAGGAAAGATTAAATTAGTTAAAAATAACTGACAATAGTCTGAGAATGAGGTGAACTTACTTAAAAGACTGGAAAATATACTATACTAATAATAATAATAATAAAAAAAACAATTCTCACTAATCATCAAATTAACAACTAAAGAAAAATGAAGACACTACTAAAAGATTTACAAGCTCAGTAATACTGGAAGCCAGGGGTCACCAACTCAAATAAGTTGAGGGCCACCACCATTGCACTGAAGGGCCACATCAACTTTAAGTGTTCAATACAAAAGAAAAACCATAAAATGTGGAGAACAAATTTATAAAATATTATTATAAAATCAACTTTCACGTCAAAGTGGGGGCCATAAAATATTGTTCCATGGGCCACAAATGGTCCACGGGCTGCAGGTTTTATACCCCTGCTGTAAACCCATCATAGGTAGATGTACAGATTAGCCATGACATTTTAGTTTGAATTCTAGACAGAAGACATTGTTAAAATTTTTAACACAGACGAGACAAGAAAGGTAAACTTTACAAACCTAAAAACGTAAACTTTACATAAAAACTGTAGCAAAATTACAAGGAATGAGAGAGAGACTTTATGCAGCGACGTGCCGGAGTCTCTGTAGACACACTTCACTTGAAACCAACCTCCACGCTGACGGGTCATTCACACCTGCTGATGACAGGCATCACGCATCATTACTGTCCCCTCCTCACCGAGCTGCTGTAAACACGATACCCTGGCCCGCTGTAATAAATAGAAGTGACCTCAGTGGACACATCACTCATGAGCGCTCTTTGATTTAGTCACTATTTCCATCAGACTCAGGAGACGGCAGCAGTTCCCACATCCCCTGACCTTGGAGTCTCTTCAGAGAGCTCTCCAAAGCTGCTCTTCAAGGTTGCATTGGAAATGTTTTTTTTTTTTTTTTCTCATTACCAACGAGACCTGGATCTGGACTGGTTAGAATGGTAGGCAACTAGAAAATTGGTGGTTGACACCGTCACACAGGTTTAATATTAATTTATAGTTATTACATTTTAGGAGTTAACTACAATCACTAAAGGAATTACTACCAACTAAGCTACTAATACTATTAACATTAACCTACATACTTATATATACTTGTACTCAACTCCACCCATATTGTTTCTATGGTATTGGTCTTTTTTGTACTTTTACATTTACTTTTACTTTTTGTACTTGTATTGTTTTCTATCTATCTATCTATCTATCTATCTATCTATCTATCTATCTATCTATCTATCTATCTATCTATCTAAAAAATGTTTTACCTAGTTAGTAAAATGTATTTTGCTCAAAAAAGGAAATTAAATATTAAACTCGAGAAACTAAATATGTTTTAATGCAATTTTATTGCTCAAACAATATCTCAGAGGAAGAGGATGAATGGTCATCTAAACAAAAAAACTATGTACAGAAATAACCAACACAAATTTAACCTTTATTCTGAAAAAACAAACAAAAAAACAAAATAGATAACAGTATCTAAATCAGAAAAATGCCAAATATTCCACCTTAAATTCCCCATCTTTGGCATCATCGTGGCACGGAGCTGGGCATTCCCTCAGGTGCAATGCCCACAACCTTGCCACGTCGCTAACCTTTAACCTTCCTCTCAATCTGACTCTCGCCGTGGGAGTGCAGGTAGAGGCGGGTCAGATAGGTGATCAAAAACAAAAGGATAAGGATAGAAAATATAATTTTTACCTCCACCCATAATCCCGGGCTTCCAAGGATGACCTGTGATCCGGCAGCATGTGTGGTATGCTGAGCCGCCTGTTTGTGCTTCATGCAGCTCTGATCCTGGGAAGCAATCACCGAGTGTACCGCTATCAGAAAGGCTGCCGGGGAAACACTCTAAGCCCGAGTGTGGAGGTGAGCGCCGAGCAAAAAAAGCAAATGTGCAGGGGATGGAAAAAATAACCAAGTGCAGCCAACCACACAGAAAGGCTGATGGGCCGGAGCAGCTCTCGATAAAAGGTAAAGAGGATACAGTATCTCCAAGACAGGCTGAGGCCAGCTGTGGATCAACACTACAAGCACATGGAACAATCTTTAAGTGCTGGAATATTAACTAAAAGAAGAGAAGTGTTTCTACTCTCACCTCAAACTACACTTCAGAAATACACCCTTCACCATGAGAGGTTTGTCTTGTCTAAAGATGAGCAATTTTTGAAGTATTTTTTCGTTACGACAAAAACAAACAGTGCGATGACGCTTCCACTGTGTTGTTGTTGTTGTTGTTGTTGTTATTCATATCAGTTGTTGTCCCAGACTTGCAGCCACACTGATGGTTTGAGGATTTTTTTTTTTCCAGGTTTGTAGTATTTCTGGAATAGTGCGATGCAGGAATAAGTAAATTACAACTTTTCAGAGACGTCAGCGTTTTTTTATTTTGATTGTTGTTAGTTTTTTACCTTTTTTGGTTAATATTTTTTGTAAAATATACTGCATATGTTATGCATTTTGCAGATGCTTTTTATGCAACCTACAATTTGAGGGAGAAGTAACAGTAGGTCATAGAAAAATAACTCATAGATTAGTAAGTAATAATCAATAGTTATAGTAGATCCTCTGAACAACTGTGTATTTTTGCTGCGAACTACTTTTGTGAAAATGAATTTATTGTACCTAAGTTCATCTTTAGTAAAACTCATAAAACAAATATATAATGTATAATAATAAACATGAACCATTCACTTCAGAAAATGATACAGCTATATACAGTATGTCATATATATATATATATATATATTTTGCAATTTTCCATACATTTGTGGAACAATTATAAAAGACCACCCTGCTGTTTTCTTCAAGTCCTTGTTCATTTTAATATTTGGTTCAACTAAACATGCATTGGTTTGGTCAAATAAAACAATAAGAACAAAAATATTTCACAGGAGTTTAATTTCAGAGCTGACCTTTAGTCATTTTTACTGTTTTCTTGAATCCCAACATTATGTTTTAGTTTTACTACAAAGGTGCAAAAAAGTAGATGTTTTGAAATGGAGATGTCATGGATCCACCAGAGACCCCAGTCTGGGCCCCGACCCAACATTTGGGCAATTGTGCCTCCAATCAAGTTGTCCCACCATCCACTCCCAGCATGTCCGGAGGTGGAGCTGTGCAGACAGAGCCCGGGTGAGGCCAGAGGCCACTGGTCATTAGCGATCCAGCTTCCCTCCGTAGTGTTAATATGGGGTCAGTGTGTGGAGCAGAAATCCACAACCACAGCTGGCACATTCACCCTCTCCACGCTGCTGTTTTCACTAGTGCAGCGAAAACAATCCAGCTGCTGTTTCCCCTGGTCCGCAGCTCTGACCTTGCCCTTGGGCCACACCACCGCTCCAGCTGTTGTCACTCTGCAAGGAAGAAAAACCCTCCGCTCGGCCCGGCCCCTCGGCCCGGGAACTTTTTCTTTTTGCTACAGGCCCTTCCTGCAGGTGTGCTCGGGTCCTCGTATCCCCCTGTTTGATTACAGCGCAGGCCAAACACCAGGGCTCACCTCCACCCTGGTGCTGCGGGTTTGATTCAGGGCCTCAAAATGCCTTTTAGATCCCTAATCCTAAACACTTAAGCCCTTCCTGATGGGTTCAGCTCCAGGTCCCGGCGATTAGACCGGCCCAAATAGTGGGAGCACTGAGGGGTCGGATTCACGGGGTTGCCTTTTGGCCCTTTTTTTAATTTAAGGTTTTAACCCTTTTGAATGGACTGGAGAGATTTGGAGAAGTTGGAAAATACATGTTTGCTTTACATTTGAAGCTATCTCTGTACTTTTCTTTAGAATGTAACTAAAGGATTGGAGTGCACTAATCTACTAATACCACTAACCTATCTACTACTAACCTAGTTCCATATCTACTAACATCCACTCTTCAGTGTTCACTGCTCATGTTCGTATCTAGAGTATTTTCTTGTATTTATGTTTACGTTCGGTGTCGTAATTTCAGCCATCATTTCTCGAAGAATTTTCCACGAGTATAAATTAGTAATAAAAAAAATACTTAAACTTAACATATCAAGTACGTTTTTCTCCCTCCGCCTCATGCATTTGCACCACCTTTCCTCGCTTCCACTTACACCAGTATGAGACTCCACCTGTTTCACAGAGACTCAGAAATGGACTTTTCCTGAAAAGTCACTGACATCTGATCCCGCTGAGCAGGAAGGCGCTGCCAGCGGGCAAATGCCCTCCTGTGTGGCCAACTGCCATTTAACCCCATAATTGTTACAAGGCAGCTCCTGCCCGTCCCAAACTTTGTTTCCGGAAATCACTCTTAAACAATCAAATAAACGCACATGCTGGGAAATTTGTTACGCCCAAGGTGGTGAGACGGCCAGTCGATGATTACAGAGTCTCCTGCTCGGACTTGACACCTTTGAAACACATAAAACTTTGAAGAAACACCCCTGTGTCCTGGAAGCTGAAATCTAATAAGGAACTGTTTGAAGTTATCCTAAACAGGGATTTTGTATTGGATAACAAAAATGGCTGATTGGATATAACATTAGTCTGTGCAGAATAATGGTGTTTCAGAATTACCATTCACTACTACATATAGTATTAAGTATTGTAAAGAATGGAAGTAATGTATAACAGTAAAATATAATATTGTTTAAGTTTTTAACTTTTGTATATATATATATATATATATGTGTGTATATTTAGAATTGTGTTTTAATAGTTAAAGTTAATTTCCTCACTCACACAGAAAATCCTTTAAACCTGTCACATACGGAAGAGTTTTGAGTATTCCTAAATGTGTAATTATTAAGATACTGAAAGCAGTACTGGAGTTTTTTTTTTAATTGGGAAAGGTTAAAGAAAGTTAAAAGATTTTTTTGTCTAACAGGATGATCCACTAAAGTTTCGTTTTCATCTTATTAGATATCTAATGGAATTAAGGATTTGTTTGCCAGCTTTAAACCTCTGTTTTAAGGCAGTATATCTGCCTGTGATAAACACACTGATGGTCACATGACCAGGTGAGGAAATCATTACTTCTGAACACAGACCAACACTGGGTAAAATCTAGATTTTTATGCATAAAATCTCTCATATGGCATACTGTATTTATCCCTATAATCACTCATATTTGTCAAACCCAATGCCCGGGGGCCAGATGCAGCCCACCGTGTCATTTTTGGTGGCCCGCGGGAGCTTGGTAAGCATTTCATGACGTTAACAAAGCAGAGTTTCTTAACCTGAGTTATGGAAAATGGTTCTATAACACAGCAATGGACCATATTTCTAAATAAATAAATACATGCATAGCTATATACATACATACGTGAATACATTGTAATAAACCGCAGGAATATGTCTTGATTTGTTATGTAGTAGAAACATCTATAGTTTTCCATTTACCAGTCCTTAAGAAAATTGTTGATGTGGCCTGTGGTAAAAATGAATCTTACGAAGCGGTAAGTATGACCATATATGGGCAAACATATGACTTCCTTCAGAAATCCCTCTCTTGAAATTGACATTAACAATAATATGTGAATAATGTTGAGTTGATGTTGCAGATTTTGCAAATTCTTTACTTTAGAATTAGTAGTAATAATATATAGTGATGTATATTGAAATAATACTGTGGAACTAGTAGTAATATTATATATTGATGTATATTGAAATTTATATATTATGTCTACATGAACAAACTTTCCTGTCAAGGCTTTTGATTTCGTTTTCTCCAGTTGGAACCAGGTCTACATTCTTATCCTGATAAATCCTAAAAACATGATTTAATTTTTGGCGTCAATTTCTGGGTTCGGTTGGTGCAGGGTTGCAGCACAGAGAGAATCAAACCTGAATCCGTCCGTGAAAGCTTTAGGATTGACTCGTGTCCTCGGGCCTAATTGGTCTGGACGGTTCAGATCAAAGAATCCAGGCTTTCTATGCAATCTTTCTGCTGTTCTGCCACATTCTCACGGTGGTGCCTTTTTTATATGTTCAAACGCTGTAATGAAGGTCATTCTGCATCAATTCACTTTGATCTAAAATGTCAAAAGTTTTGCATTTTAATAATAATAAAAAAAAAAAATCTTCATTGCTTTCCCCACTGGGCCGACTCGTCTCCTCTCTCTCTCTGCCCACACCTCTCCTTCCTGTTCCTTCTCGTCTGAAGTTCTCCCTTCACCTCGGAGCGAGTGAGACAACAACTGCTGCACTTTATATACAGTAAAAAAAAAGAAAAAGAAAAAAGATCTCAATAAAAATATGCAGTCTGTTGAACCCTGCGACTTGCCCTGACACCTGCACAGATATGTCATTATAGTCTGAGAAAGTGCTACGCTTTTTAATGATACCTACTTTTAGCTCACGCTCAATTATATGTCGCTTTTTTTACGCTCATAAAAATGTACCTGTGTGGAAATCCCCCTCTTCCCTGCAAACTAAACATTATCATTTACCTCCTTGAATGGCGACCTGGTTATTGGCTGCCTCGGAGAAATCAGGGGAGAAGTGAGTGTAGTGGCGCTTTGGAATTCCCTGATAAATGACACATTCGCTGCCAGATGAAAGTTGCACATGCCGGGGCAGTGGCTGCTGCAGCTGTGTGTTTCTATCACAGTCTTCTAATGAGAAATCAGCTGTCTGCAGATCAGCCGCTGAAATGCTGTAACGAGCCGTGAGCGCTAATACTGCAGGATCAGTTGCAGTGGATGAGGCAGCTTTATCCAGTTATTAGGCTAATGTAATGGAGTCGTCTAATCCAAACTCACCAAACCCCTTCCACTGTAGGGGGCACAATACTGAGGCAACACGTTCTTCCCGCCACAAAGCCGTCTAGCCCTCGCTAATGTCGTCGCAGGACGTTGAGGTTCGCGACCCGTTCAAAGGAGTCCTTCACAGTACCTCCCCGTAAAATGATTTTCTCAGTTCTTTCTCCCGCCAACGGTCTCTCTCTCCAACAAATGCTCTGCTGGCGAGGCAGATTCTACGCTCGCTAATGCCAAATTAAACCCCCTCGCCCTTTTATTTTAAATGAGAAAAGGCAAAATAGAGCGCCGACAATCTTGATTAGGTCAGAGAGAGAGACGGGGAGCAGAAATTAAACAGTAATAAAAAACTATGGGACGTTACATTAATGCCGTCCGGCACAATTGGTGCTAATTGGCAGATAATCCAGAAGCTGCGGGCTGCCTAATGCCAGACCGAGTTGAGGAACGAGCCGGGCCTCTCGTCCTCTCTCACCGCAGAACCCTACGAGCCTCAGGACGGGTCAGAGCGGTGGAGGGGGAGGGATTAGCAGCGGCATTGTTGGCACTTTCCAATGGAACATGACCTTGAAAAGAGTTCTCCCGCTCCGCACCCCCTCAACCCTCTCGATATTCCAGCTACATGAACTTTAATAGGAGCATAATGGGCACTTTAGGAGAGCCAAGGGAAACAGGCCCAACACAGAGAGACGTCCCACAGAAGACCTGACGTTCCAGCACCTTTGAATCTCAGTCCAGTTGGTGAAAGATGTCTCCGAAAATAATGTCCTGACAATATTTCCACCAGCAGGATTCTCAGATTAGCTCTGGTGTGGATTCATCTACAGATTTACATACAGAGCCTTCACGGACACATATACAAACTACAACCACGACATTTTCAACTATGTTTCTGAACCAGATTGGAAGACTCCAATCTTCTGGAGACTTTAACTTGAATCTTCGATAGATAGATAGATAGATAGATAGATAGATAGATAGATAGATAGATAGATAGATAGATAGATAAAAAATCCAAGTACAAAAATTAAAAGTAAGAGTAAAAAAAAAGAGACCAATACAATAAAAACAATATGGGTGGAGTTGAGGTATGTAGAATGAGAACAGTGAATAGTGGATGTTAGTAGATAAGGTTAGTAGTATACATATACATAAGTATGTAGGTTAATGTTAATAGTATTAGTAGCTTAGTTGGTAGTCATTCATTTTTTGATTGTAACCCTAACTCCTAATGAGGTAATGAGAAAAAAAGCAAAGAAAAGAAATTATTATTTTTTGTTAATATCCAATATACTTGTAGACAAATTAATTCTGTTGAAAATACTTGTAATTTTTGCAATTTTTGTACAATTTTTAAGTTCCTTTTTGAGCCTTGATTATTTATTTTTAACTTTTGAAAGAATATTTTTGATCATCCACGGTCAAATTTACATGTTTATGTAAAAACTTTTCTCACAGTTTTAATTTTACATTTTTTTTACATTTAATTTTACATTATATTTTATTAAAGTTTAAAAAAATATTTTTTGAAAAATATTAATTTAATGTTATATAACTTTGACCTCACATGATATACAAGCAATAAAGTTTTCCCTTCATGCTGTTTTTAATATAAATATATCATATAAAAAAATTTAAAGTAGATTAAAAATATTGCAGTTTCTGGTGTACACAGCTGTGGTAACACTTTCCAGACCGGCCGTTTGTAAGCTCTCCTCTACAAATGTAATGATAACAGTTTATTCTCATGGATGTGTGATGGAGACCTCATCTTTGAAGCCTGTTCTGCTCAGACACAGCTGTTCTTCCACAATACAGTCAGAGTGTGCCAAAAGGAGAGCCCTGATCCAGAGTGGGCTGGGAAAGCCAGTAAACGCTGTGTGTTTTGAAAACGGTTCTGATCATTTTTATACTAATCCCTTAATTGGGAGTCAATGTGGTCTCCAGAGGAACGCACTGAGAAAGAACCGGGACAGAAAGAAGTCCTTAAAGAGGGAACCGTCTACACTCGGCCGCTGAGCAGGTTTTCCTTCCTCTCCGTGGAGGCTTTCAGGCAAGTCCTTGGCTGTGAACGTTCCCATGTTTAAAGCACCTCCTGTTAAGGTACATCCTAAGGAGACGTATTTCCGCACAGTGTTTGAAGATTTTCCATTTGCATGAGAAAAGGGCCTCGGCAAAACTGTAACTTGTGAACTGATCAAAAGCCAGGGGCCGTCCTGGAGTTGAATGGCTTCCCCCCTTTGACACGAAAGAGGCTCTCTGGAGGCGCCTTCGTGGCGGTGGCCTTGGAGGTTAGGAAAACGTGGTCTCTCAGACCATGCGGGTCTATTCTCCCGAGTCTGGACAACACTTGAGTCTGCAGCAATAGAAGGGAGACCATGGATCAGTGCTTCAATGGGCCGCTCTAACATTCCATAAGTGGGCTTTTACTATTCCTGCGGAGGGCCTTTCATGTTGAGGAGTGTGTGCGTACATCTGCCTGTGTTTACATATGCATATCTATGCATCCTCCAAGCCGAATTCTTTGTTACGTGGCCCTCATATCTGGACGCAGGAAGTGCTTTGTTTCATAGTCGTATCAACGCCGATCACGTTTCCTCGACAAAATCCCATTTTAAAGACTTTAAACAGCGTCTGTGTCGGAGAAGAGGTTAAATCCCTTGTTAGGGGGTTTGTAACGCAAGAAAGTACGGACACGCAAAGGAAAATAAATGTCCTAATAGGGGTCCTGCAGGTCACACACACTGGTCCAGCTTGGTATATATTTGCTGCAGTCACTTCCTTAATGTTGGGATGATAAGAAACTGTGGTATGTGTTATTGTCTTTCCTCCATCTGTGTGGATCTGGACCCAATGAGGTGATGTTAGAAAGTTGATGTTTAGTCGATGATGTTGACATTTAGAGATCACAAAAACTTCTACTTTCAATTGATAGATAAATATCCAATAATAGAAAAAGTCTCCAAAAATTACAAATTATGTTCTAGAAGTTGAAATATCACTGTACATTTATGCCAAATGGTAAATTTACATTGTAAGATTGTGACAATACCTATAATCAGTAAAAAATAACCATAACTCACATTCTAAATGTGTCTACAATAGTTTGTCTCTTACCCTGGTATTGACAACAAGTATTTTTCCAACTGATTTCAAGTGAAATTTCAATTGTTCAGTGTCATTGTACCTTTATATTTGTTTTATTCTATTGTAATTTTATACTCTGGTAACATCCATAACACTGTCTGTCCGTCCAGGGAGTGGATCCCTCTCCTGTGGTTCTCCCTAAGGTTTCTACTGGTTTTCTTTTTCCTGTTAAAAGGGTTTTTTTCTCCCTCTGTAGTTTTTTTCTTACCCTGGCTGAGGGTCTAAGGACCGAGGATGTTACCAACCCTGCAAAGCACAAAGTCAATCCAAAGCACCAAACAACCAGGATGATTTGTGGTTACAAAAATCCATTTAGTGCAAATTACAGAGAGAAGTTTTCAAAAATTTGTTACAATAAAAGTTTTAAATATTTATATTTTTGCTATGATTCCATGATTGCATTCTGTTATTGGATGAAATCTACCCAAGACAGGAATTTGTGTGAAAAAAACATTGATTCAACGTGTCGAAGGGTGGAACATGAAAGAGTGCCATCTTAAGTTATTAAAGTGACCTGCAGATATTTTTATGATAAATCATTTGAAACAGTTTTTACTTATGCACGTGCACAAGATACAAGCAGACCAGAGACAAGCAGGTTTTTCTTCACCGTTACTTTAACATTTTGACAAGAATAATCTCAAATCTCTTTCTTGATATTTTTAGAACTGATGATTCTTTCCTCTGTGAGGTTTGGAGGATTCACATCGACCAAATGTCAGAACCCAGATTGATGGTTAAGTGAGTTTCGGCGATCTTCAGGCCAATCCTGAGACCTTTTTCCACTCCCTTCCCAACGTCTCAGTAACTCAGCTGGTTTCACTTAGAGAGACGGAGAGAGAGAGAGCGAGAGACCGGGTCATGGGATCACACCATGACCTCATCAAATTAGCCCCAACCCGGTGAGGTGTTTAGCACGAGTTAAAACAAGTAATCTGAAGGACATTAAATGCAAATGTGACGACCATATGCCCACTTCAAACAGGGACAGCTCCCATCCTGCCTTGCTCCCCTCTTGCCCTCTCGCACACACAAAGCGGAACCATTCACGTCTGGCAGGGTGGGGCGGGGTGGTGGTGTTGGGGGGTGGGGGGCCGTTCACATGACAATGGGTTCCTGTCACGGCGGCCAGGTGCAAAACATTTCACTCCTATGAGCTTTTTGATATGGACCGTAAGAACACTTACAGCGGAGAGTCTGCAACTGAATTACAGCGCGGGCTGCCTCTGAGAGCCCAGCTCTACATATACTGTATGTATTATGTGCTAACATATCATGTTTCATCCCGAAACTTAAAGTTGAAATATGGAAATGATAGAGAGGGGGGCGCTCACTATTGTTATCCTTCAGTTCAAGGAGGGAAAAGAGAAAAACGCAAATGCTGCCATGGCTCCCGTTAGTGGGAGCCAGGTCCTGGTCAGGCTGTGAAGATTAT